>OZ010585.1:121168099-121173099 GCA_963932145.1 Acanthosepion lycidas
TGCACTACGTCGACTGCATTCGTTTCATACTAGTCTTCTCATGAACTTGTTCCTGTATTTTAACCTTCAAATATTTTAACCTTCAAATATTTTAACCTTCATATTATATCTGTTACGATCGAATTAAGGTCACATATATTTAAGAATAGAATAAATACTATTAAATCATATTTCATAGATACAATTTTGCTAAACCCCAGGAGAACAACACTACGCTTTCTTGGCCTCACGTTTTCCATTGGGATGAAGTGCAGTGACTCTATCCAATTAATTGTTACGTTTACTACTAAGAAACTTGGTTCACTCTGTCGTGCCATAAAATATTTCTCGTCAGAATCGTTCTTTCACTTTTATACGTCTACCATTCATCCGTGCATTGAATATTGTTGCAATAATTGGTCTGATGCTTCCATCGTCCTATGTTGTCTTTCTTTCATTTTCATTTTCATTTTCCTTCTTTCTTTCTTTCTTTCTTTCTTCTTGTCTGTCCGTTTCTTTCTTTCTTGTATTCTTTTCTGTCTGTATTTCTTTCTTTGTGGTCTTCTGTCTGCCTGTATTTCTTTCTTTTTTTTTGTTCTCTTCTTGTCTGTTTCTTTCTTTCCCGTCTGTATTTCTTTCTTTCTTGTCTTCTTTTCTTTCTTTCTAACTTTGTTGTTTTCTTTTCTGTCTGTTGTCTGTATTTCTTTCTTTCTTTCTTTCTTTCTTTCTAATACTGAATATATTCTTGAGATTCTTGGCGAAATCTAAAGGACGATCTATAATGTAATTGATCCTAACCAAACATCCCGACTTTAGTCACCTTCTTACCTACATGACGTAGCCTCCCTCTGTCTTTTCTACAAATATTTTCATGGCACTGATCTGGTGCCCCGATTCCATGAATTCAAGCATGCTACAAGATTGGCAACTAGATCTCGCCGTTTTACTTTTGAACTAGCTTAGATGCAACCATCACTTCGACTCTTTTATCGCACTTCCCTCCTATGGAACTCCCTTCCGATTGTCCTTTCCTCAATACTGCCCAGTCTCAAACTTCTCATCGTCTTTCATTCTTTGTAACCCCCCCCCTGCGTCTTAGTGACATGATCGCCTTTCTTGAAAAGCTTTTTAAAAAGTCAATGCAGATATGCTTCGAAAAATTTTAAATGTTTTATAGTTTTTCTGTGTTTCTTGGGAAGAAAAACGTGTCAAAATTTCATAAGGAAATAAAACAGTAGTAAAATATGATGAACTATTCCACTGCTTTAATGAAACTTAGCAATTTTTGCCTCGGGCCCGCATAAAAATTTTGTGTGGATTGACCACAACAACAACAACAACAATAATAAAAAAGAAAGAAAGAAAGAAATAAGCCTTGTTTGCCAACTTTTCTGTCAATGATCGTCCAGAGCAGGACAATGAGTTATTCATTGATATGGTTTTCTAAAATGGACATTGAACCTCTAATTTGATACTGCATTTTTTTTAGCATCTTAAATTATCTATATTAAGTTCCCAATATATATTTTGGGGTTAAATGCACAAAGAACATGCACAGTGAATTATAAATGGTTGGTTTTAACCCAACACCATCAACAACAATAACAACAACAACAACAATAACAACAACAACAAACAAAAGTAGCAGATTGCTGATCACTTTTCAGGTAATTCACAGTAACGAAAAATTAGAATGCCTAAAAAGAAGGGAAAAAAGACGAAAAGTTTGTATTTTCAATTATTTTCTGTAAAAATAAATTTAAAAATAAGACAAATCAGTGAATAGTGCAGCAAATAAAATGGATAATGAAACGTTAAAAAAGACATTATAATTGCAGCAACAATTAGAAAAAATGATTTCCAAATATTTTCTTTTTTTCTGATTGTTTGTTAAATTTTATCAAAGTAAATACCATTGTTACGTTTACGTTTATAGATGTTATATATATATATATATATATATATATATATATATATATATATATATATATGTGTGTGTGTGTGCGTGCGTGTGAAAAGTGTGTGTATATAAATATAAATAAATATATATATATATATGTATAATTATTTATATATTATATGCGCGGTACTTATTAGAAAGCGCTCAATATCAGAGATAGAGCTAACCTATTTGGTTGGCTGACGATCGCTAAAGCGTGAAACCCAGGGTCACAAGCTCACACTATCAAACCATATATATATATATATATATATATATATTTATGGAAAAAGTTGTAACAATTAATAGATAAATTCTTTTCAGTTGCAGTCGTTATTGAATTGATAGGTTGTTTACTTTCTTTTCTCGAAATAATTTTCTTTCATTCTGTCTTTCATTGATTACTTTCTTGGTTTTTCAATGTTTTTTTCTTTTCTTTCTTTTCTTTTTTAATTGCTTTTTATTTCTTTTGTTGTAATTTTTTCATTATTTTTGTTCTTTCTTTCATTGGTTCCTTTAATTGTTTTTTTTTTGTTAGCTTTCGTTCTTTCTTGTCTTACTTTCTTTCTTTCATTCTGTCTTTCTTTGATTACTTTGCCGATTTTTCATTGTCTTTGTTACTTTTCATATTTTCTTTTTTCATTGCTTTTTTCTTTTCTTTTTCATTATTTTTCTTTTTTTGTTGTCTTTCTCTCATTGCGAACCAATAACATATACAGTTGTTTTTTCTTTTCCTTTCTTTCTTTCTTTCTTTCTTTTTTTCTTTCTTTCTTCGTTGTCTTTCTTTCTTTCTTTTTAATACTGAATATATGCACAATTATGGATGAGAATTCCAGTAAGCAGAAAACTACTTCGGTTATTTCTGTTGTAGTTAAGTGCCTTGTTTTATCAAAAGTAATTTGTGTTATTTTTGTAAGCTTTCCTCTTATCTTTATATTATATGATAAAGAGACTGGAAGAGTCTAAAAGTATTTTAATGTATTTTTCTTCATCATGTAAATAGCACTAGAAAGTGATAAATGATATTATGGAAAAAAAAAATACTACAATTATTACAGACTTCGTTTTGCTATTGTTGTGTGGATAGAAGTTTATGAGAAAACTTACAAAATCCACAAAAAAACAAAAAATGAAAATAACCCAAATAAAATTAGACACATAATATTATCTGCCAATACAATAACATCTACAGTTGAAAAGAACTATATAAAAATTGCTACAACTCTTTCAAGGACAATAAGATTTAATTTTCCTTATTGTAATCACAAAATAATGAATTCTTTTTTAATTTATTGCATTGCAACCATAAAAAAATTCAATACTCCTGTAAGTTGTCATATAATCATTACAATAATTCATTTTCCATTTTTATTTTTTAATTAGAAACTTGATATATTAATATTAAAATTAATATTCATTAGTATGTTGTTATTAATATTAAAATTAATTAGGATATTGTTATTAAAATTAATACAAATTAAAATATTACATATTAATATTGATTGGAGGATTCTTATCGTTAAGTTAAATGATATTTTGTTTCTGTTAATGGGTATTTTCGCATTATTTTGCAATATTTCAGTCAATACTATTAAAATATCCTTATTATATTAATATAGGTATTATTATTATTATTATTATTATTATTATTATTATTATTATTATTATTATTGCCATGAAACTGAAATATCTCTTAATAAAAATGATTTAATTAAACCCAGTAAGTTATTTGCATTTGGTCATTAATGTAGATGTTAAAGATATACTAAATCATTAATTTATATTGAAATCAAAAGATACTAAACTGATAGATTCTTTGCTATGTTAAAAAACTTTTAAAAAAATGATATGCGTAAAAATCTACTTGTATAAAAGGAATGTTTTCTCTTTCGTCATTTGTTTTTTGGTGGTGGTGGTTGTGGGAGGAGGGGGTGAAATTATCAAGAAAACCCGCTTGTAGGTTCTGTTCATTTGAAAGTTTGTTGCCTGTCAGTAGAATTTTATCCAATTTGGCATTTAATTGCATTGAAGGAAGGCAGTGATAAATGCAATCATTGCCAGGTAAAGTGGAGCTGCCGAACCCCGTGACGATGGAACCTGCTCTTCTTCTTCATTTCCGCTATTAAGCTGTTCATTTTTTCTGAACTCTATGCGACCCTCCACTCCAGTAACGATTGGTGAGTAGTGTTTCAGATACTCAAGAAGCACCTGTATATCTTGGTTACCTGAAAAAACACAACAACAATAATAATAATGATAATAATAATAATAATAAGCATGTTTTCTACATTTTGTTGTCTCTCCTAAACTAGCATCACAAACCTATCTATCTATCTATCTATCTATCTATATGAAACTGTTTATTATCTATCTATATAACTATCTATCTATTCCAGTCTTTTCATTATCTATCTATATATCTATCTATCTATTCCAGTCTTTTCATTATCTATCTATATATCTATCTATCTATTCCAGTCTTTTCATTATCTATCTATCTATCTATTCCAGTCTTTTCATTATCTGTCTATATATCTATCTATCTATCTATATATTCCAGTCTTTTCATTATCTATCTATCTATTCCAGTCTTTTCATTATCTATCTATGTATATATCTATTCCAGTCTATCTATCTATCTATCTATCTATCTATCTATCTATCTATTCCAGTCTTTGCATTATCTATCTATCTATTCAAGTCTTTTCATTATCTATCTATCTATCTATCTATCTATTCCAGTCTTTTTATCTATGTATCTATCTATTCAAATCTTTTTATCTATCTATTCCAGTCTTTTTATCTATCTATCTATCTATCTATCTATCTATTCCAGTCTTTTTATCTAACTATATATCTATCTATCTATACAAAGTTTTTCCTTATCTATCTATCTATCTACATGAAACTGTTTATTATCTATCTATCTATTCCAGTCTATCTATCTATCTATCTATCTATCTCACTATCTATACTTGACTTTTCATTATCTATCTATCTATCTATCCATCTATTCCAGTCTTTTCATCATCTATCTATCCATCTATCTATCCATCTATTCCAGTCTTTTCATCATCTATCT
>OZ010585.1:121175599-121180599 GCA_963932145.1 Acanthosepion lycidas
TCCAGTCTTTACAATATCTATCTATCTATCTCTTCCAGTCTTTACATTATCTATCTATCTATCTATCTATTCCAGTCTTTACAATATCTATCTATCTATCTATTCCAGTCTTTACAATATCTATCTATCTATCTATTCCAGTCTTTACAATATCTATCTATCTATCTATCTATTCCAGTCTTTACAATATCTATCTATCTATCTATCTATTCCAGTCTTTACATTATCTATCTATCTATCTATCTATTCCAGTCTTTACATTATCTATCTATCTATCTATTCCAGTCTTTACATTATCTATCTATCTATCTATCTATTCCAGTCTTTACATTATCTATCTATCTATCTATCTATCTATTCCAGTCTTTACATTATCTATCTATCTATCTATCTATTCCAGTCTTTACATTATCTATCTATCTATCTATCTATCTATTCCAGTCTTTACATTATCTATCTATCTATCTATCTATTCCAGTCTTTACATTATCTATCTATCTATCTATCTATCTATCTATCTATCTATCTATCTATTCCAGTCTTTACATTATCTATCTATCTATCTATCTATCTATTCCAGTCTTTACATTATCTATCTATCTATCTATCTATCTATCTATTCCAGTCTTTACATTATCTATCTATCTATCTATCTATTCCAGTCTTTACATTATCTATCTATCTATCTATCTATCTATTCCAGTCTTTACATTATCTATCTATCTATCTATCTATTCCAGTCTTTACATTATCTATCTATCTATCTATCTATCTATTCCAGTCTTTACATTATCTATCTATCTATCTATCTATCTATTCCAGTCTTTACATTATCTATCTATCTATCTATCTATTCCAGTCTTTACATTATCTATCTATCTATCTATCTATCTATTCCAGTCTTTACATTATCTATCTATCTATCTATCTATTCCAGTCTTTACATTATCTATCTATCTATCTATCTATCTATTCCAGTCTTTACATTATCTATCTATCTATCTATCTATTCCAGTCTTTACAATATCTATCTATCTATCTATCTATCTATCTATTCCAGTCTTTACATTATCTATCTATCTATCTATCTATCTATCTATCTATTCCAGTCTTTACATTATCTATCTATCTATCTATCTATTCCAGTCTTTACATTATCTATCTATCTATCTATCTATTCCAGTCTTTACATTATCTATCTATCTATCTATCTATTCCAGTCTTTACATTATCTATCTATCTATCTATCTATCTATTCCAGTCTTTACATTATCTATCTATCTATCTATCTATTCCAGTCTTTACATTATCTATCTATCTATCTATTCCAGTCTTTACATAATCTATCTATCTATCTATCTATTCCAGTCTTTTCATTATCTATCTATCTATCTATCAATCTATATATCTACCGATCTAACTATCTATCTATCTATTCCAGTCTTTTCATTATCTATCTTACTATCTATATATCTATCTCTATATTCCAGTCTTTTCATTATCTATCTATCTATATATCTATCTATATATTCCTGTCTTTTCATTATCTATCTATCTATTCTAGTCTTGACATTATCTATGTATCTATCTATCTATCTATTCCAGTCTTTACATTATCTATCTATCTACCTATTCAAGTCTTTTCATTATCTATCTATGTATATATCTATTCCAGTCTATCTATCTATCTATCTATTCCAGTCTTTGCATTATCTATCTATCTATTCAAGTCTTTTCATTATCTATCTATCTATCTATTCCAGTCTTTTTATCTATCTATCTATCTATCTATTCCAGTCTTTTTATCTAACTATATATCTATCTATCTATACAAAGTTTTTCCTTATCTATCTATCTATCTATCTACATGAAACTGTTTATTATCTATCTATCTATTCCAGTCTATCTATCTATCTATCTCACTATCTATACTTGACTTTTCATTATCTATCTATCTATCCATCTATTCCAGTCTTTTCATCATCTATCTATCTATCTATTCATCTATCTATCTATATGAAACTGTTTATTATCTATCTATGCCAGCCTTTTCATTATCTATCTATCTATCTATCTATCTATCTATCGATTCCAGTCTTTACATTATCTATCTATCTATCTATTCCAGTCTTTACATTATCTCTCTATCTATCTATTCCAGTCTTTACATTATCTATCTATCTATTCCAGTCTTTACATTATCTATCTATCTATCTATCTATTCCAGTCTTTACATTATCTATCTATCTATCTATCTATTCCAGTCTTTACAATATCTATCTATCTATCTATCTATTCCAGTCTTTACAATATCTATCTATCTATCTATCTATTCCAGTCTTTACAATATCTATCTATCTATCTATCTATCTATTCCAGTCTTTACATTATCTATCTATCTATCTATCTATTCCAGTCTTTACAATATCTATCTATCTATCTATCTATCTATTCCAGTCTTTACATTATCTATCTATCTATCTATCTATTCCAGTCTTTACATTATCTATCTATCTATCTATTCCAGTCTTTACATTATCTATCTATCTATCTATCTATCTATCTATTCCAGTCTTTACATTATCTATCTATCTATCTATCTATCTATTCCAGTCTTTACATTATCTATCTATCTACCTATCTATTCCAGTCTTTACATTATCTATCTATCTACCTATCTATTCCAGTCTTTACATTATCTATCTATCTATCTATCTATCTATCTATCTATTCCAGTCTTTACATTATCTATCTATCTATCTATCTATCTATTCCAGTCTTTACATTATCTATCTATCTATCTATTCCAGTCTTTACAATATCTATCTATCTATCTATCTATTCCAGTCTTTACAATATCTATCTATCTATCTATCTATTCCAGTCTTTACAATATCTATCTATCTATCTATTCCAGTCTTTACATTATCTATCTATCTATCTATCTATTCCAGTCTTTACATTATCTATCTATTTCAGTCTTTACAATATCTATCTATCTATCTATTCCAGTCTTTACAATATCTATCTATCTATCTATCTATTCCAGTCTTTACAATATCTATCTATCTATCTATCTATTCCAGTCTTTACAATATCTATCTATCTATCTATCTATCTATCTATCTATTCCAGTCTTTACAATATCTATCTATCTATCTATCTATCTATCTATTCCAGTCTTTACATTATCTATCTATCTATCTATCTATTCCAGTCTTTACATTATCTATCTATCTATCTATCTATCTATTCCAATCTTTACATTATCTATCTATCTATCTATCTATCTATCTATTCCAGTCTTTACATTATCTATCTATCTATCTTTCTATTCCAGTCTTTACAATATCTATCTATCTATCTATCTATTCCAGTCTTTACAATATCTATATATCTACCGATCTATCTATCTATCTATATATGTATCCATTCCAGTCTTTTCATTATCTCTCTATCTATCTATACCAGTCTTTTCATTATCTATCTTACTATCTATATATCTATCTATCTATATATTCCTGTCTTTTCATTATCTATCTATCTATTCCAGTCTTTACATTATCTATCTATCTATTCCAGTCTATCTATCTATCTATCTATCTATCTATATATTCCAGTTTTTGCATTATCTATCTATCTATCTATTCAAGTCTTTTCATTATCTATCTATCTATCTATTCCAGTCTTTTTAACTATCTATTCCAGTCTTTTTAACTATCTATCTATCTATTCCAGTCTTTGTATCTATCTATCTATACGAATTTTTTCCTTGTCTATCTATCTATCGACATGAAAGTGTTTATTATCTATCTATCTATACCTGACTTTTCATTATCTATCTATCTATCCATCTATCTATTCTATTTTTTTCATTATCTATCTATCTATTCCAGTCTTTTCATTATCTATCTATCTATCTATTCATCTATCTATCTACATGAAACTGTTTATTATCTATCTTTCTATTCCAGTCTATCTATCTATCTATACCTGACTTTTCATTATCTATCTATCTATCTATCTATTCCAGTCTTTTCATTATCTATCTATCTATTCATCTATCTATCTACATGAAATTGTTTATTATCTATCTATCTATTCCATTCTATCTATCTATCTATCTATACCTGACTTTTCATCATCTATCAATCTATCTATGCCAGTCTTTTCATTATCTATCTATCTATCCATCTATCTATTCCAGTCTTTTCATTATCTATCTATCTATCTATCTATCTATCTACCGATCTATCTATCTATCTATCTATTCCAGTCTTTTCATTATCTATGTATCTATCTATCCATCTATTCCAGTCTTTTCATTATCTATCTATCTATCCATCTATCTATTCCAGTCTTTTCATTATCTATCTATTCCAGTCTTTTCATTATCTATCTATCTATCTATCCATCTATCTATTCCAGTCTTTTCATTATCTATCTATCTATCTATTCCAGTCTTTTCATTATCTATCTATCTATCTATTCCAGTCTTTTCATTATCTATCTATCTATCTATCCATCTATCTATTCCAGTCTTTTCATTATCTATCAATCTATCTATCCATCTATCTATTCCAGTCTTTTCATTATCTATCTATCTATCTATTCCAGTCTTTACATCATCTATCTATCTATCTATCTATTCCCGTCTTTTTATCTATCTATCTATTCCCGTCTTTTTATCTATCTATCTATCTATTCCAGTCTATTTATCTAACTATCTATCTATCTATCTATACAAAATTTTTCCATATCTATCTCTCTATCTATCTACATGAAACTGTTTATTATCTATCTATCTATCTATTCCAGTCTATCTATCTATCTATCTATCTATACCTGACTTTTCATTATCTATGTATCTATCTATGCCAGTCTTTTCATTATCTATCTATCTATTCATCTATCTATCTACATGAAACTGTTTATTATCTATCTATCTATCTATTCCAGTCTATCTATCTATCTATCTATACCTGACTTTTCATTATCTA
>OZ010585.1:121183099-121268099 GCA_963932145.1 Acanthosepion lycidas
CTATCTATACAAGACTTTTCATTATCTATCTATGTATCTATCTATTCCAGTCCTTATCATTAACTGGAATATATATATATATATATATATATATATATATATAGAGAGAGAGAGAGAGAGCGAGATAGATAATGAAAGGACTGGAATAGATAGATAGATAGATAGATAATGAAAAGACTGTTATGAATAAATAGATAATGAAAAGACAGGAATAGATAGATAGATAGATCGGTAGATATATAGATTGATAGATAGATAGATGGATTAATAGATAATGAAAAGACTGGAATAGATAGATAATGAAAAGACTGGAATATATATATATATATATATATATATATATATATATATAGATCTATACCTGACTTTTCATTATCTATCTATCTATCTATCTATCTATTCCAGTCTTTTCATTATCTATCTATCTATCTATCTATTCCAGTCTTTTTATTATCTATCTATCTATATATTCCAGTCTTTTCATTATCTATCTATCTATCTATCTATCTATCTATTCCAGTCTTTTTATCTCTCTATCTCTCTATCTATTCCAGTTTTTTTATCTATCTATCTATCTCTTCCAGTCTTTTCATTATCTATCTATCTATCTATTCCAGTCTTTACATTATCTATCTATCTATCTATTCCAGTCTTTTCATTATCTATTTATCTATCTATCTATACAAGACTTTTCATGATCTATCTATCTCTCTATCTATCTATTCATCTATCTACATGAAACTTTTTATTATCTATCTATTCCAGTCCTTATCATTAACTGGAATATATATATATATATATATATATATATATATATATATATATATATATATAGAGAGAGAGAGAGAGAGAGAGAGAGAGATAATGAAGGGACTGGAATAGATAGATAGATAGATAGATAGATAGATAGATAGATAGATAATGAAAAGACTGGAATAGATAACTAGATAGATAGATAGATAATGAAAAGACTGGAATATATATATATATATATAGATAGATAGATAAAAACACTGTACATATATAGATTGATAGATAGATAATGAATAGACTGCAATATATATATATATATATATATATATATATATACATATAGATCTATTCCAGTCTTTTCATTATCTATCTATCTATCTATCTGTTGCAGTCTTTTCATTATCTATTTATCTATCTATTGCAGTCTTTTCATTATCTATCTATCTATCTATCTATCTCTGTTGCAGTCTTTTCATTATCTATCTATCTATTGCAGTCTTTTCATTATCTATCAATCTATATATCTACCGATCTATCTATTCCAGTCTTTTCATTATCTATCTATCTATCTATTTATTCCAGTCCTTTCATTATCTATCTCTCTCTCTCTATATATATATATATATATATATATATATATATTCCAGTTAATGATAAGGACTGGAATAGATAGATAGATAGATAGATAGATAGATAGATAGATAGATAGATAGATAGATAATGAAAAGACTGGAATAGATTGATAGATAGATCGGTAGATATATAGATTGATAGATAGATAATGAAAAGACTGGAACAGATAGATAGACAGATAGATAGATAGATAGATAGATAGATAGATAGATAGATAATGAAAAGTCTTGTATAGATAGATAGATATTCTCTATCTATCTATCTATCTATCTATCTATACCAGACTTTTCATTATCTATCTATCTATACCAGACTTTTCATTATCTATCTATCTATCTATTCCAGATTTTTCATTATTTACCTATCTATCTATCAATCTATATATCTACCGATCTATTTATCTATTCCAGTCTTTTCATTATCTATCTATATATCTATCTCTCTCTATATTCCAGTCTTTTCATTATCTATCTATCTATATATCTATCTATCTATCTATCTATTCCAGTCTTTACATTATCCATCTGTCTATCTATCTATGCCAGTCTATCTATCTGTCTATTCCAGTCTGCATTATCTATCTATCTATCTATTCAAGTCTTTTCATTATCTATCTATCTATCTATTCCAGTCTTTTTATCTATCTATTTATTCCAGTCTTTTTATCTATCTATCTATTCATCTATCTATCTATCTACTTGAAACCGTTTATTATCTATCTATCTTTCTATCTATTCTTCTTTTCATTATCTATCTATCTATTCCAGTCTTTTCATTTTCTATCTATCTATCTATTCCAGTCTTTTCATTATATATATATATATATTCCAGTCTTTTCATTATCTATCTATCTATCTATCTATCTATTCCAGATAAGATAGATAATGAAAAGACTTTTCATTATCTATCTATCTATCTATCTATTCCAGTCTTTTCATTATCTATCTATCTATCTATTCCAGTCTTTTCATTATCTATCTATCTGTCTTTTCATTATCTATCTATCTATCTATCTATCTATCTATTCCACTCTTTTCATCATCTATCTATCTATCTATTCCACTCTTTTCATTATCTATCTATCTATCTATCTATTCCAGTCTTTTCATTATCTATCTATCTATCTATTCCACTCTTTTCATTATCTATCTATCTATCTATCTATTCCAGTCTTTTCATTATCTATCTATCTATCTATCTATTCCAGTCTTTTCATTATCTATCTATCTATCTATCTATTCCAGTCTTTTCATTATCTATCTATCTATCTATCTATCTATTCCAGTCTTTCATTATCTATCTATCTATCTATTCCAGTCTTTTCATTATCTATCTATCTATCTATTCCAGTCTTTTCATTATCTATCTATCTATCTATCTATTCCAGTCTTTTCATTATCTATCTATCTATCTATCTATTCCAGTCTTTTCATTATCTATCTATCTATCTATTCTAGTCTTTTCATTATCTATCTATCTATCTATCTATCTATCTATCTATTCCAGTCTTTTCATTATCTATCTATCTATCTATCTATCTATCTATCTATCTATTCCAGTCTTTTCATTATCTATCTATCTATCTATCTATCTATCTATCTATTCCAGTCTTTTCATTATCTATCTATCTATCTATCTATCTATTCCAGTCTTTTCATTATCTATCTATCTATCTATCTATTCCAGTCTTTTCATTATCTATCTATCTATCTATCTATTCCAGTCTTTTCATTATCTATCTATCTATCTATCTATCTATCTATCTATCTACCACGGTCAGTTCGGGGATTGAAATAGTCACGCATTTTACTCTATGACTTCTATAGAGTAAACAAGTCAAAGATCTTGAAAGTCAACTTTCAATACAACCAGATACTCTTTCTTGGCGAGACAGAATCCAACTTTCCACCTTTTGAATAGCTGAAGTTGAAAATAAGTTGTAATAATTACACAGTGAGTACTCTTTCTCTGTCTGTCTGTCTCTCTTTCCGGCTCTCTTGTATAGATTACCGTAAGGCTTTTGATAGTGGGCCACTGAGTTGGATCCTTAAGGATTTGGAAATATACAAATTCTCATCGGTGATTTTTAATTTCCTTAAATGTTACATGAAGCTGTGGAAATCCGCATAATACCCAAATCACGCCAAAGTTAGTGCCCCTTCCAATTTTTTGAATATCTGAAGAGGAATCTTTCAAGGAGACTCCCTGTTAATCCTTCTGTTATACTTGTCCTTAATTCTCCTTTTCGCATGCACTGAACACTAATAAAAATGGATACAAAATTTAAAAAAATATAGATGATCTCAAAGTCTTTGCCAAAGACGAAAATTGGGTGTCGTCTATACTGTAAAATCTTTCAGTGATGACATGTGTGTGGATTTCTGATTAGATAAATGTCCAAAAGAAACATTCAAGAAAAGAAGAATTACAGAAACACACTCAATAATTCTAGATTCTGTCACAAATTTTAAGGAACTGAAACAAAAAGATGCCTATAGGTACCCAGGATTCAGCAAAGGAGATGGAAGACGACTTACTCAAATGGAGGAGAAAGTGACATAATGCTACAGGTGTGTGCTTCTGGTATTAAATACCGAGCTGATGTCACAAAACAGAATAACAGCCATAAATCTTTAGCTGTTCCTGTAGTGCAATACAGTTTCAACATCCTTAATTGGACCACAGCTGACATTAAGCGAATGCATGTCAAAACGAGAAAGCTTTTCACTTACCACAACATGCATCAACCTGAAGCTGATGACGATCGTCTTTATGGGTCCAGATCCAATTTTATGGGACTTTAGAATACACACAGACAGAAGAATCAAAGCCAATCATTCAAATAGCGTGATCAAAGACCACAAAAGCAGAATGTGCTTTCTTATGTAAGGTACCTTTAAAGATCTTAAAAAAATTTCAATATACAAGAATCTTGAAGTAGAAATATAAAAAAAACACGTGAAACATGAGGACATAAAAAATTGCAGTCGTAACTGGAGCCCTCGTTTTGATCTGAGAATGTTTCGTTAGACTCACTGAAGGAATCCCTAGTGATCCATGCCATAATGAAATACAAAAGAATTTACACACACATACAGCTCACACATTACGAAAATCTTTATGCAAATGTGTGTGATCACAGTTTTTCTTTACAAAAATGATCAATGGGAAATGTAGCCATTTCTGATCTTAGGTCCCCAGTTGTGACTCGGAAGGAGATGTGTATACAACATCAATGAAAGGAAATAATAATAAATTTTATGACAAGTAATGTATATAATATTTATATACATAAATTATATATGATACATTACATATGTTCCAAAGGTTGTCATATTTAGGACAAGCACCCACTGTCTATAAAATGCTTCTGTAGCATGCATCGTAATTAGCCTCTAACAACTAAGTCGAGCTCCAAGTCGGAGAATGGCTGAGGGCGGAAAACTGGCGCCTCATAGCCAGCTACTTTGGGTAGATGGAGCTCGACAGTCCACATAGGCAGTTCATCTATGAGAAGGAAAACCTTGATTTTACACCTCGTCTGCCTTGCGGTCACATCCAAAACACGGAAAAGGCGATGAAGCTCATTTCAGACAGAAAGCCAGTAATGCAGTTGCGAAGGCGGTTGGTTGTCAACACTGACAACATTCCGGCAACTCCGACAGGCAAACCGTCCCCAAATGTAAAGCCCTGTATTCTTTTGGATCTTGTCGGTACGACTGAAATGGGGGCGCACGAAGTCTGGGTAGAGCGCACGGCCTTCATATACTATCATCCAGGCCTGCGCCCTGGAGAGTTCACTCCAATTCTACCATAAAAAGGACTGAAATTTGACAAAATAGGGCAACATAAACGGGTGCCTAGTAGTACTACTATTAATAATAGAATGGGAAAATCCTATTCGTTGTGCAACAGCATTGTGTCAAGTGAATTCTATCATAAATTCAAATAGAAATATCACAATGTCTTTAGACGGTGGCAATTATACTGATTCGAATTTAATAAATGCCGCCCATTTTACCAAACGTAATTTATGTGGGTTGCCCAACGAGAACATTAAATAAAAGATTCGATGGCTACATGATGTGAGACACAACAATTTGGCATCAACAGATCTTGCAAAACACTTTATTACAAATGACTCTAATTTAAATGTACACTCTGAAAAATATTCAGAATCTATCAACCTTGTGACTCTTAAAACGCATGAGAATAGTTTCGTATGCAAACGATCAACACCCGCATCTCCATTGAACAGAATGACAGGAGACTTCAATAAGATTTATACTAAGCTGTTTGATTAATGCAGTTTTAAGTTATCCACATTTTGGTTATTTCGATTTGCATGTCCTTATTATTATTATTGTTGTTGTTGTTGTTATTATTATTTCCTTTGATTTCTGGCGTTTACACATTTCTTTTCGGGTCCCGCCCAGTGACCTAAGGTTAGAAATGGCAACATGACACTTTCCACTGAAAAAAAAAATTACATAGATAAAGCCTGTCGTAAAGTGTGGGCTGTACTTGTCAGAACAATTTTTTGTATCTCTTTCATGCATGGAATTCCAGGAGTCCCTTCAATTAGTCTACTGCAATCTTTTCCAAACAATCCTAGGGCTCCAACTACGACAGGGATTGTTGACATTATTATTATTATTAATATTATTGTTATTATTATTATTAACTAATTATTTGATTGGTGCCTCTTAGTAAATAATCAACAGACGGAAAATTCCAAGATGAACAAGATCACCATCATATTACGCACGCTTCAGTTGCGTGCCTTCACACTGGCGGAGTTTCATTCGTTTTGACGAGGTGATTTACCAGTACAGCTATTTTCTTCAGACAAGCGACGTTTGTACATAGACTTATACTTTTATGTAGATTTTTTATATTATTACACTTGTATACAATATTTAAAGTTAACTTGACGAAGACATACATACTGTCGAAACAGTGTCAAACACTGTGTCTTTTCGTTTCTTTTTTTAAATCGCACTCTTCTCTAAGTGTTAATAATAATAATAATAATAATAAGGACATGCAAATCGAAGTAACCAAGATGTGGATATCAAAACTATCCCTGTTGTGATAATGACATTGGGTAGGATAAAGGAAATCGTGTAAGTAAAATTCCTAAACACATCAGCATCTCATAGCTGCAAAAGTTCATTATGTGTGCAGAAATGCACATATCATCCACAAAACTCTCTTCATCTAAACGAAACAACCCAAATGTGCATAGATAACTTTTCTACGGTGACCCACTTTATTGATAAACCCAGGAGGAAACGTGGTAATCGGGCATTTAACATTACTCTTTGGCAAGATGATAAAACAAACTGTAATAATAATAATAATAATAATAATAATAATAATAGCAGCTTCCGGTAGACTCATTGAAGGCATTCCTGATAGCCCAAGCCTTAAGAAAATACAAAAAATTGTACCTAGAAGTACAGCTCATATATTACGAAGAGCTTTATCTGTGTAAAATGTGAGTGATCTTTTCTTTCTTTTTCTTTTTATAAAAATGATCAGTAGAAAATGTCATGAAGCCATTTATGACCTGAGGTCTCTGGTTGGGATCCGGAAGGAAATGTGTATACAACAGAAATCAAAAGAAATAATAATAATAATAATAATAATAATAATAATAATAATAATAATAATAATAATAATAATTGTCGAAAGAGGACCGTGAAAACTTGGAGGCAAAGATAAGAAAGATATTAACAATGAAGAGACAATTTCACACTAGGATTAATACTGCTAGACTTTAGCAAAAGAGGACGGAAGAGATCTTGGCATGGGTAGAAGAATGTGTAAACATCAAGATGTAAGATGTATTGGTTCTTGAAAATGACTGCGATTGTCGAAAACACTTGAACAAAACAAAAACAAAATAGGAAATTTCGACAGTTTATTCAAAATTCCAGGCCGAAAACTCAACACTTCATTTGAAAATTGCGATACAATACAATAAAAATTTAAAAAAATGAAATAAACTGACCTCGTTATATATATATATATATATATATATATATATATATATATATATATATATGTGTGTGTGTGGTATATATACTCGACTATATATATATATATATATATATATATATATATATAGTATATATACTCGACTCTCCCGTCGAATTCGACGTATGAGGGTCAAGCAGATCAGTTCCAAGGAAACCGACAGCCTGACAACAGCACATGAGATTTGATTATAGTGGTGAAGGTTTCGTACAGGACCATCCACACTTTTTGAAGGGACGAATACAGAGACCTGGTGCACTAAGTGCCACAAGGTCCCCAAACGATCCTTCGCAGGTTTTGAATTCAGAGTTGTCCTCCTAGACCAGTTGCCATCCAAGGCTATAGAACCCAGTCTGTCCTGCTATTTACCCATAGATGGAGGGAGAAGAAGAGGATTCGTACCTTTCCCAAGGGTATTAGCACGTAAGTGAATGCAATGGATTCGACTGGAATTAAAACACGGCTCTCCGATTCCTCAATCCAAGCCGCTATCCATTACTCCACCGTGCCTCCTATATATATATATATATATATATATATATATATATATATATATATATATATATATATATATATATATTAGTATAAAATGACAATTGTAAAAAATCTTTCGAAAATTTCGACTTTTTCAAGGCAAAAAGGAAATCGAAATGCCTTTGTTGTTATAGTTACATTTCAAAATCCTTTATATTAAATTATAAATTATAAATTATACTTTATAACTACAACAACAAAAACATTTCGATTTCATTTTTGCCTTGAAAAAGTCGGAAGACGAAATGCGTCGGCAAAAAAATAAGATTTTTTTTCTAATTGTTATTTTATACCAATTTGTCTTGTCCACAGAATTGATCTGGGAATTGAACTTTGTTTATTGATGCACTCATGTCTGTTTTTAAAATTTTATGATCTCGATTGCAATTTCTGCATCTGGTTTATTCTAGTTACACGTAAAAAAAAATGTAGACCTCAGCAAAGTCTAAGGAAAGCAAAATCCAATTTTGAAAATCGTAAGTGCAGAAATTCAAATATCTGGGAAGTATTTTAACAGACGATGGAAATTGTGACACTGAGATCCGAAGTCGTATTGGGATAGTCAAGGAAGCATAACAAAAGCCAAGCAGAATACTAAGAAACAAAAAATTTCGCGAGAAACAAGGAAAAAAGTGTTAAACTGCCAGATGATATTTGTCTTCCTGTATGTCAGTGAGTGCTGGACGATCTCCTCAAAGATGAAGCTGCTTTAAGCAACATAAATGTGGTTCTACAGCAGAATGATGAGGATATCCTGGACGGAAGACGTGAGCAACGATATAGTTTGGGAGAAGATGTCAACAACAAGGCAACTAATACTTAAGACATCAGGTAGAGACAGTTGTGGTTTCTGGGAGACATAATGAGGAAGGAAGGCTTGGAAAATTTGATACTCACAGCACAAATAGAGAGCAAGATATACAGAGGAAAAGAGCGCATAACACACTTAGTAAGCTTGATAAAATGAATGGCGAAATAGGGCTTGGGAGAAAATAACAGGACCCCGATAAGGGATAAGTTGCCGAGAGCCATGATCGCCTACGTCCTGCGGTGACACGGCGGATAAGAAGATTATTGCATGAGACAGATTCTTAAGGGGTTAATAATATAAAATGCTATATATATATATATATATATATATATATATATATATATATATATATATATATATATATATATTCATGTGTGTTTGTATGTGCGGAGAGAGAGAATCAGAGAGAGAGAGAGAGAGAGTACTCACTGTGTAATTATTACAACTTATTTTCAACTTCAGCTATTCGAAAGGTGGAAAGTTGGATTCTGTCTCGCCAAGAAAAAGTATCTGGTTGTATTGAAAGTTGACTTTCAAGATCTTTGACTTGTTTACTCTATAGAAGTCATAGAGTAAAATGCGTGACTATTTCAATCCCCGAACTGACCGTGGTAGATAGATAGATAGATAGATAGATAGATAGATAGATAGATAGATAGATAATGAAAAGACTGGAATAGATAGATAGATAGATAATGAAAAGACTGGAATAGATAGATAGATAGATAGATAGATAGATAGATAGATAGATAGATAGATAGATAGATAGATAGATAGATAATGAAAAGACTGAAATAGATAGATAGATAGATAGATAGATAGATAATGAAAAGACTGGAATAGATAGATAGATAGATAGATAGATAGATAATGAAAAGACTGGAATAGATAGATAGATAGATAGATAGATAGATAGATAGATAGATAATGAAAAGACTGGAATAGATAGATAGATAGATAGATAATGAAAAGACTGGAATAGATAGATAGATAGATAGATAATGAAAAGACTGGAATAGATAGATAGATAGATAGATAATGAAAAGACTGGAATAGATAGATAGATAGATAGATAATGAAAAGACTGGAATAGATAGATAGATAGATAGATAATGAAAAGACTGGAATAGATAGATAGATAGATAGATAATGAAAAGACTGGAATAGATAGATAGATAGATAGATAATGAAAAGACTGGAATAGATAGATAGATAGATAGATAATGAAAAGACTGGAATAGATAGATAGATAGACTTGTGTTGCTAGAGTAGGAGAGACAACAAAATGTAGAAAACAGAGAGACAAAAACACATGAAATGTGTGTATATATTATAAATTGATAAATTCAAAACAAGGCAATGTGATAGGTAGATAGACAGATAATGTACAGACTGAAACAGATAGCTAGCTAGATAGATAGATAGATAGATAATGTACAGACTGATAGACTTCACGTAAGGTACTCACCTGTCATTATATGTCGTTTCATTTTCTTTTTAATCATTGTATAACCATCACCACCTTCGATGAGAAAGTCTGACGTGCTCAGGCTATAAGCCTTGTCTTTTTCCAGAGGTTCGTATTTCGGCATAAGGCATTTCGAGCATCTAACAAGAACCTCAACAACACGTTCACCATTCGGCTTGGAAAGATCATATGTCACTTTTATCCCTGGTACGAAAAAATATATAAAATAAATAATTTTCCTCCATATAAAATTCAACTGAGAAAAAGTTAAAAACAAAAGCACTGAGAATATATTTAAAAATGTTAAAATGCAGGATGTTTTCCGTATCACTGAAGCAGTCTTTAAAAGCATAATGGCGTTATTATTATATATATATATATATATATATATATATATATATGAAGAAATATAGTCTTAAGGTGTGCTATATTTATGGAATAAAGTGATCAATATCAGAGATAGAGCGTGTGTAAATATAAAAGTGAACATAGAAGTCAACATTTAGAGGCGACAGTCTGTTTCATGCTATAAACAATCGTCAGGCCACGAGTCGTGGCCTGACGATTGCATCTAGCATGAAACAGACTGTCGCCTCTAAGTGTTGACTTCTATGTTCACTTATATATATATATATATATATATATATATATATATATTGCAGGTAATAATCCGTTGTTATATAATCATTGTAAATCCTAATAATATAAAATATTAAAACTGATCCACAAAAAGAGCTCAATGCATTTATTATAACAGAACATGTAAGTTACAAAATAGAGAAATCCCAAATGACGTCATGAGAATAGCTATTTTAACTAACCTTAATACGGTAGTATTTTTCAAGTCAAATGGTGTGCAGATAGAAAGATTTTTTTGTTTCTAACTTTGTATCTGCACAGTATTTGAGTTGTAAAATACTATCGTATTAACGCTAGTTGAAATAGCTATTCCCATGAGGTAACTTGGGATTTCTCTATTTTGTAATATATATATATATATATATATATATATATATATATATATATATATATATATATATAATTTTATGTATATAATACAGTTAACAATATTTACCGGATGCCTACTGAGAGATTTGCTATTTCTCGCTCTTCAGGACACTGACAAGGAGCGAGAAATCACGAAACTGTGAGTCGACTTTTTTACATTATTGTTCCTCTTGTGCAAGAGCCACTCTAGGTAGAGGGTTACAGAGTAAGAAACACACTTTATGCTGATATGTGGGGAAGATAACGATTAACCCTTGACTTGAATATGTTAAGATTATTTTAATCGGGGAAGCATCCTCTTGGAAATCGGATCCACTGGGCAGCAGTTTGTATAAAGAAGCTGCTAGAGTGGAACTGACACCTCATCAATGGAACACGAAGGGAATGGCGGTGGTTCGCTACAATGTGCGTGGCCCTGTAGATTACGGCTGGTGGGACAAAGTAGCGAGGTTTATCTGGATGCTCTCCGTGGAAATGGTGATAGAGCAGCGAGAGGCTCGCGACGTCACCTCTGTGAGAAAAGGATTGCACAGTTTTAAATTAGTTTATATTCTGAAAATTAAAGACAGTAATGAATTTAGAAAAGTTATGCAACTCATTTCAATAGCTGAGTCAACGACCGAGAACAAATTTTAATCCCAAGTTCCAACAAAAAGTGGAGGCTGAATCCCATATAAAGTGTTCCACAGCCATTTTTAATTCAGGGCGCACTTGTAGAATAACTAAAACTCTGGGGAGCACTTTAAATTTTTATATTGGAAAAATAAGTCATGAAATTTGAAAATAGTGAAGAACTTTCTTGAAATAAGCATTTCTTTTTAAGACATTATATCGTCTATTTGAGCGGTAGAGTTTACATTTTAATGGATTTATGAAGTATCTGCTATTTTTCTTTTTGGAGAGACCGATAACGACTGATTTAAATCCGTCGAAGAAGGCAAAAGGGAAAGGATTATCAACTCTTTAAAGATTAAGGAATTTAGCATTCAGTTCAAAAATATCAAATAACAAAAACTTGACTCAGACATGGAAGAAAAGTTAGATCTAAAAATAAGAAATTACTCTTCTGTTCACTTGGTCCGCACTTGGCTGCATTTCAAGGTGCATTTGTGCGCCCCGGTTGAGAAACACTACTATAAGGGCATAGATTGTTGATTGATTCGTTTTCTACAGATTATCAACCCTTTTCAGGTTATTTAAAGAAGAAGTGAATTCCTACCTTTTCAAAGGCATTTGCTCGTAAGTGATGAATATAACGAACCCAACTGGAACTCGATCCTCTGATAAAATATTCTGTGCCATTATCCATTACATCATCTGCACATCCTGGCTTACACCTGGAATTCCCAAACGGTCACACTTGTAGATATTGAACTGGCTCGACGTTGCTTAACTTAGTGATCGGTGTTTCAACGTGATATGGCCGTAAGCCTGTACTGGCACAGATTCCTCTAGAATTTTTGGCAATGTAAATATAGCCGGTTAGCCATTGCTAGTTCAGTCACATGACTGCAATATCACGGTACGTTCATCATATAAATTCTTGTTCTGATGTACCCGCACACGTTGCATCTAACAGGGAGCAGGTGGCCAAAGCGGACGTCACTGCGCAAAAACTAAGATTTTCACGCCAGAAGGCTTTACGTATTCAGCTGTGTTCTGAATTTGAACAGGATGATGTCTACGTGCTTACATTCAGGCGAGCCGACCTCCCTACGAACAAAACATCTTTTTTTTTGTACTGGGTGATGGAGGAAAGTTTTGAATCCCTAAGCTATCGCTTAATACGGAGACAGACGAAGATGCGAGCCACCCGCCATGCGTATATGTTATAATTTTTACATTCTAAATTGCGATAAGGTTTTCTATTTTTTTTTTTTTTTGTGAGCTTTCTAAAAAAAAAAAAAAAATAAGAAGTATTAAATCTTAAAAGTAAAAACGATGCGCTGTTAAATAAAATCGCTGCCATAACATAAAATGCTTGGAAAATAATTAAAACAGCTTTTGCTATCTTTTAGCGGGAATGCCACAAGTACACTGGGAGTGAAAACAAAAAAAAAACTAAGTATAGGGAGGATTGTGGAAAGGACAAAATATGAACGGGATTCAAGAAGATAGAAGATGACGATTGACGTTACATTTGAATTTTTGAAGATTGTATTTATGAAGGAAGCAAGTAAACGGAGGAAGTTCCACAGGCGGGAAGTGCGAGAAAAGAAACCGTTGGAGTTGAAGTGACGGCGGAATTCAGCTATTTCAACATAAACGGGTGGGACCTAGATGCCAATTTACTAGCCCGCTTAAATTGATGTAGTCAGGGTACCAGGGAAAAAGCTCGTCAGGGTAGAAGAAAGCCACGTCACGCTGGTGAGAAAGTGACTGAAGTCGAGATGCCAACTAAATAAACTAGCATTGATGTTTTAGCTGAAATAAATACCAAAATCTACCCGCTCTTTAAATGGCAATAAATGCAGTGTCTATAGACTCCCCCCCCCAAAAAAAAAGAAAAAGAAAAAAAGATTAATGGTCAAAATTAAAGATCTGCCAGTAAATTTGCGCCCTTGTTCTTACAATATTTTCCCATTCCTGGCAGACCTTCTATCATTACAGTAACGGGAGGATATCTAATAACGAAAGTGATGGAAACAAAAAGAAAAAGAATCTACATATATCAGATAGATTATATACAAAATAATATATATATATATATATATATATATATATATATATATATATATATATATATACACAAAATAAAAGTAAAAATAAAAAACTTATATTCAAAATAAAAGTAAAAGAATTATATACAAAATAAAAAAATAAAAATAAAACAACATTTAAAATGCGTGGAAAATAATTAAAATGACTCTTGTCAACCCAGAACCGATAACCTAGTCCTAATGTTTTAACTGAAATAAATACTGAGTGACCCCCAAAATCTACCCACTCCTTAAATGACAATAAATGCAGTGTTTATTGACTTGCAAACAAGATTAATGATTAAAATGAAGAAATATTAATGCTTATTGATTATAAAGAAGATTAACGGTTTAAATTAAATATTAAATGAAATTAAATGCATTGGACCTGAAAAAAGAAAAACATTCAAGAAGTTACAGGAAGTCAAAAAGTGAGTTCATTTTTTTTAGTAGGTGGACACCTTTTATATACCACTAGAATAAAAAAGGTACACATAGGCCCAGCTTATACTTGAGATAAAACCAGGCTTAGCTACGGTTCATACTTGATTCAAAAAGTAGATATAAGTTAGTTTTATACTACAGAAAAAAGGTAGACATATCTAGTTTATAATTGAATAAAAAGTTAAGCTGGTCTGGTTTGTACTCGAGTCAAAAGTTAATTTTATAATTGAGTCAGAAAGTAGACATAGGTCTAGTTTACAGTGGAGCCTAAAAGTAGATATAGGCCTGGTTTATAATTGTATCGAACCGTAGCCTGGCTCATATTAGATCAAACGGTAGATATAGGTTTTTGTTTACCTGGAGTCTAAAGATAGATATAGGCGTAGTTTATAATTATGTCGAACGGTAGCCGGGCTCATATTTGGATAGGTCTAGTTGACAGTTGAATCTATAGAGAGAGATATATAGACCTGATTTATAATTGTGTCAAAAGTGAGATATAAACTCAATTTATACTTGAGCGAGTCCTGTATATAACTGACTCTAGGGGTAGATGGAGGTTTAGTTTACTGTTGAGTTTATGCGCAGACATAGCTGCAGATTACAGTTAAGTCACAAAGGTAGACAGGTCCAGTTCAGTCGACGTGTTCTAAACCGCACCGCTACGGCTAAAAAAATTAAAGAAAACCGACTGAAGTGTTAATAATAATAACAAGAAGGTCACATCTAAGAAATTTATGTACGCTTTGATTATGATGTTTTCTGGTTTTTGGAAAGAATATACAATAAAACTAAGTTTAGTGTTCCAAACTGCAGTTCACTGTCCTGCAATGTGGATTGGGTTCATTTCAAAATACTTGCAAAACAAGAATCTCAGGATTATGTAAAAATAATGAATATATATATATATATATATATATATATATATATATATATATATATATATATATATATATATATATCATGGAAATTGCTCCGAGGAGCTGCATTCGCTGGTTCCCAGACTTCAGGAGTTCAAGTGCCCTACAAGGCTGGCATCCCGCTCTCACCGCTTCACTGTCGAAACTCCTAAATGTAGCCGTCTCTTCTACTCCAATAGCTTCATGTCTCGCACCTCTCGCCCGTAGAACTCCCTTCCCTATTCCAGTTTCCCCGAGAGCTATAATCTCCAGCTATTCAAATGTAATGTCAATCGACATCTCCAGTTGCCTTGATCTATCCACTACCCTTCTCCTCATCCTTTCTTCTATCACACCGATCTGATCTTGCTTCAAATTTTCTGTACCCCTTGCGTCCTAGTGGCTTCCCGCCTTGCTTGGGGTGAAACGCTTAAAATATATATATATATATATATATATATATATATATATATATATTGATAATCACCGACGCATTAAATGAAAGAAGATAGTAAATAGTACGAGACTAAGTAAAAAAAATTATGCTTATTTATAAGTGGTACTGTTGTGGTCACATGATCGAAGTTTGAGCTTGATCGCACCAGTTTTCAAGCTACTGTTACAGTGTACACATGGCCGCTCCGCTAACACCAAAGAGGAACAATGAGCAGTGATCCGAATACGGCCACACCATGGTCAATCAGGGATCTAGCCGTGCTCACCACCCTTGGCTAATTGCGGATTTTTCTTTTTAATCATTTGACTACAAACAAAGCAGTGAAGCCACTAAGACACAAAGGAGTGTGAAAGAATAAGAAAAAAAAAAGAAAAAGAGAAACATTATAAAGAAGTGAGAACAAAAAAAAAGAATCAAGAAGACAGAAAATAACAATTGACATTGCATTTAAATTTGTGAAGATCAAAGAAACGAAGGAGCCATAAAAGACTCCCTCAAGCGAGAAGTGCGAGAGAAGGTAGTGTTAGCATAAAACTTACGATTGCATCTAACAATTTCAGTTATAGAATGATGTAACATTGTTGCCAATCTAGTGATTAAATTCATAAAGTCTAGGTACCGTTACCCTGAAAGTATTTCTAAAAACGGCAGATGGATGCTACACTACAGCGGTAGGAAAGTGACTGAAGCCGAGACGCCAGGGCAAGACCAATAATATTGCTGATTCTTCTTTGGATTTTATCAAGAATTTCTAAAGATATAGCTTGAGCACCGGACCATACGGAGTGGCAATGTTCAGATCATGTACGAAATGGAGACTTATAAATATGTAAGATAGATTCTGGAGAAAAAAAAAATGAAATGGCACGACACAGTGAACCAACTTTCTTAGCAGCAGACGTAGCAATTGATTCAATATAATCATGCCATTCCATGGCAGAGAAGGCGCAACAAGTTACTCTCATGGAGGCTAGCATCAGCCGTGCTGATGGAAAGCAGAAAGAGGTCTCTCAGATCATTAATAGAGAAAAATTCAATTTTGCAGGCGTTAAAATTAACAATCTAGTCTTTCTCCCAGTTAACAACAGACTGAAGGTCATTTTTGAGATCAGCTGCCAATTTGACCTTTTCAAACCCCGTCTTGGGTACGATGATAAACTATATCCGCGTCCTGGCTAAGACGATGAACTATGTCCAACAGCAAGGCCTCTGATCAGGAGGTTTTAAGTGCTGGTGTTCCCAGGTCCAACCTGACTCGGGGTGGTAGCACCTGTTAGGGTCCCAGCTATGGGCAAATAGTTAACCCCCAAACTGGAGTCACACACTATGAAAGTGTAAAAATAGGTTTTAATACCATCAATACATTTTTGAAGAAAAAAATATTACCAACAATACATTTTTGAAAAAAATATTACTAGCAATACATTAAAAAAATATTACTAGCAATACATTTAAAAAAAATTAACAGCAGTGCATTTTTTAAAAATATTACCAGCAATAGATGTTTGAAAAAAATATTACCAGCAATCCATTTAAAAAAAAAATTACCAGCAGTACAATTTTTTTGAATATTACCAGCAATAGATGTTTAAAAAAAATTACCAGCAATAAATTCAAAAAAAAAAAAAAAAAAAAATACCAGCACTACATTTATTTTAAATATTACCAGCAATAGATGTTTGGAAAAAAAAATCAACAATAATACATTTAAAAAAAAAAAAAAAATGTTTACCAGCAATGAAAAATCTTGTCTTTGAACAACCCACTGAGGCTGATATGCAGTAAATCAAATCAAACTAAACCATTAATTTACTGTGCCTTCCCAGTTTACGAAAGGTAGACATCGGTCTGGTCAAAGAAGTAAGCATAGGTTTGGTTAGCACCAGAGTCAAAAAATTAAACAGAGGTCACGTTTGTATGAGAGTCAAAAAATTGCTCAAAGATCCGGTTTGTACGTGAGTTAAGATACAGATATTTATGGTACTTTTTTGCGTGGGGCGGGAGTGCGCCTTTGCGTGGGGCAGGAGTGCGCCTCTGCGTGCGGGTGCAGCGGGCCTATTCTTGACCCTAATCGACTGAGAGAAATCTTTTTTTGAAGCCTAATATGTTTAACATCTTTTATCCAACGATACTGTGAGCCTGTTTGGGGAGGGTCTTGTTTAAGGTAAGTTTTTCAATTAAGTAGGTGCATCAGGTGTGAAGATCTATGCCAGGTGTGTATAAAGAAAATGGCGGGAGAGAGTAGCGGAAGAGAAATTTAGGCAAGAGAGAGAAAAAAAATAAAAAAATCAGGAAATACTGTAAGAGAGATAGCAGAATAAACAAATGGCGCGAAGGTCAAATTAAAAACAGAGAACGCAAGGGTTTGTCATTTAATAAAGTAGAAAGATCAAGAGGTGATTCAAAAGTGAATAGAGTTGGCTAGGAACGATAAGAATGAAAAAATATCCGAGTAAAAAATAAGAAAAGAAGAGAAGATGAATAAAGGCAAAAATAAAAAAAATAGTATGAAAGAAAGAAATAATGAAACGAAAAAAGAGAAAATAGAAAGGAATTGGAAAAGGAAAAGGAAAAGTATTTAAAAATGACCGAAAAAGTAAATTAAAAAAGAAAAAGTTAAAAAAAAATGAGTAAATGCTTTCGAAAAAGAATAAAAGGAAAAGAAATAAAGTTTCAGTTAAGGGTGAATGTATAAGAGAAAACAAGCAGAGAAGAAAGAAAAAAAGAAAGAAAGAAAGAAAGAAAGAAAGAAAGAAAGAAAGAATATAAATTTGTACGAAAGAGTGTAACCTAGGGAGAGAGAGAGCAAAGCGGAAGAATACAATGTATGACAAAGAAAGAACGTTTAAATGTAACTGAGAGGAACAACCAGAAAAGGGATAAAAAAAGAAAGAAAGGTGTGAAAAAAAAAAAAAAAAAATGGAAAGAAGAAAATTGTAGACAGTATATTTTTATCAGACATCACACTACTTTTGTAAAGATGTCTAATTAAGTCGGAGAGGTAAAGGCAATCTTGGGTTGGGTATAAGACTGCCGTGTAAATAATATGCAAATGTCGGGCGTAACACAAAAACCGCTTATTGCCTTCCCACCAGATTACAAAACCCGTCCGGGTGTTACCCATCCATCACACGTGAATCACCTTCGTTAAGATAAAACAGGCGCGAGAAGATGTGGGAAGGTTAAGAATGTAGAAGAAGAGAAAGAAGAAAGCATGTTTTGTTGGAAACAGAAAGTGGAAACAAATGAAGCAAGAAGCAAGAGGGGGAATAAGAAATAGACGGAGATAAAAGAGAAAGTATTAGGTTGGTGCAAAAATAATGTCGTTTTCTCACATAGTAACATATGTGAGAAAACGACATTATTTTTGCACCAACTTAATAGAAAGACGACGAAGAAGAACAACAACAATAGTAATAATAATAATAACTTCATTTTCCTCTTTTTCACCATTTTCAGTCTTCTTTAACAGTTATCTCCTTTCTACAACGTTCTACTTCATCGTTTCTTGTTGTTGTTGTCGTTCTTCTTCTTCTTCTGCTACTACTATTAGTACTACTACCGCTACTACTACTAATGATAATAAGAAAATATTATTATTATTATTATTATTAATTATTAGAAGAAGAAACATGGAGGCAGAGAGTTATAGAAAGGCGGTAACAGCTGAAGAAACAAAAGATAAAACATGAAAATTAGAAGAGAAAGGAGGTAGATATTGTTATTATTATTATTATTAGTAGTAGTAGTAGTAGAAGAAGATGATGATGAAGAAGAAAAAACGACAATAGTAATAATAATAACTTCATTTTTCTCTTCTTTTTCATCATTTTCAATCTTCTTTAGTAGTTATTTCCTTTCTACAACTTTCTACTTCATCTTTTCCTCTTCTTCTACTATTACTGCTACCACTACTACTACTACTAATAATAATGATAATAATAAAGTATTATTATTAATTATTAGAAGAAGAAGAAACGTGGAGGCAGAGAGTTGTAGAAGGGAGGTAACAGCTGAAGAAAAAGAAGACAAATGAATATTAGAAGAGAAAGAAGGTAGAAATTATTATTATTATTATTAATATTTTTATTATTATTGTTGTTATTATTGTTATTATTATTATTAGTAGTAGTAGTAGAAGAAGAAGAAGAAATTAATAGTACAGTGTAACCCGGATATAAGAGAGTTGTCTGGACCGGAGAAGAAGTCGCTTATATCCGGGTTTCTCTTATATCCGGGTTTGGTCTATTTTATATACATTAAAACAGGCTCTAATTTGGGACCAGAGAAAATCTTTCTTATATCCGGGTTTCTTTTATATCAGGGTCTCTTATATCCGGGTTACACTGTAGTTCAAAGAAAATTATAATAGCTTAAAACTCCGCGATGCAATTTTGGAAACACTGGTTAAGCACGAACCAATTCTTTTCCGAATGGGACTTTGGTTAATTAATGTGATTCAATAATCACATTAATAAACCATTTTTGTGGCGGTGAATATTAATGAGCTATCGGTAGAAATAATATTGGATTTGTAGAAATTAACAACGGACATTTTAGAAATCCACAATTAATAGCGCATTTTTAAAGATTGGGTATTTCCCTGAAAAATAGAACAGTGACTCCACTTAATATTACCTTTACATACTACCATCCCATGACATAGGGATCGTTCATGTGCATATATATATATATATATATATATATATATATATATATATATATATATATATATAGAGAGAGAGAGAGAGAGAGAGAGAGACAGACAGACAGACAGAGAGAAAGAAGACAACAAGAGTGAACATGTTATCTAGATGCGCCCTCGAAACTACATAGCAGGCATGACTGAACCAACACCACTCAGCTTAGTGACAAACTTCTCCAGATAAATATATATATATATATATATATATATATATATATATATATATATATATATATATATATATAATGGATTCTCCCGTATAAGTGTACACCAACTCAGTACTTATGTTATGATTTCATTATAGTGGTGAAGACATGTGCATATCCAACCATATCTGTGCTGCTATTTAACCATAGCTGGGGGGAAGAGATGAATTCATCCTTCTCCCAACAGTATTTGCATGTAAGTGATTATATAACGAACTCGACTGGAATTATATATATATACACACACGCCATGTTGTTGCACGTGAAATGATAAAAGGAAAATAAGATTCAGTTACAATAGTTGGACAACTCGTGGAAATCAAACCCACGATACCGACAATGCCACTTGCGACCAGGTTTCTGACCATCGCTCTAAGGCGTTCAGGGTATGAATGATGGACTGAGGAAGCCCATATGAATGACTTACGCCCCAGGTGCAGAGAAAGAATGAAGTAATTTGCAAATCAATGTTTGCTTGGCTTATTTATATGGTCAAAAACGGACGCAGCGATGAATTAATTACGTTTGAATAAATAATACAACTTAAGTTTACGGCCTGAAAGAAACGCAGCAAAATTTAACCAAATATACAGTCAATTAATATTTTATACTCAATATATAAAGTGTTTTTTTTTTTAATTTAATTCTTAATTGTATTTTTATAAGCAGAAATGTCTCCCAGTAGGTGGTGGCGTTCTTAGTAATATATTTATAGCTAGCCACTCGTATTCGAGGATACGCGTCTACTAGGGCGGCTAGCCAATCCCTATTGCAGATGCTTGCTCAGGCGCATATGTGTTTGTTCAACACCCACAGAATCTACCTGTGTTTTATACTGCAACTATGTTGTGCATACATTAGTTATAGTTTCTGAGGAATAACGTGTTATCCAGCATGATCAACAATTTGCACAAGGCCAGCACACTCAAACCCGACTTGTGACTTCGTGCTAGCACACCTATCGACGGTGCCGAAGGGTTCAGTCTACTGGTTTTCAGACGCTTTCCAAATGTGTCGCATGCTGGGATCGCCCCATCCAGTCTGATAACATCAGGATGTCTCCTTGCTGACAAATCGACCATGGTGAGATTTGAACCCGGGTCCCGTGGTCGGAATGCGAACGTTCTAACCACTTGGTCACAATATAAATCGATATAAATATATACATCTGATGTTTTGCATGTGTGTTGCCACAACTTCCATGATTAGTCGTGAGTTTCTAGTCTTTTTTTTTTAATAATGTCCCTCTAGTTAAAGACCCAGGAGCCACTCATGGTAGATGGTTACAGAGTAAGTGGCAGAGTTTATGGGGATAGGTGGAGAAGATAACGGTTAACCGTAGATCGGTTCCACAAAGTAGCGGTTCATGGGAAGAAGAATAGGCATAGTTTATGGGGGTATGTGGGGAAGATAAGGGTTAACTCTAGACTTAAACAGTTACTATGGTAATGATCGGGGAAGCATCCACTTGTGAGTCAGTTAATCGAGTTGAACTTACATGTCAACAGTGGTATAATGAGGGAATGGGGGGGGTCGCAACAACGTGCGTGGAGTGGTGGGTCCTAGCCGTGAAGGTTAGAACTGGAGGAACTAAGAAATGTAGTTCGTCTGAGTAGTTTCCATGAAAATAGAAATAGTATAGCGACAAGTTTGCCACTTTTTGTCTGTGACAAAGCGATTGTAGGGTGGAAAACAATTTATCACCCAGAAGGACGCAGAGACGCTTATGGATCGTATCAATATTGGAAAGTGAAGACTGGGCTGTTCATGTCTATATATGCTTACCTCAAGCCAAGTCACTACGACTTCTCGGATTAACATTTTCAATTGACATGAAGTGGATAGACTATATTGAATCCATCACTATATCAGCTGCTAAGAAAGTTAGGTCATTGTGTCGTGCTGGGCAATGTTTCTCTCCAGAATCGATTTTACATATCTATAAGTCTACCATTCGTTCATGCTTATAAAAACTTTCATGGTAATTTCTTCGTATGAGCTCTTCGCTATGCTACCTAGACTTTTGTATGTAAGTCCTAGACTGGCGCCGAGATCTCATCAGTTTACAGTTGAGGAGACTGGATGTAACCGTAAATTCTATGCTTACAGTTTCTTTTCTCACCTGTTGAACTCCCTTTCAGCTCCAAGCTTTCCAACCAAATTTTAATCTGCAAAAATATAAATGCAAGGTCAATCGCTATCTACTGTCTTCCCGCTTACTTTTCCTCTTCTCACTCATTAGTAATGTTTCTGTTCCTAATTCTTCCATACCTTGTAACTTTTTGTGTCTTAGTGGCTTTACTGTCTAGCATGGAGTGATACCGATTTGAAAAAAGAGAAAATGTAATCCATTTTCAACCTGATCTGGCTCTTGTAACGGCAGAGGATAGCAGGTATACTTACAGGGGCGATACAGAGACCCAACCATTTTACTTTAAATCTTTAGCAATTGATCGTATGTACGCGTTCCACTTGAGTTCGGGGTTGTTCTCAACTCCCAATAAGCGCTCATATCACGGGTCTCTTTAGAGAACACCTGTCCATCGCCATAGATGGAAATCCAATGTCCGTTCAGTGATGTTGAATGTGATCACCTAGTTTTTCTCTTAAAGCAGTTTCTCCCAGTCTTCCTTTTCAAACATGTTTCAGGAAAATAGGTTTTTAAAGTCCAGTAATTGTTATCGCTCTTTCCAGTATTGACGGATCGTGAGGATTAATTGATTGATTGATTTTGTTTTTTACGATTTATCAAGCCGAAAAATCTTTGGGATTGTAAGAATATTTTTTTTTCGAGTGAATACTGCATTAACAATATTTTTAGAATAACAATTCCTAACTATTTAACCCATATCTGGGGGAAGAAATACGTTCATAACATTGGTAAGGCTACGTTCACGTAAGTGAATGTAATGGTCGCGAATGGAATTCGAATTTGATTCTTAGTTTTCTCATTAATTAAACCACAAGTAGTGCGAACGTAAACCTTTTGATTATATGATTATTTTCTCTTTGAGTTACCTTTGCTAGCCATTTAAGTTGTTGCAGCTGCTGAAAAACATCTGGTTTCTGTTATATGGTAATTTCTGTTTGTGATTCTGTAACGCCAGCCGACTAGGTTCGAAGAAGGATGCTGCTTGCTAATTCCTACAGATTTCAATTTTCTCAAAGCCTATTTTAACCATTGATATGAGAGGGCAGTTTTATACAGTTGACAGTTCTGATATCTTTGGCACCTCGCTTTACATCCATATGAAACTCTCGAAAGGATTGAAGGAAAGATTAAGATGAAAAAGATGAAACTACCACATTCAAAAATTTGACCAACCTGAATATTGTAGAAATTTGCCATGTTTTTTCTGTGGGTTGTAATCATTCACAGAATGCTCCAGGATTGTGAGAAGGACGCTGCCAGACACTTCTACGATGTCTATGTCGTTCTTGAAAGGGAGAACCTCCATTAGTTGGGCGAATGTTATATTACCTGCAAGAAATAAACGATGCAAAGAATGGCGCGTAATTATGAAATTTCATGCGATATTAACACATTCCAAGTAAAATAATCTCATTTATAAAGTGGAAATGAAACTCACACAAATTATGGGATGCATGTCTGGCCTCTGAAAATCTCTTATTGGTTATCAGTTTTCTGAAATGATCTGTTTTCATTACCAATCTCTGGCAAGCATTGTAGCAGACAACGTTACGCTAATTTTAGTTCGAGAATTCTGAGCGAAAAAGAGGTTCAAAGTTCATGAGAAATTGTATTTTATTAGATATATTTAAACGATCAGAAAAAAGAATAAATTCTTTTCTAATCAAAATCAGAAAGGAGAATACGTCTGTATTACCCACTCAATAAAGAGAATACATATTTTTAAATATTCGGGAAAGAGAATAGATAACCAACAAGAAAAAATTGTGCGGATATGTTCCCAGAGTAGAGCATATCTTGATTATAACTTGAAAGTCCTTGAGATGAAATCGCGGGATTTATGTAAACAAAATGGATGGTTGTTCGGTCTCAGTGTGAATTATTTAGAAGTATGCCTATGTTAACATATTACTGATACTAGTGAACTGGTTTCTTAATTTTTAGTAGGTGTACACAGCATTTTAATTTCTTAGTCGATCCCTGATGGTAGCTTAAAGTAAATAGGCCAGATGAATCAAGAAATTTGATTATTTTCTTTTCGTATTGCCGTTTAATGCGGATGTGGTTTTATTCTTTCCTAGTTTTCTTTTGTAACGTTGTTGTATTTATATGTGCCCGATTTTATAACATTGAGAAAGAGAATGCATATTTTTTAAACATTGAGAAAGAGAATGCATAATTTTTAAACATTGAGAAAGAGAATTCATATTTTTTAAACATTGAGAAAGAGAATGCATATTTTTTAAACATTGAGAAAAAGAATGCATATTTTTTAAACAATCAGAAAGAGAATGCATATTTTTTAAACATTGAGAAAGAGAATGCATATTTTTTAAACATTGAGAAAGAGAATTCATATTTTTTAAACATTGAGAAAGAGAATGCATATTTTTTAAACAATCAGAAAGAGAATGCATATTTTTTAAACATTGAGAAAGAGAATGCATATTTTTTAAACATTGAGAAAGAGAATTCATATTTTTAAACATTGAGAAAGAGAATGCATATTTTTTAAACAATCAGAAAGACAATGCTTCTTTTCTAACCTATCAAAGAGAATACTTATTTTATAACCAATTAGAAAGGGAATACATTCTTTTAAGCAATCAGAAATAGAATATTTCTTTTTTAACCAATCACAAAGAGAATACTTATTTTCTAACCAATCAGTAAGGGAATGTTCATTTTCTAACCAATCAGACAAAGAATTCTTATTTTCTAACCAATTAGTAAGATAATACTTGTTTTCTAACCAATCAGAAAAGGAAGCGAATGTTTCTTTTCTAACCAATCAGGAAGATAATACTTCTTTTCTATCCTATCACAAAAAGTACTTATTTTCTGGCAAATAAGAAATGAGAAACACGCTACTGTCCCAACAATTCATCTGAGACACTTTTGGAGTTTATCAGGAATTATAAATAAGTATTTTTTAATTGTCGGTTGGTTTTCTGTCAAAATAACATTAGGTGCGTTTAAACAGTTTTGCGTCCGCATATTTGGCTTTCAGTGTTTCTAAATTGTTAATAAATGACTACTGAACATAGTTTATTACCTTGCAACAGAGTAGGGAAGTTAGTGTTGATGAATTATTTACCCCGTTGTTATTATTTGTTGACTGTAATGAGGTTGATATTAATGACAGACATTAAAATGCATAAACGTAAATAGCAAGAATTTGTATTCTCTTTTTGTGATTTGAATTACAGAATATTGATATGGTGTGTGTAAAATGTTTTCAGTGTGTCTTTGTTTAAAAGTCAGTGCTTACTTGGTTTGGTTCTGAAAATTTTGTTTGCGAGGATGGCGTTTGACATGGTTTGGTTCCAAGAACTTCGTTTGTGAGGATGCGTTTGAAATCGTCTGTTTTCCATCTTCATATGTGCTGGCAGATGTGTGTTTCTACTGACTACTCCTACATGTCGACTAATCTACTGAGTACTGCTATAGAGTACCCGACTCTACTCTACTGGCTCTCGTGAGATGGAAGTGTCGTTTTTTTAATGATGAGGGCAAATGAAATATCCTTATTTTCTATCATCACTGAGAACAAGGTTATTTTTAGAATGATGAAATATACCTATTCTTTTATCATCACTGATAGCAATATTATTTATAGAATGATGAAATATCATCATCATTCTAGACCATAACAAGCTATTTAGGGTGTGGTTTTATGTTGGAATGTAATCTTCAGGCTACGGCCATTAGTAAACAGCACGATCAAGGAAGAATGAATAATATATAAGTAAAGAAGATGCAAGCTCGAGTCCAGGGACAGTAAGATTTGAGCACTTGCGATGAAAAGCAACTGAAAGCACGATGAATTATCAACTAATAATAATAATATCTTAGCTGAAGCTGTCTAGTTATCCCTTTTTAAGCTTGACTGGGGATTACGTATTTTGCACCCTGAAGCCCCCCTCGCCATAAACGCAACATCTCATACCTATCGTTATTTTAATACTAGTTCCATGGCAAATATTCGGATGAACTCCATAGTTTAGTGGCACCAACCCAGACATTTACAGCAATTTCCGCGGGGTTGAATCATCCTAATTCCCTACATATCCTATATGGTTAGAAGATATTCCACCCAGAAAATTTTACTTACCGTAGAACAGACTCCCGCGCGGTTGCTTTCTCGAAAAGTGATATCTTAATGGATGTGTGTTGCGGTGTAACGGATATCGGCTCGGAGTGAGAAATCGTTGAGCGGAGTCCGTTGCAGTCACTTACGCGCAAATACTTTCTCTACTCCAGCTCCCCAGCTATGGGTTAAATAGCAGAACAGAGCGAGTTTTTTTTACCCTTCGTTGGCAACCAGCCTGCCGCAGAAAGAAACGGCAACTTACTGCGAGAAAACGTTCTTCCCAGTCAGTCATAAATCGTAAGAGAAATGATCGCTCAAGCATGACTGACCATATAAGATGAGAAGAACAAATACTACACTTTGATCCCAGCCCGATTGATAGGGAGTAAAGTAAAGTGTTACCCGCGTTACATTTTCTGATCGGCCAATGAATGCCAAATGTTTACTTATAAGGAAACGGTTAATATTACGATTGAAGAAAGAAACGACAACCAACTGCGGTAAAATGTTCTGCCTCGTCAGACATGAATCGAAAGAGTGTATCATGTATGGCACTTAACTGACTGTCTTAACCCCTACAAGTGTAGGCCCATTCGTTGTCTCTCCCCCACATAAACTTATTTACTCTTTTTACGTTACACATCATTCAGTAATTCTCTAACAAGAGTAGTGTCTCTTGAGCATTGTATTGGCTAAAGATGGGTAAAAAATGAATTAGAATACAGCAGTTATTAATACAAAATCCTAGCTTAATAAAAACCCTACTACTGTGTCGTCGTCTAAAGTCCCGGCGATGATACACCCATAGGCGACTGGTCCCAAATCAGAGAGGTCCACGACGCTGTGCCGTGTCCCAGTCATGTGTTTGTTTGAATCATTGTACTAAGCTCGAGGAGTCCGTTAGTTTCTGTCGTGACACCAAGTAGGGGCCAGTTTCTTTCTTTGAGGCGACATGTGAGGTGGATTTGTTATCTTCTAGACTTACAAGTTAGTTTGACTGATTTGAATTCAGTTTTTCTTCTAGACTGGTCGCCACCAAGGCTGTAGAGTCCAGTCTCTTCATATCTGTGGGGAAGTGATAGGTTCATAGGTAAGTGAATGCAAAGAATTCGACTGGAATTCGAACTCGGCTCTCCAATTCCTCAGCCCGTGTCTGTATTCTTTGCTCCACCGTGTACTAGCCATATTTTGTAATTAAAAATACAGTCTTAAGTTATACAAATTATAACTTCAATAATTCGAATTTGCTTTGAACAATCTTTGTTAAATTCTAAACGATTAATTTAAACGTCAAAACAAAACTCGAGTTAAATTTTCAGCAAGTTTCAACATGTTTTATTAAAGTTATTAGATTTATTATAAAAACTGCAGCCTGGAGTTATTACGCAGATTAAACTGATTAAGGCATATGAAATCTAATAAAACATAATTTCTTTTTCTTTTCAATAACATACACGATGCGATTGGTAAATTGTCGCCATTTTTTATATTTTTAATTTCACGCATACGCGTTTTTTTTTTCGACTGCACAGTATACTAGGGTCAATTGGGCATCGTCTGTGAGAAAAATAAGCACCATGACGCAATTCACTACACCAGAAGTCTGGAAGCAGCATACTGTACTGCTTGGCATTCGCGTAGAAAAAAATAATACGACCATTTCAGAGAGTTTGGGTGTCAATCTGAGTACAGTGCAGAGGATTCGGAAAGAGTTGAATGAGTCTAATGGCGATTAAGAATATGTTTGGAGCGATCATTAGTGAAAGCGACATTTTGCCCACATTCATCTTCCCACGCGATCTCAGAATCAACTCGGAGGCTTGCTTACATCAAGTGCCTTGAGAAGGTATTACTGTCCTAGATCAAAAGGGTGGCTTCTGGAAGACCCTATGTCTTGCAACAGGCCTCTGCACCATGCCACACAAGCAGGAGAACACAGTTATGGCTGTCAGATTTCTGCATCCATCCCTTACATCTTGCCACCTAACTCAGCAGACTGCAACCCCCTTAATTATTATATGTGGGGCGCAGTTGAGCGAGCGACCTACAAAACTGCAACATCAAAGATGAGCTGAAGGTAAGGATTATAGCAGCATTCTTCAATTTAAACAAGGAGACCGCCCAGAAGAGCTGAAGGCGATTCCGACGTCGTCTGTAAGCAGTGGCGATTTTATTGAATAAATTTACTTTTTAGTACTTCAAGATATTTTTGTGCAATTTTGTTAAATATATCTGTTAAAATGAGATATCAGTGTTATCTTCATTTTTTTGTGTGTAATTTATAAGACAATTTATCTATCGAGCCCTGTATGTTGAAAGATGGTCAATGGGAAGGATCTATCAATTGCAGAAAAACAAAAAAAATTGGGGATATGAAAGGAGACTCACAAAGATCATTGAATGATAAAGAGGGGCTGTTGAAAATATTACTAAGTTGAGAACAAGAAGTATTGGAAAATGATTTAAAAATCTTTTCTTTTCGAGGGTAATAGAAATTAAAGTGGCTTATAGTGAAACAACAACTTTTGGTTAAGTGCTAAGATCTTTGCAACACTTGACAAGACACCTGAAGCTTTGAAACAAAATGGCTTTTTTTGTAGTGATGTTATAACATACATAGGACATAATTTTTAAATAAATATTATATATATATATATATATATATATATATATAAGTGAACATTGAAGTCAACACTCAGAGGCGACAGGCTGTTTCATGCTGGGCGCAATCGTCAAGCCGTCGGCTGTTTATATATATGGGTCAGTCGTGCATTGTGGGTAATCTATTCTGGCGGTTATTTTTTACGGGAGTGAGTTGTTTGTTTATTTATTTATTTATTTGGCTTAATTTATTTTCCTTGTTTTTCTTTTTCATTTTGTATTATTAATTCTTTTCGTTTTTTGATGTTTAACGAGGTAAAAAAATGGAGTGTGGTTTGCCTTGATTTATTTTTTGGTCTGAGAAGATAAAGTTATTTTTTCGTCCAATTTCTTGCCGTATTCTATTCTGTTATTTTGGCGGGTGGTGGACAGGTTTTAATTTATTTATTTGGTTAATGCTAAAATCTTTCAACAGATTGGAATAGAGCGAGTCAAGGATACCAGGTTTAAAGTACTTCACTAATTGGGACCTGTCATGAAATATCCTCCTCAAAGCAAATATTTGGGTCACGAACTACATGAAAATTGACTTTTCTAAAGAAAAAAACGACATGAAAATTGTCTTTTCTCGGATGACTATAGGGTGACATGCGCGAATTTGATGGATGGGCCAAAGGATGTGCCTGTGACCAAGAAAATCCAGCAAGGTGGTGGCAGTGTGATGATACGGACTGGAATTATCAACCAAACGACTGATAGATCTTTAAAGGAAAAGAAAGTTAAACTGAACTGTGCAAACTGTGGCGATTCCATGGACAATACTTTCTTAGAATGGTACCCAAGTCCCATTCTTAAAGTTTCAAAGAGAAGTGTGTATTTATGCAAAGAAAATGACTTAGAGTTACCTAGAATATTTTTGATCGTATGTTTACTATCAAGATGGCAACTGTCAAGTTTCGATCTGAAAACGATCTATGATCCATTGTGAAGACGAAATTATTAGAAGGTCGCAAACAAAGACAGCAAAGCGGCCATACGGGTAGCAATTAAAGTTATATATCAGAAGTTGAACTAACTAAAATAAAAATAAATAACAAAATCAATTAATAATAGCTTACTGGCGGTTATTGAGAAGAAGGCTCACTATATTAACATGTAAATGCTTCAAAGACTTATTATATGTGTTTGTTATTTGTTCTATTATAGGTTTTGATCAATTGTCGATGATTTTATTTTGTTATTGAAGTGAAAAATGACTTTTTGGTTTTGCATAACTCCAGACAAGAGTCTTTATAATAAATTCAAGAATATATTAGAACTACCTAAAAATCTGATGCAGGATTGTTTTGACATCTAAATTAATCGCTTAAAATTTAACAAAAATTGTTCAAAGCAAATTCAAGTTATTGAGTTTTAGGTGATTTGCATAATAATTTTAGACGCGCTGTGTATCTACATTTAGTAAATATTAGACTGGACTATCTGAAATAGCACTTACACACGATTTATTACACTGGTAAAAGTAAAATCCTTGGAAATGGGTAATAAATTACACGAAAATGTCTAGCAAAACACACACAGACACACACACACACACACACACACACACACATATATATATATATATATATATATATATATATATATATATATATATATATATATATATATATATATATATATATATATATATATATATATCCGAATACAAGGTTGGTGTAGTTGGAATAAACTTCTAGTAAACAAAAACTCTATTTTTTTAAAAAAGTGCTCAATACAGAGTAGAGCGAATAATATTTATTTAAAAATTAGAATATATTTATGTTATAGCATCACTACAAAAACAGCTATTTTGATTCAACATTTCGGGTATCTTGTCAAGTGAGGATGTTGCAAGTAAAAAACAAAACATACAGACACACGTACACACACCCATATATATATATATATATATATATATATATATATATATATATATATATATATATATATATATATATATTATAAGTTAATAGACTTAAAATATGGTTTTTCGCTTAATTTTCTCCATATTTTCTTCTTGTTAAAAATAAAGATTTAGAGTGCTCGACTTTGATTAGGAGCAAACCTCTGACTATATATATATATATATATATATATATATATATATATATATATATATATATAATCCTATAGAGCCAGCCTACCTAGGTTTCACCTAAACGGATCTTCAGGTTAAACTGGCTTTTTACTCGATTTGTTTTTTTTTCTTAACATTTGATGATTGTTTTCGCCTTGGTTTGAAGCAATCCCAATGTACAACAAGGTGCCTGAAAATGATACCAAGGGTTGAAAGGAAATTGTTTTTCGTGAGCTGCCAGTGGTTGTGCTAGCGCGAAGTCAGAATTCGTCGTGGCCGTGTTTTGGAGAGTACTGGCCTTGCTCAAACCTCTGACCACGCCAGATGATACGGACCCTCCCAGAAACTGTAACTAAGGTCCACTCAGTATGGTGGTATTACAAGCCACAGGCAGACTCTGTGGACGTTGAACAAACACAAATGTGCCTGAGCGGGCATCTGCAACAGGGATTGGCTAAGGGCCTTAGCAAACGAGGCTGCCATTATTGCTGTCGTTATAAAGTAACGAGAAATTTTCAAAATTTTGTGCAATGTTGTTACAGTTACTAAACCCTTGAAGTTGACATTGTTACTTGGATTTATATCCTAATGAAAATAAAAACTAGCCCCAGTTTCAAATTAGAGTCACTTGTTACGGAAAACGATAGAAAGGGAAGAAAAGAAAGTAAAAGAAATAGAATGAGACACAGAGCGCACGTCTGTATCTCTCTCTGTGTCTGTGTGTCTGATTACACGCGCAGGCGTGTATGTGTGCGCAGGGGAAGTTTTTGAACCCTCAGACTTTTTCAATGTCATCAATTCCGTTGTAATCCAGACAATTGTGCTGTTAAGTGCCGGATGAAGTTCTTAAATGAAAATAGTGCAATCTAACTCTTTGTATCACTCGCCTGAAGTGTCGATCTGTCTCAATCTGACCCTGTCTGTCTGTAGTCATCATTTGCTAGTTGTTTGTCATACTGTTTATCTATCCTGTGTCTAAATACTTCTCTCTGTCAACTCCTGCCGCATTTTGAAACACATCTATCTTAATCTGATGCAATTAATCATTAGACAGTTGTTTTTTATCTTTCAGACGTCGCATCTATCAAATATATTTATTTCTATCATTCAATACCTATACTATCTCATTCTGTTCCTATCTATCTATGTATCTATTTATCTATATCATTCTAGAACTAATTTGATAAAACTAATATTAATAAAGCCTACAATGTAAGATTCAATCCAAATTCTACATACACTATACTTCCGAATATGGAAGCAAAAAGGAAACATACTTGACACCAGGAAGAGACAGTTGAAATTACTAGGACACATGATGAAGCAAGAGGGTTCGAAAAATCTAATACTTACAAGGCAGATTGAAGTTAATATGGATAGAGGTAAACACCGCATAACATACTTAGGGAGATTGAGGAAATGAATGGCGGAACAGGGTTTAGGAGAGATAAAAAAAAAAGACAAAATACAAATCAGAGACATGTCATAATAGATCTTAAATAAATCAACAATGTTCTGCGGCAATTTTTAACATCAACTTGAGATTTTTCTTGTTAAAAAGTTGAAGAATTTTTAACACATTCAACACTATGGATAAAAAATAGTGAATTGTATATAGTGTTTTTTTTTTAGACTTAGCATGAACGAAACAAATTCACGGATTTGGATAAAAAGAAAGAACCCAAAATAACGTGAAAATCCGCGAAAATGTTTCATTCTTTAATAGTCAGTTCTGTTTAGTTTAATTTGTAACGTATATAAACGTATTTAGAAAAAAGCAAATGTTAATAAGACTGCAAGGGTCACAAAGCATTGCCCGGAGCCCCCAATCAGGCTTGGAGCCCCCGGATCGGCGGGGTGGGGAAATCCGGGGTCATATTGGAATAGCCAAACGTGCATTCAAAAACCTAAGCGGAATACAGTGCAACCTCGTCTCAAATGTCGAACAAATTGTCTTTTGAACAGAAAATTCGAGATGAAAATGCCTCGGTTATCGAACAAAATTTCGGTTCTCGAGCAATATTGCCTAACCGAGTCGAACCGAGTTAACCCGAAGCGAATCTTTTCGGAGACGCCGAACGGGATAATTTCTGAGTCGACTGTATACATTCGCGTGTAGTGTTGTGCTTTTTTCCCAATTTTATTGTACTGTGACTTTTCTCTACATTGATTCCTATTGGAAAAATAGTCTCGATTTCCGAAGATTTCGGGTTACGAACGGCCTGCAAGAACGAATTAAATTCGTGAACCGAGGTTCCACTGTATTAAGAAACAGAAAAAATTCGTTAAAAACAAAGAAAAGAGTACTGAACTATACCAGTGCTCTTATATGGCAGTGAATGTTGGACAATCTCCTTACAAATGAAAAAGAGACTTGAAGCAACAGAAATGTGGTTCCAAAGAAAGATGGCTGAAGAAAGAAAGATGGCTAAAGAAAGAAAGATGGCCGAAGATACCATAAACGCAAAATTTGAGCAACGACAGTTTTACAGAAATGGAAGCAAAAAGGAAATTTTATATTCAACGTCAGGAATAAACAGTTGAAATTTCTAGGGTACATAATGAGGAAAGAGGGATTGGGAAATTTGATACTCACAGGACAGATTGAAAGCAAGAGAGACAAGAGGAAAACAACGCATAACTTAGTGGCCTTGAGTAAATGGATGGCGGAACAAGGTTTAAGAGAAATAACAAAAAGACAACATTTATTAAGAGCTACGAAAGACAGGAAATTGTGGAGAGCCATGATCGTCTACATCCTGGAGGAGCACGGCACATGAAGAAGAATAATCTATCTATGGCATTGATTTCAGTATCTATCTATCTATCTATCTATCTATCTATCTATCTATCTATCTATCTATCTATCTATCTATCTATCTATCTATCTGTTCCTTAGTCTATCTCTTTTATCTATTAGATTGTTGATACGTGGACATATTTTTTTAATTCCAGTAGCTAATAGTCATGTTCGTAGTTGGTGCTAAAAAGTGTTATTTTTTATGATCAGGGCTTCTATTATTTTAGAAGTTTTTTAGGGCAGTTAGAGGCATATGTTACATTTGTATTTTCGATACGTAAATTATGTTTACACATGCGAAAGCTATACGCAATTTACGACAGTACTACCAAAGTATTGAAAATGGCTACTAGATTAGACAGAAGCGTTAGCAACGAAGAATCTTCTGAACAAAGTCTACATACACTAAACTTCCAAAAGAAATTTCTTGTTCGCGCACACAAACACAAAAAGAAAAAAACAATAAAAATTTAAAAGTTGTACCATTTTAATATATATATATATATATATATATATATATATATATATATATATATATATATATATATATATATACCTGAATTTTACCAAAAGCAAAATAATTTCCATGCCTGAAGATGACTGAATGTACCGTTGAAAGTACTTGCCTATTAAAGAAAGACCTTATACAGCTTATAATTTTAAAAAACAAAGATCATAACATTCATCGAGTGATTTGTAGGTTAATGCATCTTTAAAATTTGCTTGCGAACGGATTTCGCCATTTTATATCATTAACTTTACTAATATATATATATATATATATATATATATATATATATATATATATATATATATATATATATTCTAATGGTTAAATTATAGTGGATAATTACAATAGTCAAATACGATTTATTTCTTTGAAACCAAATTTTTGGGTTTTCTATGCATATTTAGTTATTATGCATCTGTGTACACTTAATTGTATAAAAAGTATGTTTATTGATTAACGGGAACTAAAATAAATAAAAATTTCTGTGTACGGATGTTTTTACGTCCAGTATATATATATATATATATATATATATATATATATATATATTTCTAATGGATTTACTTTTAATCACAAATATTTATAATTTCACATGTTATTACAATAGATAATCTCATTTGAAATAGACACCCTTTTTTATTTTTAGTTGAAATAGTGTGTATTACGTTTGTCGCCCAGCGTATTCAAGAAATTCTAATAAAGATTATTTGCACACCGGCAGGAATCGAAACTGCGTCTCACAATATAGGAGAAACCAAACTTTGTAGATCTCTCTTTGGGTTTCCTGCTTCTCAGTCAATTTTGATCTTCAAAAATGTAAATGCACTGTCAATCGTTATATTCTCTCTTTTTAATTTCTGTAGTTTTTTTTTTTTATTGTTCTCTTTCCATAATAGAAGTTTTCGTTTTCTCATATTCTTTCACATTCACTTCTTAGTGACTTTATTACCTTGCTTTGGGTTAACTTATATATATATATATATATATATATATATATATATATATATATATATGTGTGTGTGTGTGTGTGTGTGTGTGTGTGTGTGTTATCACTTTAAACGTTATTTTACTGGATACCCATATTTGAGTAAACGTATATTTATTAAATAGTATACGTATATATATTTTTGTCTACCAACAAGTATATTTGAGAAATAAATAATAATACCATTTAATAAATAAACGGAACGTTTATCTAATTATGGGTATCCATTAAAATAACGCTTGAAGTGATAAAATCTGCAGGATTAATAAATAAAAAATACATTACTTCTTTATATATATATATATATATATATATATATATATATATATATACAGAGTGTGCGATGGGCAATTTGTCGCCATTTAATATTTTTAATTTCACGCATTCACGTTGTCTGTTTTTTGATTTTGCCGATTACACAGTATAAGTAGGGTCAAGTGGGTACCTTCTGTGAGAAAAAGATAACCATGACGCTATTCATTCCGTTAAAAATTTGGAAACGGCATGTTGTACTGTTTGGTATTCGTGACGGAAGCTCCAATACCAAAATTTCAGTGTTTTTGGGTTTCAATCTGACAACAGTGTGCAAAGGATTCGGAAAGAGATGGGTGAGTTTAATGGTGTTTACGGTGATCCTTGAAGGGATCACTAATGCTGACGATGTTATGCCTCCATTCATTTTCTCACAGGGTCTCAGACTCAACACGCAGGATTACATCAAGTGCCTTGAGGAGTTATTGCTGCCCTGGGTCAAAAAGGTGGCTAGCAACAGGACTCTGCAACATGCCACAAAAGCAGGAGAACCCAGTCATGGATATCAGACAATTTCTGCGAACTCATCACCTCTTACTCATCAGGTTGTAATCCACTTAATTATTGTGTGTGGCGTGTGGCGCGCAGTTGAGTAAGAGAACATCGAAACTCCTTGTAACACCAAAGATTAATTTATGGCAGATATCATAAACTTAAATAAGGAGACCGTCCAGAATAGTTGCAGGAAGGCCGTGTTTGTAGCCAATGGCGATTTTAATAAATAAATTTGCTCTTAAGTATTTCATATTTTTGTGTAATTTTGAACTGAGATGTCAGTGTTATTTTCATTTTTTGCGTAATTTAAACAATTTATGCATCACAGTATATATATATATATATATATATATATATATATAACGTCATCCACAGACAGTTTCACAGCTCAGCAGTGTGCTAGACATCCGGTTGCCTCTAGCTAGGATCGAATCCCGGCAGAATTGCCGACAGTCGGAGAATCTAACCATAAGCCGTTGGCGCACGGCAGGGATGTAGGTGGATTTTTAGCGTATTTATTTATTTATAAACACGCCCAGTGACTGACAGTGACTCGATTCGCTATGCGAAGAGTCTCGCTATATTAGCTATAATAGTCACTGTTTAAAAACCCATACCTATATATATATTACTTAAACATTATTTTTAGTGGATGCTCGAATTTAATGCGCATTTAAATAACGCTTAAATAATTAAAAAAGTCTGTTGGATGAATCAAAATTTATATATTGCCGTCGACTTTATCTAGTGTCTAAGAATTTCATATCTTTTTCTGGTTGCTCCCTTTATGAGGATGGCGTTGATAACCAATTCTTGCATGAAAGACCCGATTATGTCATAATGGGTGGAGAACAGCGTCGATTTTGACGAGCCTTTCTCTCTTGTCGTTTGCCTTCTTCCTTTTCTCTTCTGGTGCCTTTGATGTTTTTCGGTCTCGATGGTGATGGAACACCGCCATTTGATACGTTCTTGTGCATGTGTTTCAAATGGTTTAGGCTCAATTCGAATAGCTTTCAACGTTGTTTTGAGTCAGTCCTTTTATCTTTGAAGGGGACACTCCGTAGGTCTTTTCCTTGAGGTTAGCTCACTGAATAAGTCTTAACGTGGAAACCTTGACTCTTCCGATCATGCTACGTGTCCTAACCATCGAAGACGGTGTTTAATGATCAGCGATTCGATACTTTCACTGTTGGTTCTTTCCAGGACCTCGATGTTGGTCACGTAGTAATTCCATTTAATATTCAAGATTGAACGAAACATTTGCTGGTGAAAGCGTCTTAATTTTTGGATATCGCGACGATATAGAGTCCAGCTTTCGCAACCCGAAATCAAAGTTGAAATAGCAACAACATTATAGATAATAATTTTCGTTGTTAGTCGTTGGATCTTCTTTTGAATGACAGAGGGCAGTGTCTTCATAATCATATTGAAGTTCCGAGATTTATTGCGTGTGTGCTGAACGTTTAGATTGTGGTCTACTAATGCTGAAAAGTCCTTCATCATATCGATATCTGATGTCAACTGGATTGTATGGAGGAAGTTCTTGAAGTATTGCACCCAGACACAAGCAGAATAATATGAGTGCCAAGATGCATCCTTGTTTTAGTCCGCACCTGATTGTAAATTCTTCTGAAAGCCTACTTTGGTGGAATACACGTCCACACATATTCTGATGCATTTTTGGAACCAAAGAGATATAGTGGTTGAGGCATCCAAAACTATGAAGAACTTTCCACATACAAGCTCTTTGAACGCTATCAAAGGCATTTTTTAAGTCACTGAAAGCAAGAATAAAGGATTTTTGCAGTTCCATGCTTTTCTCTTGGAATGGCCATGCACAGAATATCATATCGATTGTACCACGACATGCATGGAATCCACAGTGAGATTCTGGAAGGATCTTTTCAGTGATAATCTGGAATCGATTTAGAAGGATCCTGGCAAAGACTTTTCTATAATTCCCACAGACTTTTCGGATTAGTGAATATATATATATATATATATATATATATATATAGTGGAGTTTCCTGTCGTATCCGACGTATGAGGGTCGTGGAGTTCAATTCCTAGGAACCGACAGCCCAGACACCAGCACACATGATTTGATTATAGTGGCGAAGGCTTTGTGCAGAATAAACCAAACTTTTTGAAGGGCCAAATACAGAGATCTAGTGCACTACGTGCCACAAGGTCCCCAAACGACGCTCCTCAGGTTTTGACTTCAGAGTTGTCCTTCTCCTAGACAAGTTGCCATCCAAAGCTATAGAACCCAGTCTGTCCTGCTATTTACCAATACCATGAGAAGAGGATTAATACCTTTCCCAAGGGTATTAGCACGCAAGTGAATGTAACGGATTCGAGTGGAATTCGAACTCGGCTCTACGATTCCTCAATCCGAGTCGATATATATATATTTTTTTTCAGTTCTTCTCACGCGTTTCACCCTTCATCAGACTAAATTTGTTATGTTGGTTCGCTACACATGCGCACGAACGAAGTATGCTGGAAGTTTTAAATTTAAAATTTTATTTTTATCTTTTTATTTATTTAGCGGATTTCATTTAGATTCTTTTTCTTTTTTTCCATCGCTTTCTTTGTAGATATCCGACACCGTGACAAGCCAAGAGCTTCCAGTAATGGTGAAATTTTGTAAGAGCAACGACGCACATTTACTGTAGATGACCTTGCGATCAAGGAACTCTCTAGACATTATGGTCCTAGTGAGTTGGTTTCTCCAATATTGTTCTTGAAACAATAAGCTGAATCTTACTTGGCATAATTAAAAAAAATGATGGTAAAAAAAAATACCAACGGTCCTCAATTTGTGAGCAGCGTTTGAAGAACAGTAAGTGTGCGGTTGAATTCAATGTTGACTGGTTTACTGTTTTGTTCCAGTCATACTCTTTATTTCATCTAAAAGTACTAGAGTCATTGTATATCAGGTCTCGCATACCGTGTCTCTGTAAACAGCGTGATTGTTTTCTGGGGCTTGCTATCATCAGTCTCTAGTACTGCCCCCTTTTTTCAATCGCTTCTCTATCCTCTCATCAATCATTCGCTGATTTAGATTTATTGTTTTTTTTTTTACTCTTTTCTCCCGATTAAAAACTTTGATTTCATTTTTTTACCATCTTAATGTTTTTACAGCAATATATATATATATATATATATATATATATATATATATATATATATATATATATATATAGGCTCTGATCGAGGCCACCCACTCATCAATAGGGTCGTTTTGATGTACGTATGATGTCAAATTATAAAGTTTTAACTTGCTTGATTTTATAATATATTCTGTTTTTCTTTGGGTACCTTCGATCTTTCTCTTCCTCTCTTTTTTATTTCTCTCTTTCACTGTTAAAATTTGATGGACAGACCATTACTGATCTGAGATACGTCTCGTTGTCTTCCATCAACGTGGCTGATGCTAACCTCCAGGTAAGAGACTCGTTGCGCCTTCTCGGGCTCTCGTTCTCGACTGACATGAAGTGGAAAGGTTATAGCGAATCCAGTACTAAGTCAAATGCTAAGAAAATCCATTCACTGTGCAGTGTGATACATTTTTTTCTCTCCAGAATATATCTTAGATACCTATAAGTCTACCATTAGTCTATGCTTAGAATATGGCCGCCAAACATTATCCGGTGCCCCTGCTATTTACCTTGAGCTCCTTGATACGATCCAAACGAAGAATCATCATCAGAATATTATTGGTTCTGATTTGGCGTCTCGATTTCAGTCACTTTCCCACCGCCGTAATTTTATCTCCTCGTCTCTTTTCTATAAAAACTTCCATGGTAATTTTTCGGATGAGCTCCTCGCAATGATGCCGGTTAGGCTTCAGGACATTGCTCTTACTGGGTTGAACTTGTGCAACCCAATCCCGAAACTAGGCTAGCTTAGGATTACTTTTGATGCTTTAGTTTCCTTTTTGAGTTAACTTAGCTAGGGTATGTATGCTCATTGGACCCCTTTTATTTCTGCCCCTATTTTTCTTTAAATTTAATTCCCCATCCCCCTCCCTTGTTAGGGGGTCAGTCATGGCAGCTCGATGGTGGATGCAGGGCGCCTCTCGTTTCGAGTGAGCGTTTTGCGTATTTGTTGTGTCTGAATGAGTGCGTATCAGTGTGTGTGCTTGGGATAAATGAATATTTTACACTATTATAGTCCCGCATTGATTTCGGCCAGGGAACTGACGTTTCTGTCACATTTAGTGATTGTGGGGGAGGGGGTTATTACTAATATTATTTTCTTTAGTTTCTTGTAAATAGTTTTGTATTCATATTGTAAATACTTATTGGGGCTAGTTTTTAGGATTGTTGTTTTATTCCCCACCCCCCCACAGACAATGAATTGTAAATATGGGGTCTACTTAGTACTTTCAGAAAGACAATGAGGTATTATGGTGGATGTAGTAAGAAAGATACGTAAGAATGTGTTGCTTTGGTGTTAGGAATATTGTTTGTGTGATTGGGTCAGCGTTTGCGGCTAGCTAAGTTATAGTTAAGACAGAAGACCGTCCTTTCCCCAATCCCCCCTTCGGCCATGTGCCACATTTCTGTATTAAACAATAAATATTGCTCTTCGCATCACGCCTAGACTCTACAAATCTAAGCACCGTACTAGACTGACGATGGGGTATCACCAATTTACATTTGAGCTGGCTAGATGCAACCGTAAATACCATGCAAACAGTTTCTGCGTTCGCATTTCTCGCTTATAGAACTCCTTTCCGGCTCTATGCTTTCTAGCCATCTGCAAAAATCTAAATGCAATGTCAATGCTTATCTACCGTCCTCCTGATTCTTCTTTTCTCTTTCCGCTCATTGTTAATGTTTCTGTTCCTAATTCTTCCAAACCCTGTAACCCCCTTGTGTTTTAGAGGCTTTACTACCTTGCATGGGGTGAAACAGATTTTAAAAAAATACTTTGTGACCAAGCCTAATATCAACCGAGAATATAAACCCATTCTTTTTCTATTCATTTCTCCACCAGTTTTCTAATTATATTTTTCTTTCATTCTTGTTATCATCATCATGCTTATCTTCCTAAATTTACAAGCTGTTTCCAAGAAAATCCGCAAGCAATTTCGTGGCCTTTCTGAGCCCGATGTACCAGCAGCTGTCACAGAAATGCACAATAATTTATAAATACCGCCCACCCGACGTCCGACCGACTAATCAGGTGCATCTTTGTCAGGCGGTCGGAAGGCCAGAAACATCAAAAGAATTCATCTGCGGAACTACATTGACAATTGATTAACGACAGCACAATTTCGGGGGAAACAGAGTCGACATCGAGGTGACAGACAGCGACAACCAGACGAAAGCCGTTGTCATCACTTAAAACGTCTCCTCATTTTTTTGACTCGTCATTCTGTGACAAAAGCGACTGATTAAAACACGTGTTGATTGCGCAGGTATCTAGGTTACAAGTATTTTTTTAAGCATTCAACCCCAAGCAAGACGGGAAGCCACTAGCACGCAAATAGTTACAGAGAGTTGGAGCAAGAGCAAAGAGGAGTGATAGAGGAAAAGATGAAGAGAAGGATAGGGGATAGATCAAGGCATCTGGAGACGTCGATTGACATTACATTTGCATAGTTGGAGATTATAGCTATCAGGAAAACAAGAAATGGGGAGAGAGTTCCACAGGCGAGAAGTGCAAGACATGAAGCTATTGGAGTAGAGGAGACGGCTACATTTAATAGTTTCAACAGTGAAAGGGTGAGAGCGAGATTCCAGCCTAGTTGAGCGCTTAAATTCATGAAGTCTGGGAACCAGAGAAAGCAGCTCATCGGAGCAGTTACCATGAAAGTATTTGTAAAAAAAGACAGAGGGAGGCAACGGCATGTCTGTGAGAAAGCGGCTGCAGACGAGATGCCAGATCAGGGCCAATTACATTGCATATCCGTCTTTGTAATTTATCAAGGACCTTGAGACAATTAGAAGGGGCTCCAGACCATATATGGCAGCAATACTCCATGCAAGGGTGAATGGTTGATTTGTAGATTTGAAGGATCGACTCCGGCGAGAAACATTTCCTGGCGCAGCATATTTTAACACCATTCGCTTTCTCTTGTACTTGCACGGTTAACTAGACGAGAATGTGTACGTAAGAGGTGATGGTGAAAATTATAATCTATGAGCGGGAAGCTGTGTGCAAAGGATAAAATAATTGTAAAGAAACCGTGTAGATTAGCCCAATATGTCAACTTCAAATTGAAGATACCAAAATCAAGCAAGCACAACAATTTAAATATGTATGAAGTTTTTTTTTTTAAACTCAGGGCAGAAAATACGACTCCGAAAGCCGAAGGTGCGTTGGAATAGCGATAGATAACTTCTACAAGATAAAGAAATAGGGAAATGTCGTTAGAAACAAAGAATAGAGTGCTGAACTGTTATGTAATATCAGTCCTCGTTTATCGACAGTGAATGCTGGACAATCTCCTCACAGGTGAAAAAGAGACTCGACATATCAAAGATATGGTTCTACAGAAGGATACTGAGAATACTATAGACGGAACATGTGAGAAACAACGAAGCTTTAAAAGATGCAAACAAAATGGACATTTATACTTTGAATCGATAGAGCACAGTTGAAATTTCTAGAACACATAATAAGCAAAGAAGATTTGAAGAATTCGACATTCACAAGACATACCAAAGACAAGAAAAAGCAGAGATAAAACAACAAGTAACCTATTTAATGAGCATGACAGGAAAATAGGAAGATAATTAAAAAAAAAAAAAAAAGATTTTAATTGATTTGTTTTTTTACGGTTTATCAAGCGAGTTATTTAAAGGCAGAAAATATTTTCAAATTTTAAGAATTTTTCTTTTGGCGATAATAATGGTTTAACGATACAAGTTTTACTAATTAACCCATAGCCGGGGGAGAAGAAGTGGATTTATAACTTTCTCAAGGATATTTAGGCGTAAGGGAATATAACGGACCGAGCCTTTATCTCTTACACCCCCACCCGCACATTCAAGCTCTCAGCACCTGGTATTCCCAAACGGTCAGCTATCTAGGTACTGACCATGCTAGGTGTTGCTTAACTTCGATGATCGTACGGGAGCCGGTGTTTCTGGGTGATGTGGTCGTAAGTCTACTATGCTAAGAGGTACAAAATCGAGGACGTTTTGGAGAGCCATGATCGCTAACATCTCATTTTCCACTCTTTCTACAGACGCAACGTTTTAAGACCACCGCCCATTGCTGTTTCCATAGCAAATGTTCAGATGAGCTCCGCTCTTCAGTTCCACGAGTTTGGACATTTATAGCTACTGGCTTGTGGAAGCAACTCCTGCGTGGGTGCTCCTCTTAAAACTACAATCTTAACTTCTTCAAATCAAAGGTCAATCGCTACCTATGTACCTTATCCTAATAATCTTCACTTCATTCTACCTTCTCTTACATTCATATCGATACAATTCATTCTGTAACGCTCTACCTTGAGTGGCTCTTTCTTTTGGGTGAAAATTAAGAAAACCAACGAAAGCATCAGACAACGCATAGTCATCAAAATAAGAAAAATGAGGGCATTCGTCCGCATAATTCACTGAATAAAAAAAATCATCCTTTTAAATTGGTCCGGATTATTTAGAGCCAATCGAACAGTACAGCACTATGCAAATGTTGTTGCAGAATGCGTGAGCTAGCCAAAAATGGTAAACCCAATCGTACTGGGTTCTGCCGTCCCGTACTGAGTGTGTGTGGTTCGAAACCCATATATGTGGAACCCATAGAGTAATGGCTTTTATAACGTTTTAATATATAAGACCGAAGCGCTCCCCTTCTAAGTACTGGCCAGGCTTGACACTGGCTTAGCTTGGACGTCCAAACGAAAGGAGGTGTCTCAACGTGATTTGACCGTAAGCGAAAAAACGGTCAGTATTTTTGCAGCAAGAAGAAAAGTGGAGATGTCTCTCCGCCCCCAGATTACTTGGCGGGATGTGTCGTCAGTATAGTGAGAAAAGCCACCATGATGGTGAGCTGTCCGACCTGCTGACATCTGCTCTATTTCCCTATCTCCTTTTCCCTCTCGCTTTCTTCAAGAGACGATGTCTGATATGTTTCCTCAGCCCGCTAACATCACCACTACTACTACCAACACCGTTGAAAAAAAACCGGCAAAAATAGCTTGAAGAAAATTGTCTCTTTCATTCAGTCTGTGACGCATCGTTTACGCAGTGCTGTTCGACCACGAGAATCCAAGACGATATGGTGATTTTCTACGCGTAGCTTAGATGTGGCTCAATTCCGAAAAGCATGGTGCGAAGCAGTAAGGATCGAACTCACTATTCAGTCGTAACTGCTCGAGCGAGCAAGCTTGCTAACCATTACACCACGTGGAAGTGCCCAAATAATTTTTAAGCCGTGCTTAGATGTGGCACAAGGACGAATGCATGGGGCACTCAGTGAGGATCGAAATCCCTATTCAATCGTAATTGATCTAGCAAGACAAGCTTTCTAACCATTACAGCGCGTCGAAGTGCACAAATGATTTTCTAAGCGTAACTTAGATGTGGCACAAGGCCGAAAGTGTGAATCGAACTCACTACTCAATTTTAATTGGTCTAGCGAGACAAGCTTGCTAACCATTCCACCACATTGAAGTGCCCTCAATCCAAGACGATATACAACGGAACCTTATACAAGCGTATGATGAAATAAAATTATACGTCACTCACCAGGTTCGATGGATGTTCTTATTGAACCCGCATTCACGATTGAGATGGCGTATCTATTCCAGGAATCTGGTTCTGCTTTCCTGGCATACCAACCAACCATGGCGTCTGCAATAAGGTTTCCTGCGTGAGAAGATTAGAAAACAAAGATGAAAATGAGAAAATGTTTCGTGGATCGTAGAAGAAAAGATTTCGCTTGAAACAAAGAAAAGGAATGCTGAGCTGTCATATAATCACAATCATTCTATATTGCAGTGAATGCTAGACAATCCCCTCATAGATAAAGAAGAGAATTCAGTCAATAGAAACAAAGAAAAGGGTATTGAACTGTTATGTAATATTGGTCCACGAGATACGACAATGAAAGCTGGACAATTTTCTCATAGATTGAGAAGAGAATCCAGACAATTGAAAAAAAAAAGAAAAGAAATGAGTACTGATCTGTGATGTAATATTAGTCCTCCAAATGTGACAGTGACTGCTGGACAATTTCATTAGAGATGAAGAAAGAATTCAGGCAACAAAAACAAGAAAAGAATACTGAACTGTTTTGTAATATTGCTCCTCCAAATATAGCCGTGAATGTTGACAATTTCTTGACAGATGAGAAGAGAATTCAAGTAACAGAAACAAAGAAATGAGTCCTCCAGTGAATGCTGAAGAAATTCCTCACAGATGTAGAAAAGAATTCAGACAATAGAACGAATGAAAAGAGTACGGAACTGTAATGTTATATTAGTCCTTCAAAAATGGCAGAGAATGCTGGGCAATTTCCTCACAGATGAACACCATAATTCATGCAATATAAATAAAGAAAGGTGTACTGGACTGTTATGGAATTTGGGTTCAACGGACAAGACAGTACATGTTGGAAAATCCACTCTCATGTGAAGAAGAGAGTTTAACTTATAGAACCAAAGTACAGAGTACTGAACTGTAATGTAATTTTGGTCCTCCAAATATGGCAGTGAATGCTGGACAATTTCCACAGAGATGATGAATAAAATTCAAACAAGAGAAACAAAGGAAAGAGAACTGAAGTCTTATGTAATATTGGTCTTCCATATATGGCAGTGAATGCTGAACAATTTCCCTACAGATCAAGACGATAATTTAGGTAATAGAAACAAAGAAATTATCACTGAACTCTTATGTAATTTTAGTCATTCAGATATGGCAGCGAATGCTGGACTATTTCCTCACATATGAATAAGAGAATTCAGACATCAGAGACGCGCTTCTACAGAAGAATGCCGAGAATAACTTGGACGGAGAATGTGAGAAACGAGGAAGTTTTAAAGAAAATGGCAACAAAACAACTAAAAAACAACACGTATTTAGAATTATAAAGTTAAAATTTCTAGAACGCACAATAAGAAATGAGGATTTGAAGAATTTGATACTCACGGGACATATTGAAAGAAAGATGAACAGAAAGAAACCTACCTAACGATTGGATTTAATGGGTAACATAATGGGCAGTGGAAAGGTTCGAATACACTCCTAAGAGCGACAAAGGATAGGAAATTGTGAAGAGCCACGATCGCCCGCATAAAAGAAAAAGAAAGCATACAAAATGTGGGTAAAAAAACGAAGGTTTTGTAAACTTCATTTTAAGACGGAGCATTTTCAGACATTCAAGAGGGAAACCAGGGCAAGTATCATAAAAATTAAATTTGAATTTTCGTGAAATGTTCAGTTCCTAGTAACCCTGGCGATCAGAATAGTTGAAATGATGAAACTGGCATTAGCATGAACATTTCCTATCCACACTGATTTTTGTTGTCGATCGAAAGGCCAAGTAAAGCAATTAACAAAAATATTACGATGAAGGAAACTTCATAGTTTGGGCCATTTGCGTCTCCAACAAGGTGACATGCATTTGAAGCTGATCAAGAATGAACACTGACTTGTATTCATTTCATGCTGACGACCTTCATTGTCAATACGCTTAATTCAACGTACAATATTATTCAGGGAAAGTTTTGGATATAACTTCATACAATAATAACTAAATTGGATGGCTCCAAATATTTGACCTGTAATATATATATATATATATATATATATATATATAAGTGAACATTGAAGCCAATACTCGGAGGCGACAGACTGTTCCATGCTAGACGCAATCGTCAGACTGTTCCATGCTAGACGCAATCGTCAGACTAGACGATTGTCTCTAGCATGAAATTTTCTGTCGCCTCTGGGTGTTGACTTCAATGTTCCCTTATATATATATATATATATATATATATATATATATATATATATATATATATATATAATACCATTTGATCATTATCGAAGTCTGACGCGGCCTGACGATTGCGTACAGCATGAAGACAGGCTGAGTGTTGACTTCAATGTACACTTTTATATTTATATTTAGATACGCTCTATCTCTGATATTGAGTACTTTATTCCACAAATATAGCACACCATAAAAACTATATTTCTTCACACACACACACACACACATACATATATATATATATATATATATATATATATATATCATATAATTTAGTAATTATTGGTTGGAATAAATTCTTTTTTAATACTACCCATATTTTAAACATCTGAATAGATATTATAACATGACTTCGTTGTCAAGCTTTTTGAATTTTCCTATACTTGTGTTTTGATTGGTCATTCTAGCTTTTGTAACAACGTTTTCCCCTTGCGAAGGATTGTTAATTAATTTGAAACTTTTAAAACCATTTATTTTACATTCAACGTCATCACTTGATAAGATACCGAGGGTGTTGAAACAAAATGGCTATTTTTGTAGTGATTTTATAACATATTTATGTTATAAATTTTTTTAAATAAATAATTATATATATATATATATATATATATATATATATATATATATAGTAAAAGTCAAATGTTTTGGGCCACTCAATTTAGTTATTATTATGCGAAGTTTGGTCCCAAACTATCCCTGAATAATATTGTACGTTGAATTAAGTTTTATAATTCTGGTCTAATGAGGCAATTGTCTGCGTGAAATAAATGATTATCGAACTCTTTAATAATGTATTGAGTTTGTCCTTTCATGTTTTATATAATATTGCTTTGTATTCTGATACATTGATCTCTCTTCCTCATCTATCATTTTAATATTCTATATAAAAAAAAACTATTTAGATTATCCTTACCACATACGGATGGGACATTATGATACACACGCACACACACAACAAACACACACGCATACACACACACACACACACACATATATATATATATATATATAGAGAGAGAGAGAGAGAGAGACAGACAGACAGAAAAATAGGGCACAGTTCGTGCTGGTAGAAAGAAAAATATATTCTCGATGTTTAATAACATATATCTTTTGAATAGATGTAGAGGTTCCGTCTATAGACTTCTTGCTTTCACTCCCATAGTCCATTACGCCTTAGGGGCATTATCGCCTTGCTTGGGGTGAACTGGTTAACACACGCGCACACGCGTGTGCGCGTGCACACACACACATACGTATACACACACAAATAGATATACAGAATGATTAAAATGTAACTTTCTACTTTATGTATGATGTACTCTCTAGTCTCTGAAAGATTATAATTAATTGGAGATTCCATTTTTCATAAAATGTTACATATATATAAAATTATATATATATATATATATATATATATATATAGATAGATAGATAGATAGATAGATAGATATAGATATACATCGATGTATTTTTTGTGTCTGAAACATATTTTCTTTTCGGAATGCAAAGACACACGTTGTTGGCACGAGGGAAATATAACGTTTGCTAACAATAGATTTTTTTTTTTCACTTCAAACTTAAATTAAGCTTTGCTGTTTTCAAGAAATCCTTAAGAGTTCTTGTCATATCAGGTCATCTTACCACTTGAGTAATCACCAAACTAGTCACTTTTCCATTCAGGCAGCGACCCCGACAAATGACTTTTACGTCCAATGCATTCCTGACCTACTACTACATACTGTTAGACAATAAACAACCAATGGCCACTCATTATATGAGGCTGAAACAGTGAAGTCCCCCCCCATCCCTTGAAAGTATAGAAACTCTCAAGTCGTGAAGTTACAAAACAGTATGAATAATAATAAAATTTAAAAAAAAACACTTGAATTTGAATTAATAGGAATATTTTATAATACTTTCTTGATTTTCCAAACTTCCATTATCCGGATGTGAAGAGAAAAAATTTACATACGTCTAAACATATAACTCAACTTAAAATATAAATAAATATAAAGCTGAACAGAATTTTTGCAAATAAATTCTCACTATTAGACAACAGTGATAATTATTATTAAATCCGATATGATACCGTTCAATACCTATTGAAGGTTGACTCGATAATAATCAAATGGTATTATATCCAATTATATATATATATATATATATATATATATATATATATATATATATATCAGTGAACATTGAAGTGAAAACTCAGAAACGACAGACAATTTCATGCTAGAATCGTCTGGCATAAAACAGTCTGTCGCCTCTGAGTATAGACTTCAATGTTCACTTACATATTTACATACATTCTATCTCTGATATTGAGCACTTTATCCCATAAATATTGCACACATTAAAACTATATATATATATATATATATATATATATATATATATATATATATATATATATATATATATATATATATAAATGTAAGAAAGAACAAATGGAGAAAAAATTCACTGTTCCTAGTATATATTTTTTAAAAAGTGGTCAAAACAAAGTAGATCAAAATATTATTATTATTATATTTTTATTATAAGAGATTAAAATAAAACATTTTGAAATCGTCACAACTGAAGCTTATCGCCTGAGGAAATACAATTATAGTATTGAAACATGAAAACTTTTGTGTAGCAATATCAAAATGGTTTTATTATAATCTCGTGACCTCCATCTTCTGGCTTTCCATTGGCGGGGGCGGTTGTGCCCCGAGACCACCATCTTTAATGAAATATACTTATCCAAGTACCCTAGGCATCATTCCCTTGTTCAAATTTAATTTTAATTTAAATCAAAGGGGGAAAATTTTCCTATAGAGTTTGTGACGCCCTGGGTACTTTGTTTGATCAAAACGAAATATACTTATCCAAGTACCCTGGGTAATGTAGTTTCAGAATATATATGGTTATGGGGTCTATCTCCAAAACCCTAGGAGTAGTTCATTAAAAACAAATAGACAAACAGAGGCTAAAATTATATATATATATATATATATATATATATATATATATATATATATATATATATATATATATATATATAACTACAAGTGAATACTAATAATAAAAATATTAAAACTTATCCACAGATAGAGCTCAATATATTTATTATAGAGCATATATAGACTATTTACATATAATGAAACTCAGTACCCCATATGAATGTCAATTTCACCTCCCAAGAAAAAATTCCTTACCGAGGCTTTTCAACATACACCAAAAAAACTTTTTGTGTTGAAAAACGTCGGTAAGAAATATTTCCTTAGGAGGTGAAATGACCATCCATGTGGGGTATTGCGTTTCATTAAATTTAAATTGTCTATTTATCTATCTATTTTTGAAAATTTAAATTTATTTCGTAAGTACCTGTTTAATATTTCTTTTTTTACTTTATCCTATTTTCAAGCTAATTTTTATCATTTGGTTAATCTGTTTTATCCTCTTCTTAATCTGTTAATTAATCCCGCTGTCAAAATCGCCTTGAATTGGTTAAGTACCGTAAATTGCGGCGTACAATTCAACCTGGCGTACAACTCGACCTCCAGTTTTTTTTGTTGTTTTTTATCTCAAATTTCGAGGTTAGGCCTCTACTTAACGCATAGGTTGACCCCCAAATGAACGGTAGGCTAACAGTGACCCCGACCCAAAAAATATTTTTAGGCTTGAAAAACTGAAATCGAAAAATTAGTTTTTAGGCTTGAAGTTTCGACTTGTACGCCGCAATTTACGCTTATTCCAGTCTTTCTGTATTACTCAGTCAATATATCTTTTTTTTTTCTTTCTATTTCCTATTTATTAACGAGAATAAGACATCCTGTTCTGTTAAGGCGTAAGAATATTTGACCAGAGATTGCCATAAAACGTTTCATTCGCACGCAAAAGATTACTTATCTCATTGAGTAATTACTTATGTTTCCGCTTTGATAATTTTCATGGAATAAGGATTTAAAAACAAAAAACACAGATTGTTTATTTAAACATATATGTTTGAAATGCACGCAGTTTGACAGTCCTCATGTTGGAGGGCCGAAGTACATTTTGAACTAGGCGTCGGGTGCATCTTCGCTGTTATCATCGAAGCAAGCCTGTAGAACGATCTGCAGGCCATGTGTAGCCAATTACAAGCCAGGGAGGTTAATTCCTTATCGGCTTGTTCACAGGAGCAATTTGAAATGTCACGTCCGACATATATTTGATATAATTTGCAAATAAAAATAAATCCAGAGAACCAGATATTGAGAACGGCAAATCAAACGGGTTATCGCAGCCTTAAGGGAGATCAGATTCGTATAGCGTTAAACCATTTAGATTCAGTGCAAACCAAATCATGATATTACCAAGCTTTCTACGAAGTACGACTTACGATAAACCTTTCCAAAAAAGGAAAATATAATCTGAAACTGTCCTCCTGATTACTCGCTTCTCCTCATCATTATATATATATATATATATATATATATATATATATATATATATATAGATAGATAGATAGATAGATAGATCAGCTACTAAGAAAGTTGATTCACTGTCGTGCTAGACAATTTTTCTCTCCGAAAATCTACCATTCGTCAATCTTTAGAATATTGCTGCCACATATGGTCCGGTGTCCCTGCTATTTACCTTGAGCTCCTTGATAAAATTCAAAGAAGAATCAGCAATATTATTGGTTCTGACCTGGTGTCTCGGCTTCAGTCACTTTCCCATCGCTATAAGGTTGCCTGTCTATGTCTTTTTTATATAAATACTTTCATGGTAATTGTTCAGATGCGTTCTTCGGTATGCTACCTAGACTTTTGGGATTTAAGCTCACTCACTAGACTGGTGTCGATATCTCATCAATTTACAGTTGAGCTGACTAATTGCAACCGTAACTCACACTTCTCGCTTGTGGAACTTCCTTCCGGCTCCATGCTTTTCAATAAACTTTAGTCTTGAAAAACTTAAATGCAATGTCAATTTCTCGCTTCTATTTCTACTCATCATTATCTCTCTCTCTCTCTCTCTCTCTCTCTCTCTATCTATCTATATATATATATATATATATATATATATATATATATATATATATTCATATATATATATAGTTCAGCTGCTGAGAAAGTTGGTTCCCTGTCGTGCTAGACAATTTTTCTCTCCGGAAATCTACCATTCGTCCATGCTTAGAATATTACAACTACATATGACCCGGTGCCCCTGCTATTTACCTTGAGCTCCTTGATAAAATCCAAAGAAGAATCAGCAATATTATTGGTCCTGATCTGGCGGCTCGGCTTCAGTCACTTTCCCATCGCTATAAGGTTGCCTGTCTATGCCTTTTTTTAAAATAAATACTTCCATGGTAATTGTTCGGATGCGTTCTTCGCTATGGTACCTAGGCTTGTTGGATTTAAGCTCACTACTAGACTAGTGTCGATATGTCAGCAATTTACAGTTGAGCTGGCTAGATGTAGCCGTAAATTTTATGCTAACTGTTTCTTTTCTCGCACTTCTAGCTTGTGGAACTCCCTTCTGGCTCCATGCTTTCTAGCCAACTTTAATCTGCAAAAATTTAAATGCAATGTCAATCGCTTTCTAGTACCTTCCTAATTAATCTCTTCTCTTCCCGCTAATCATTAATGTTTCTGTTCCTAATTCTTCCACACCCTGTAACCCCCTTGTGTCTTAGTGGCTTTACTGCCTTACTTGGGTTGATACTGATTTAAAAAAATAAATAAAATGATCTGGTCTTGAAATACTGTCAAACGTTTTTTCAAGATCGTAGAAAATAATCCCAGGCTTTTTTTTTTTTTTTTGCTACTCTCTGAACTTTTCCTGTATTTGTCTCGCGGAGAAAATCAAATCGATCGTTCCTCTGAAACGATATTGACTGCGAGGTAGGATATCCTCGGACAAGGTATGGGAGGCGATGTAGACGGGACCTGAAAAGGATCTTCCTTGTGATGGACAGGAGAAAGATTTCACGGGAAGCTAGTCAAAAGCGGTAATCCTGGGCTAATACAAACCACCATGCTCATGGTTCACACAGTTATTGTAATCTCAACTCCTACATGCCTGTGAGACCTGGATAATCTACCGAAGAGCTATCCCCAAACTGGAAAGATTCCGTCAAATGATACTTCGCCAAATCCTACGCGGCAGGGCCGGATCACGAACAAATAAGTTCTCTTCTTGCACACTGCCTTCGATGGGCGGGACACCTTTTCCGAAAGCCAGACATTCACCTACCCAAACAAAACCCCTTTTCAGAGGCAAAAAACCAGATGGATCCCTGGGTCGTCGAAAGCCACGAAAATCAATGCGTTAGCGCTGACAGCTGCTGTTTATAGAATTCGCCTATCTTTCAATAGTGCTCAACCGAAAGATTTTCAAGAGTACGTACATACGTAACTATGTATGTAGGCAGAGTTAATTATTTTCTATATTTATCAGAGAACAGTGATCACTATCAAAGATAGAGTTTATAAACACACACACACACACACACACACACACACATATATATATATATATATATATATATATATATATATATATATATATATATATATATTCAACTCCACTCTTCCTCCACTATACCAGGTAATAAAAAATCGCTGGGAAATATTACAAACTAGACCTTAAAATTTTTTTTGAGGAACCCGGCCTTCTAGCATATCGTAATTGTATACCTAAGAACTTTAAGGAAATTATAGGTAGTAACCCCATTTCAGGGGATAAGGTAATTCTTAATAGACTAAAAATGAAAACAACAGAATGTTCTCAACCATGTAACAACAAAAGGAGCTTATGCTGTAAACACATTAAACACACAAATTCGTTCACTATCTCTGTCACTAAATCACCTTTCAAAATCTACCACTACTCTAAATGCAAAAGTCATAACATAATTTACCTTTTAGAATACACACTGTGCCAGAAACAATATGTCGGAAAATCTGAATGACTCTTTTACTACAGAACTAATAAGTATTGTAATCGATTTAAGTCGGCTCTCCACGAAAGATTATTTCCTGCAGAACATTTCTACGTAGAAAAACAAGATTTTAAAAGCCGTGACAAATTCACTATAATTCAAAAAATAGAAAAAGATAGAAAAGATAACAATAGATAATTTCTAGAAAACCATAAAGACAAATGGATTTTGCGCCTGAAAACACTCCATCCAGACGGGCTTAATCACAAAATTTACAACATAGAATTAATACATAACCCCATAAATCAAGCCCTATCCACATTTCTCACCCACACACGACAGACATGCTTGCAGAAATGTTGAGGTCTCACACTTATACACACACATCATACACACTCCCGAAGAACTAAATGATAACTTACACTTAACACAAACACATCTCCTTCCCAGCAAGTAATAAAACTGTCAAAATACCAAGGGAATTCAGAGTCACATCGACCTGTCCCGCCTCTATCTTAAAAACAACTTAAAAGGCGCCATTTGACCAGCATAAAAGCTGACCAAAATTAACGATAAAAAACAAATGCAAACTACAGATAAATTTCATTTTCTTCAAAAAGTTATTCATTCCTGTAGTTCACTGCTAATAACATCAGGAATTTGTGTCTCCTGACGATGACCATGCTGGCCGAAACTAGTTGAGGAACCTAAATGAAATAATAAAAGAAAAAAAATATTAATATACAACCCAGTATGTCTGAAAATTTTGATTTTTTTCTTTTTCAATATTTTTTATTGTTCAAGACACACACACACACACACACACACACACATATATATATATATATATATATATATATATATATATATATATATATATATATATATATATATATATAGGTATGTAATTATTTGATTGTGTCAGATATTTGTAAGAGATTTCAGCATTTTTCAATTGGGACGTTGATGTTTTTTTCCCGAGTTTGTCAATCATATTTGTTTTCCTTAGTTGTTTTAACTGAGTTTTTTTTTAATTTTTTATTTGTGATGTCATGATTGTTTCAGGAAATATATATATATATATTTAAAACACAAGTGGAAAACTATGTTTAGTTTAACTGGCGCGTTTCGTCATTCAACGGACTTTATGAAGGAAATGTGATAGTTTTATTTTGCAACAAGTATATATTTTACAGTTATTTAAAATTTCCGAATGTAACGACGCTGATAAATATTCAACAAGTTAACTGAAAGATTTAGGTGCAAGATCCTAGATTTCTTTATATAGCATCTCTGAAAGTATTTTTTTTTAATTTAAAGACGCCCAATAACATTTTAACTGAAATGTAGAGGAATTTAGGGTTTATTTAGTATATTCGAAAAAGTAAAAAAGAAAGAAAAAGAAAAAAGAAGAAAAAACTTACTAAAATGACGACACCACCAGGCTAAAATTTATTGAACACTACCCAAAAACACCTACACTATACGGACTACCAAAAAAAAACACACGCACAAACCGGACATACCAATGAGACTTATCATATCAGGGATAGGCGGCACACTAAGCAAAATCCTAACCCCACTCCTGGACACTGTCAGTCTCTCACACATAAAAACTCAGGTGACCTCCTAAACAAACTAAAAACGTAGACATAAAAAATAAATATATGGCCAGTTTTGGCATAAAATATTTATACATATATTTATTTTTCACTATAGAAAAATGCCCACGTCTACGAAATACAAACTTAACAAAAACACCACACATAAAATTATAAAAATAGGCCAACTAATTACCAAACAATGTTTCTTCACATTCTCTAATAACTTCTATAGATTAAAACTTAGCTTAACAATGGGATCTCCTCTCAGAGGCATTATCGCTTGCCTATTTTTAGATTTTCTAGAAAATAGCCCTTTCAAAAAAATTCTAGCGTCAAACTCTTCCTATTTCAGATACATAGTCTACTCCGTACTAATATTTACACAAAATACTATTTTAAAAGATCTTGTCAGCAAATTTAACAACGTTGAACCTGCAATAGACTTCACATTTGAACCTGAAACCAACTGCATTCTTCTCTTCCTAGAAATCATGTTACACAGAAACAATAGCCCATTCACTTTTGTCGTTTACAGATAATCTACGAACAAAAACGACCTAGTCAACTTCTACTCAAACCACTATTATAAAATTAATTCTGGTATAATTATAGGTTTATTCTTAAGAGCACTAAGGATTTGCAGCCCCCGATACCTACCTAAAGAAGAAACACACAGAAAACACATTCAAAAACCTCCAATATCCCTATCATTTTATCCAAAGGGCAAAGAGAAAGGCACAAAAAATATAAGTCCGCAACAAAAATATTATCCACAATAATACATTAAACAGAAATAGATATATAATACTACCTACCAGTTCTATAACATATGCCATGTAAAATACTGTATCCCATCTAAACAACAACGAAATAAGTACAACCAAACTATCATGGATATGATCAGATCTAAAACACACATATCGGTAATAGTTCGGGCCAAGCATATATAAAATAAATAGCCTAGACTGTTCTTCACAATACATTGGAAAAACAAGCAGCAATTTAAAAAAACACACGTGTCTATGAACACAAACGAGACCTTATAAATAATAATTTAGCAAATGTAATAGTCATACATAAAAATAAATTCGACCAAAATTTTGATCTAAAAATATACACTCAAAAGTGCCGCCATCGAATATTATAAAAATATTAATCCACAGCTTGTTTTTTCCCCCAGTCTCACCTTTCGTGAAGGAATTAATTTGCCAACCCAACATACACAACAAATGGGTTGAAAAATCAAGGAAACAGCTGAATCCATGATTTCAAGTTTTGAAGATGTATGATAGAAACGCCCATCTCATAGTTCAGTACAAGAAATATTTTTTGTCTTTTTGTATTTTCTTTTTCTTTCTGTTTTGTTTTTTGGATATAATAAATGACGTATTCTAAGGTCTAAATGCCTAGACATTTCAGTTAACCTGTTATGAACGTCTTTAAATTAAAAAAAATTCCTTTCAAAGATGCAATATGACGAAATCTATGTTCTAACACCTAAATCTTTTTAGTTAACTTGCTCAATATTAAGCATCCTTAAATTCGTAAATTTTGTATAACTGTAAAATATATACTAGTTGCAAAATAAAACCATCACATTTTCCGTTGAATGACGAAATGCGTCGGCTAAACTAAGTATAGTTTTCCACTCGTCTTTTCATTCATTTTGTCTCTTCTACAGATAGACTCTATTTGAGAATATTTACACACGCACAAACAAGGAATTTCACAGGACGATTCCAGGAATTCAATTGTCACACCTCGTATATATATGTGTGTGTGTGTGTGTGTGTGTGTGTGTGAACTCCCTTTAGGTAGAGCTAAACTGACAGCTTCCTTGATGACTTTCCGTCTAGACTCTTTATCGTTCATTTGGTTTATGATGTATAAACATGTAAACTATTCATAAATATACGCTTTCTTCCATCTGTCAAGGCTGATAGATAGGGTTTCTTTATCTGTCGCCTGTCAATTTTAATTAGTCTTCGCTTGTCTGGATACAATCGCCACCCAAAAACGAAGACAAGCATTATCTGGTTATATTCCAGACAGGGACACAGTACTAATGCTTTAGCGCGGTACACCATGATTTTATCGTAATAACTGGTGTATATTTTTTAAATAACTGTATACGTATACGACTTAAAATATTTTTGCCCTTCCTTGCCTTTAAAGGAGTGCCATTTGCCGTGCTGGTGTTGCTACATGCCTTACTTCTTGCCTATCTCACACTGCGATTTTTTTCTAAACATTATACTAAACATTACGAAAAAAGAACTAAACAAAATGAACACAAAACGATCAGCTTTAAAAAAGGACTCGTAACTTGAAAAACCGAATGAAAAAAGAATGTTAACACACAAATACTTTTTCACACCCAACCCAGTTCTGCGGAATCAGAATCAACGTTGAGTTTAAGCAAGCGAATGAGCCAATTGGAGTAAAGTGCCATGCAGATTTAAATTTTTCCCACTTGTGATGAATGCAGCTATCGATTTTTTTTGCATGCTAGCATGCTAGTTAACATTCGTGTCAGTCAGCTGTTGGCTCTCATGCTGGCCAATAGAATCTTCCTGGCTATTCGTGGCATTCTTCTATAGGCTCTCATTCTGGCCAGTACAAAATAACCGCAAATTACATGAAAACTGCCGTAGAAGCGTGAAAAAATTGATTATTTCCACTATCGATGGGAGTTGGGAAATGCAATGTCGGTCTTGGCCTTTCCGCTAACTTGATGCATGTGCATGTAAATTTTGGTGCAAATCCGTCAAAAATTGCGGCCGTGCATTCGTTACGCACACACACACACATCCTGCCTTTTATAGATAGAGATATGTTTATCGAGTTCAGTGGATAAATAATGAGTTAGCATAACTTACACTTTTGTTACTGAGAGTATATACTAGATTCAGCCGCCACTTCTAGTCTAACAGTTTGTTTTCTCGCACTTCCTACCCTTGTAAATCCTTTCTGATTTCTTGCTTCCCTGATAACTACAATCTTCAAAGATTTTAGTGCAGCGTCAATAACCATCTTCTGTTTCCTTGGACCCATTCATCTTTTGCCCTTTCTTCAATCATACTTGTCGTACTCCTTTCCAATTTCTTGCTTCCATAGTAACTACAATGTTCAAAAATCTTGTGCAACGTCAAATGCCATCTTCCGTTTTCTGGAACTCTGTATCTTTTTCTCTTTTCCTCAATCCTCCACATTCTTAGTCTTCTCGTTCTCTCACTTTCACTCCTCTGCGTTCTAACGGCATTATCACTTTGCTTTAATATAATTTTCTACGTATTCGGCATTGCAGATTCTAAGAGATCTTAGAGAAAAATCTGTAAGTAATCTCGATTTTATTTTGCTGTTATAAGAATAAAAACGATACTGAATAAATTTATAATTACCTAAATTGCATTCTTCCAGCCGACATTGACTGTCACCATTAAGTAAGACGCTTGTCTCTCCAATAACCTTGTTGACTACTTTAGTTAGTTGAAGTTGGAATGGTTCCATTTTCGCCAAAATAGCAGGATCTGAAACAAACAAACAATAATATAGTCTCGCTTTGAGAATAATCCGTTATTTCCAACTCACAGTCGATAATATTTAATGCAAATACAAATTTTAAAAAAGGTTTCTCCGCGATGCCTTGATATTTGAATCAGCATGGTCATCTTGGTTGTTATAAACACAACCTTTCGGCCATTGTAATCTCCGACCTTCTACAAGTCTCTATCTTCGTATTTGGGAACCGTCTTTGAATTTTTCAATATTAATAACATTTACTGTCCGGAATGTCCGAGAAATTTTCATTCAGGCCGGTAAATGTTATTAATACTGTTTATTATAAAACAGAATATTTACTTAAATATTTGTATCTATAAAAAGAATGTATAAACATAAAAAATGTCTTAAAATAATTGTCGGACTTTGTCCATTTCATTATATATATATATATATATATATATAGAGAGAGAGAGAGAGAGAGATCACCTACACACACACAGACACACACACACACACATATATATATATATATATGTATATATATGTATGTATGTATCACCTACTCACTTTCATTTATTAGAAATTGAATTGCACCACGTCATGTCCATAAACTTGCCTGTCATTTTTGTTAGCCTAATCAATATTCATGAAAACCTATGACATTTTTGCTCTTGTATGTAAATGCTTGTCACAAAATAAAATCCTTACGTTTGACTTGATAAAGTCTCCCAAAGAACGAAACGCGTCGGTTGAGATAAGTTTTCCTTTTTTTTTTTTATTCATTCTTCTTGTTTCATGCTTATGGGATATTTTTGTGTCATTTATCAGTCTTTGTGTAGCTTATCACTTTCTTCCACTGAATGAGTATATGTGACATTTCAGCACTACCAGATCCCGGGATTGAACTCATAACTACCAACAGCATCGCCTATCATACAGTTCTGGTCAGTTCTGGTCAGTACCTAAGATACGTGACCGCCTGGGAATACCGGGTGTCTAAAGTTTAGATGTGGTGTAATGAATAATGGCTGGAAATTGTTAATCGGAGAGCCGAGTTCTAATTCCCGTTGGGTTCTTTGTATTCACATACCCGCAAAAACCATATGACTGTATGAATCCTCCTTTATCCCCAGCTATGGATTAATTATTAAGACTTGTATCATTAAACTATTATTATCTAAAAAAAAATTTTACACTCTAAATATATTTTCTGGTCTTAAATAACCTGAAAAGAATAAATAAGACTTAAAAAATGAATCAATTAATCAATTATATTGTCCGCTTCATACTTGTCCCTGGCCTTTTGAACAGGACGTTTGTCCCTTTTTCCCTGTTTAGGACAGGTTTCCGGTTCCTTTTAAAGTCTTTTTATTCGCTTTCAGCCCCAGTAGCCATTTGTGTCATAGTGACATCGTCGCTTTACTTGGGGTGAACTGATTAAAAAAAAATAATGACAACATGCTGGTATTATTCGATTTTCTATGTTTAAAAGTTTCCTATAAGTTGATACCAATCAGTCATATTCCTATTTGTATCGTCTATCTGTTTCTTGTATTGAACAAGAGTATTGGCTTTTTAGTTCTACCAAACTCTGGGATTGAATTCATAACTGCCACCTGGCTCTGGTAGTGCTGAAATGTTACAGACGATCACCCAGAAAGGGAAAGCGACACCCCAGTGAACAAGACTGGTGAGTATATACTATTACGAAATATCTCAAAATTGACGTCCCCAATACACTTTCAGATGTCTCTTTTGCTGACAACCATACCTTCTGTGAGAATAACTAAATAATGTTTTATGACTACTAGGATATGATTAGCAACCTTTACATATTTAGGAAGGATATTAGAATAACCAAGAATCTATACTGGCCGCAAATCGCCTGCATACGGATAGAAAATGCGTTCAACATATATACAAAAATAGAAAAGGGTGTAAGACAAGGATGTGTCTTTTCACCAGACTCAATCTATACAATGAGGCTATTCTGAGAGAATTAAAAATCAAACCAGGATTCATTAATGGCGGCCCCAATATTAGCAACATGAGACATAGTACTGATAGCAGACGGAGTGGATAAAGGCGTTGATTAGATCCAGTGACAGAACCCAAAGAGTGTGAGTTCAATACCAGGTTAAGGCAGTGGAGAACTTTCAGAGGGAAATTAACAGGAGATAACTGATAACTGACATCCATTAAACATGGAACTAGAAGTCTTCCCCAGTGAGCGAAATAAAAGGTTCAGTTCGACATTCCAACCACCTGAAGAAGGCCGGAGCGTACAACGGCCGAAACCTTGTAATAAATATGCCGACAAAGATGAGGACAATAGTCGCAATAATGTAAAAAATGTACATAATACCTCATCTCAAATATAGGCAGATACGGAAAGAAAACTTAAAAAAAACAAACTACAAAACGTACAAGAACCTATACTGGCCTCAAACCGCCTGCATACGGATAGAAAATGCGTTCAGCATATATACAAAAATAGAAGAGGGTGTAAGACAAGGATGTGTCTTCTCACCGGACTCAAGCTATACAGGGAGGCTATTCTGAGAAAATTAAAATTTCCAACCAGGAATCATTAATGGTGGCCACAATATTAACAACATGAGATATGCTGTTGACTATTGATAGCAGACACGGAAAGAAAACATAAAAAAAAAATGTGGTGGAGGAAAGCGAGAAGAAAGGATTAAATATTAGCAGCAAGAAGGACAGAAAACAGGATTTGTTAGCAACAGGATGAACCCAAAATTGAAATGAACAAATTGCAGATACCAAAATCAAACAAGTACAAAAATAATAAATTTGGGAAGTGTTTTAACACAGGATAAAAAATGCGATAATGAAATCAGAAGTCGAATTGGGTTAGCCAAATATGCATTCCAAAAGTTAAGCAGAGTATTAAGAAACAGAAAAAAATTAGTTAGAAACAAAGAAAATCCTACTGAACTATTCCATGATATCTGTTCTCATATATGGTAATGAAAGCTGGAGTATCTCCTCAAAGATGAAGAAGAGACTTGATGCAACATAAATGTGGTTGATGTTGAGGCTGCCATGGATTGAACATGTAAGCAACGACATAGATTTAGATAAAATTGAAACAAAAAGGAAACTTATACTTAACATCATGAAGAGACAATTTAAATTTCTAGGATACACAATGAAAAATGTGGGCTGGAAAAGTTTGATACTCACAGGGACAGATTGAAGGAAAGAGGGAGAGAGAAAAACAACGCGTAACATACTTAGTAAGCTTGAGTAAATAAAGAAACTGAAGTAAATTGATGGCAGAACAAGGTTTACGAGAGACAACATTTACTAAGAGCTATGAAGGACTGGAAATTGTGGAGGGCCATGATTGACAACGTCCTGAAGTGACACAGCACATAGACGAAACAGGACGAGCTTGTGTAAATGGATGGCGGAACAAAAAGACAACATTAAGAGCTACTAAGGACTGGAAATTGTGGAGGGCCGTGATTGATAATGTTCTGAAGGGACATGGCATAGAAAGAAGAAAAAGGCTATATATTTTATAACACAGCAAAAGCTATCCACCATAGAGAAATTGTTAGCCTGGTGGTAATTAAGATTTTCGGTTAATGTAGTGATTCTGGAGAGAGTTCTTCTTTCCCTGTGAATGTCCGTCCTGGGTATGACGATAAAGTACATCCAACAGCAAGGCCTCTGATCAGGAGGCTTTGAGGAGCGTGGAAACACCTCTTATTTTCTGGTGTTCTCAGGTCCACCTTGACACATAGTGGTAGCACCTGTTAGGGTCCCAGCTATGGGCAAATAGTTAACCTCCAAAGTGTAAAAATAGGTTTTAATTTCAGAAATAGGATTTTGTAAAATAATTACCAGCAATAAATTTTAGAAGAAAAAATTATTCCCAGCAATACATTTTTGAAGAAAAAATATTAGTAGTAATACATTTTTGAAAAAAAATCTTGTCAGCATTAAATAACCCATTGAGGTTGACATACCGTAAAACAAAGCAAAGCAAAGCAACCCAAACCAAAACTATGAATGCGTTTTGCCAGACTAAGGTTGATTTTTCTAAGTATCTAAGTATATTCTAAGTAAACGAGGCTTGGATATGAACTAAATTTCGTCAATTTAAGTGTAATGGAAATGTGTCTAGATGGCTTCTTGTAATTAATTTGTGGTAAAACTAATTGTTCAATAAAAAAGCAACATTATAAATTAATGTATTATTTTGGTTTTCAGACAATAAAAGATGTCTGAATTTCACTGTGGGAAAAAATGTATTGCACAGATTACATGAAAAGATTATGACGGAAATATCAGTCGCTATTTCTCAAACAATGAATCATTTCACATATCTAAACAATGAAGTTTTATATCTGTTCGTCAACTCAGATGACTGCCATTCAAAAAAGTGTAGTAAAACATGCCATTTTGTTCCCCAATGAATTGATAAATATTACTTGAGAAGAGAGTGGAGACATTGTGGTTGAATTGTGACAAGCCTTGGCAAAAGATTGTTAGAAAATGATGTTAAACCAATTATATTCAAGATGTTTTCAATGTTATTATTTTTCATTCGATAGAGTGGTTTTTTTTTTATATGTATTGGTATACCTGGGAACTGCTGCCAGATTTCATTGTACATTGCACAGTGACATGTAGACTAAATAAATAAACCCTAAAAGTCCTTTCCCCGTTTTAGAGTTTAGTTCCAGATACGAATGCTGGCCTACCTCCATCATTTCAACAACGGGTATACAAATCAAAATTGCCGAAATCATGATATATGTTTGGAGTGAGTATCTGCTAACATACAGCAACCTTACAGGCCCTGGGTGTCCATAAATATGATAGTAATGCCTTAACTATCGAACTGTTTTATATGTTTTAACTGTCATATATATTTGATTTTTGTGTGCACATTGTGTGGTGTCATTTTGGGAAATATGATATATCTTGGAATAGGATATATATATATATATATATATATATATATATATATAAAGACATTTTTTTATGTTTATACGTTCTTTTTTATAGATACAATTATTTAAGTAAATGCTCTGTTTATAATAAACAGTATTAATGACATTTACCGGCCTGAATGTCCGAAAAATATGCGTCAGGTCGGTAAAAATTCAGGTTTACAGAGCTGTTGTATTTGCCATCGTGGACTCTATACAGGTACCATATACGCCAGCTGGATGTTTTCCATAAAAGCTGTATGCGTGCCATCTGTGGAGTTAACCTTCAAGATAGGACATCTAACGTAGACCTGTTTAACAGGTGTAATATTGGAGGAATCGAAACTTTTCTCATATAGTCTCAGTTACGGTGGACTGGTCATGTCTTGAGAATGTCTGTTGACAGGATACTCAAGATCCTAATGTACAGCCAGTTAGACCAGGGTTACAGGAATGTAGGACGCCCATGGCTAAGATACAAAGACAAACTGAAAAGCAACTTGTCAGCTGTCAATATACCACATAACACTTGAGCGCTTAACCTTGGAGCAGGTAGAATGGAGATCAACGTGTTTTAGTGGACTCAGCAATTTTAAATCTGCTTGTCTGAATCATCTTCAAGAAGCAAGAGCAAGATCTAAAAGGTCAGCCAATCTAACAGTGATCTCATCCCACAATCACTGTTGCTACATATATGGCCTCCTTTGTAAATCACTAGCGGGTCTAAAGTGCCACTTAAGATTATCGCATAAAATTTCATAACTCAAACAATCTGTCAGATTCTCATACGTCAAAACCAACGGGAGTGTCCATTATATATATATATATATATATATATATATATATATATATATATATATATATATATATATATAACAGAGAGACATGGATATGAAAATACGTAATGTAGGAAATCCGAAATTCTATCATGGCCCCTTTTTTAAGGTCTATAACCGGCCCTGGGTTCCAGCCTTTCAAATAGATATGTTATATAATTGAAGAAAGACATTTTTTTTATAATGGCAAGTTCTCACCTGGTATAACAGTTTTATCCAATAAAATAGGGTTCCCGTTCCAGGAACGCAGTCGTCCATCAGGGTCAAAAGTGACTTGTAAAAACCCAAGATATTTGCCGTAGGCGTATGCTTGAACGACTAAGCATATTTCTCCATCATCTTGCTTGATAATTGTCGGATATTCTCCATCTGGCTTTTCCGAGGAAGGAGGGTCACCTGAATAGAGAGAAATGCAAAAAATAATTAATTTGTAATAATAAATACGGGTACCGCCGAAAATAGCTGTCCATTATCTAAGCATAAATTGAAATAAAATATATGAGTTCATTAAAAAAATAGTTTTAAATTTTCTTTAAAGATTCCTAACTTTTTTTAATCATTTATGATTAAATATAGCGGCTTAAACAAAATACACTTTTATTGCGTACTTGTGTTATATATATATATATATATATATATATATATATATATATATATATATATATATATATTGAGATAACCGCATACAAGGCAGTAAAGCCACTAAAACACAATGGGTTACTAGGTGTGAACAGAAACATGAGTAAAAAAAAAAGAGTAATCAGGGAGACAGTAGATAGCGATTGATATTTTTAAAGCAATTCACATCAAGCAAGGCGGCAATGCCACTCGAACGCAGGAAGATACAGAGAGTGAAAGTGAGAGGAAAACTGGGTGTAGGAGGATTGGAAAATGGATAAAAGATGAACGGGGTTCAAGACAACAGCAGGCTTTGCATTTAAATCCCTGACGATTGTATCTATGAGGGAAGCAAGTAAGTGGAAGGGAGTTCCACTGTCGGGAAGTGCAAGAAAAGAAACTGTTGGTGTATTTAATGCACAGATGAATAGTAGATTTGTAGATGTGTAAGATGTAAATTTTTAGCAGATTAAAAAGAGTTCCACAAGTGAGAAACTGTTAGTATAGAATTTAAGGCTACACCCAGTCTGCTCAGCTGTAAATTGATGAGATCTCGACGCCAGTCTAGTACTTAAAATACAAAAATCAGGAGGTCAGTATATAGTGATTGTCATTGCATTTAGATTTTTGAAGATTAAAGTTGGCTGGAAAGCATGGGGTCGGAAGGGAGTTCCACGTGAAAGAAAAGAAACTGTTAGGATAGAACTTACGGCTACATCTAGCCAGCTCAGCTTGTAAATTGATAAGTTTCATACTGCGCTTAAATTCAAAATTTACACAAGGCATATTATAGAAAGATAAATATCAATCACCCTAGCCAGAGACTTCTTCACCGTTTGGTAAGTTTTTATTTATTATTTCTGTTCTGATTCAAAAACAAAAATGTGCAAACACTTAAAATTGTCGCTATAGATTTCTCAAACATAGCGTACCGGCTGCGAACTGACTCACTTATAGTGGGTATACCAAAAGTCACATAGGGATTTAAAAATGTCACAAAATTAAAAATCTTTCATACTTTTTATTTCTTTGGGGATACCTTAAGGAACAGTCATACATAGCCTCCCTGCAGAAATTCAATGCTAGTTATTAACGAATTTAATGCAGAATGTATCGAAAGTAGCTCATCTGTGTTAAGTCAAAAATGGAAGACATTTAAGTCGTAATTTCTGTAACTGAATGAGAATATATTTCCAGTATTTGAATTTTCCTTTTGTATAAAACTGTTTTTAAATACTAAAAAAACTTTTAAACTACTACTTGACTTTTGATCTATACTGTAATATTATGGTGTGTATACCCTATAGTAAGTACACCTAGTCACCTACAGATTTAAAAATGTTATAACATAAAAGATTTTTCATTTTCTTTCTTTTTATTCTTTTTTTTTTTTTTCGAAACTTAGATTAACGTGGGAAAATTACCCATGGAAAAACTCCCAACAAAGAACCAAAATCGTGTAATTGTATTTTAAATTTAAGCAATCCTCGATTCACACCTAAAGAGAAAACAACCGATGCTTCAATACCAGACAATTATCATCAGATTTCATGATTCGTCTGTTGATGCAACATTTTAGGCAATATAGTTCAGTAAAGAAATTTAGTCAAACTTTAACTCAACTCTCCAAGTTTTATTTCACCACTGCTGAGGCCTGGTATTGAACCCACAACTGTTTGGGTCTCGTCACTGGATCTAACCAACGTCTTTATTCATTGGGCCAGGTTTCTTTGAGGGAAATAACTGAGACATCCAGAAGAAGTTTGGAACGTGGAACTAGATCAATCTACTCCAGTGAACGAAAGAAAGGGTTCGGTTCGAAAGTTCAATCACCTGAAGAAGGCCGTAGCGTACAACGGCCGAAACGTTGTGAATATAGCAATGAAAATCAGGATAACAGTCCAAATAATGTAAATAACGCAAGTAACCATAATACCTCATCTCAAAGATATAGACAGATATAATATCCTTGTATTTTCTCTTTATATAATACCCTTATGTTTATATAAAACCAATATATTTATATAATATCCATATATTTTATATTTATATAATACCCTTATGTTAATATACAGTTATATAGTAAAATAGCATGCATTGAATTTATATTATACCCTTATATTTTATATTTATATAATACCCTTATATGTTCAGTGTTTGAATTTTCATTTGTATAAACTATTTTTGAATGCTAAAAGCATGGAAAGTTGGTTCCCTGTGTCGTGCCAGAAGGTTTTTCTCTTTTGTCTGAAGCCATCCTTCACGTCTACAAATCTACCATTCTTCCGTCCATGGAATATACATTCGCCATATATTGCTTCGGGCCCTCGCTGTTCATCGCGGGGTTCTAGACAAAATCTAAAGACGGATATGCAATGTTCATTTCGACACCACTCACTTTTTTCACAGATGTGGTTTCCCTCTGTCTTTTCCACAAATATTTTCTTCAAGGACACATGGCCCAGTGGATAAAGGCGTTAGTTAGATCCAGTGACAGGACTCAAAGAGCGTGAGTTCAATACCCGGTTAAGGCAGTGGAGAACTTTCCGAGGGAAATTTACAGGAGATAACTGATAACTGACACCCATTAAAACATGGGACGTGGAACTAGAACAGTCTACCCCAGTGAGCGAAATAAAGGGTTCAGTTCGACATTCCAACCACCTGAAGAAAGCCGGAGCGTACAACGGCCGAAACATTGTAATAAATATGACGACAAAGATGAGGACAATAGCCCGAATAATGTAAATAAGGCAACCTCCTATTCTACTCAAACTTCTCTTGCATCTCTTTCTCTTACTTGCTTCCCTCATAAATTTAAATTTGATGTCGACCGACATCTTATAGTGCCTTGATCACCGTCCTTCTCTTTATCCTTCCTTCAAACACCCTTACTTTCACTCTCTGTAGCCCCTTGCGTGCTAGTGGCACTCCCGCCTTGCTTGGAGTGAAATGCTTAAAAAAATGTAGACATTATAATATTTAAAATTCCTTAGGTGACTTTTGGGATAACAAGTGTTATCAAAATTATTAGTTCTCTATTGCTTAATGTTGTCCTAGTTTCAGATCCACAATGGCGTTTTTATCAGTAAGATTAGCAAAGCATAAATTAAACAAGTTCTGTTAGAAAGCACACTCCACTGGAGAAAAATCCAAAATTTATCCGCACCTACACCATAACATATCTTTAGGTTTGTCACACAGCCTTCTACTCAAGCGTGCTTATAGGTTGTACTATTGTTGTCACGAAGTTTTCTTGCTGCTGTTACAGTGTAAACATAGCCGCTCTGCTATCAGTGTACACCAAGCAAGAACAAAGAGCAGTGCCCCGATTTCTCTGGTTGGAACGTGTGTCAGGGGCTGAAATTCATCGGAGGCTTTTAACACAATACGCCGACAGTGAACTACCGTGTAGAAATGTGCATGATTGGATCGAAAATTTTAAAACGAACCGGAGCAGGACGCCCTTCAACCTCTACCACTGACAGGTAGCATGTTCTCTACAGATTCGGCTCACTGCTCTTTGTTTCTACTTGACGCACACTGCAAGCGGAGCGGCAATGTTTGCACAGTAGCATTAGCCAAAAAATTGGCGCGATCAAGCACAACCTTCGATCACGTGACCACAATAGTACGAACTATAAGCACGCCGGAGCAGAAAGGAGTGTGACAAACTTAAAGATATGTTATGGCGAAGTGCGGATAAATTTTGACTTCCTCTCGTACAATAAATTTTTACCCAGTGACTTTAAGATTATGGCATAAAATTACCACACCATTTTAAACCATGAAAAAAATGTTATTTTTATCTGAATAATATTTTAATAAATTTTTAAATTAAAAATAAAGTCATGTATTAAAAAATTATCCTTAATAAATTACTTTTATTCTTTTTTAAAAAATTCTGTTTTAAAAACGATCCCTATTAAATTACTTTTATTCGATTTTAAAAAGTTGATGAAAAAAATTCATAGTTTGTATGTCGTTGTCATAGTAGACTGGTGATGAGTTGTCCTAAAGTTTCGTCGGCGGTGTTGAGTCGGCAGCATTGTGTCACCCTGCACCCGTGAGGATAGAACTCACTACTCGGTCGTAATTAATCTAGCAAATCAAGCTTGCTAACCATTACATTCCGTCGAAGTGCCCCACCACTATGAATTATGAGTCGACCAACCCAGGTAGATCTAAGTTTGAACGATAGAAAACTGCGTATAGATTTATATTACTCGCGAAGTAATTGTGTATTATTAATTACGTTATCTTCTCCGCTATGAGATAGTATATCGTTTTCAGCATTTGTGAAAACTCACAAAGAGTGAATTTGGCTTCCACCATCTGCATTTGGAATGTATTGTTGCAGGTGATGAAAAATGGGTTTTGCATGTCAAAAGAAAACGGAAAAGGAGAAACCGCTTTCTGCACCAAAATCAGGAGTCCTTCCGTAGAAATCATTACTTTGTGTCAGGTGAAATTTTTAGTTTGTTCATTGTTGTATCTCAACAGAGGGAAATAAATAAGAAAGACAAACTCATAGGTAAATAATGAAATAGAAGATTTACTACACAAAGATACAATCAGCAATGGGCCTAATGCTAATTCTCCTCACCTCCGCTTATTTCTATAAATGGACGATTCCATCTATTTATGCCTTATATAACACTCATACACAATAATAGTTACTTAATTATTGTTACCCTGAGTCTAGTTTAAATCTAATTACACATTTGTATAGTTTTCGATATTATAATAAAACTTTTAATGGCTATTTAAATTGCCTCTCTTGAAAGTAATCAAAAGAATTCAGGTCAAATGTTATGGTCGCTATAAAACCGTAACTCGATATTTTTTTCAAATTTATATTTAGTTAAGTACAATTGATCAAATAAGGCAATACAACTCAACCCAACTAATGTATAATAATATATTTATAATAATACAGAATGTTAACCTTCACTGATAAAAGAAATTACAAAAGGCAAACCTATTATGCCGAAGTGTTTCGTCATTTGAGGAAATTTATCAAAGTTAAACGTAGACATTTATTGAGAAATCTATTTTTATACACAAAAAAGTATCGTTGAGAAAAATATTATTATGAGTTCAAAATTGAATAAGAGAACATTAACAATATTCAAAAATCGTGCAGAAAAAGCGATAAGAACTATGATATGTTGTTAAACGAAAATGAATTAAAGCTGTTGTTATTGTTTTCATTATTATTAATTAATTAGAAATTAAACCTTGAGTTAGCCATTTTTCTTTTCTTAAGTTTCTATGATTGTACATAAATATATTAAGTCGATAAAGGAGCTTTTAAGAGTGCAGATAAATGAATCCACAGCACATTAATTCATTTTCAAAATGACAGGAAAACCAAAGCATTAGAAGCCGGTTCAAGCAAGGATATACAAATGATAGAAATTAAGGAGGATTTGAGGTTTCTCGATGGAGCGATTTGATGATAGTAGTCGTGGCTCTAGGTGGGGCACAGTCCTATGGATAATGGAAACTTGGATGAGTTCCACCACGGAATTTGTGAATGAGCGAGGCAATATCGAGTCTAGTTCGCTACCTCTTCGTCACCGAGGCCTGTTAGTACAGTTGGTGTGACGTTTGACTGTTAATGTAACTCTCCGGGTTTCAATTCTCGGTAGTGGATGCACACTGCTGATGAGTCCCAAATATAGGACGAAAGGGCCGTCCTGTGCATTCTGTTGAGGTTTCTCCTAGACTCGATGAATTACTTAATATATATATATATTAATTTTTCTTGCAGTTATTCAAAAATAGCAAAATTAATCTGCATTATATTGCACATTATCATTTTGAAAAGAAAATAATTAAAAGAAATGCTTTAAAATATTTTATTCGTGATCTTTCATTTTAAAAATTTCCTAATAACTATTTGATTGTCATCATAGCATTCGACTTTTTTTTTGCCTTATTCTGTTGTCATCCACACTGATTTTTTTCTAAACCATGTTTTAATGAAAGGAGTGACATCCTATAAATCTAAAGGGAGACTAATTAAATTAATTGTCATCAAGTTCGATGCATTTTCCACTCTAAGGTGGATTCCTTTACCTGAGTATATAACATTCATTCTTGAAAAAGAGCGAGAGAACGAAAGAGAGACAAATAGAGAGAGAAAGAGAGATTTATATTAATGTATAATCTATATTGACACAGAACATTAACCTGTATATAGAAAAGTGTTGGTATGACCACCGACCACAATATCGAGGCCTTTGACTTCCTTGGCAACTTTCTTGTCCACCCAGTAACCAGCATGGCCCAGGGCAATAATTTTGGTAACGTTTTCCTTAAGCAATTCATTCACTTCCCGTTGCACGCTTTCCACTTCGTCCATGAAGGTCACGGGTTCTGCAAATAACAAGAGTAACAATATCAGCCCCCCAAAAAAATAAAATTAAAAAAAATAAAATGGCGTAGTATAATATACAAATAGACATTGCTATTAGAACTCACACGCTCACTCACTCATTGACTCCACTGGGAAATACGGGACCCCAGCTCTGAACAACCGTAGACGATGCTGCTATGGTTCCCGTAGAGAGTTGATTTTTACAGCATTTATTTCCTAGCTCTCGAGGACTACCAACAGCAGCAACAGCTAAAATGAATAGCACAACAGCTAAAATGAATAGCACAAATAATGACCAAATCGAGATGTCATTTGACACGACTTCAAATAAAAAGGAAACCCTGATCAATATTGGAAATAGCGATAACAGCTACTGAAGATTAGGAACCTGTTTTCCTGAAAAATTGTTTTAAGAGAAAGATTTTATAAATTTCTACCGGAAGCAGTACTGTTCGGTCAGTAAATGCTAAATGTTTCCTTGTAGGGAAACGGATAATATTATCATTACCATTTGAATGAGGAAAACAGATACTACTCTTTGATCGCAGCCCGATGATCAGGAAGTAGAGACAAGCGTAAATCGAGTATCACTGGCTGTTCGGTTGTTGAATGTCAAATGTTTCCTTATAATAAAGAAACGGGCAGTATTGCCATTAACATTAGAGATGAGGAGAACAGATACTACCGTTTGATCCCAGCCCAATGATCAGGGAGCGGAGATAAGCGTAAATCAAGTATCACTGACTGCTCGGTCGATTAATTTCCTTGTAGGGTAACGGCTATTATTACCATTACCATCTTACCCTAGACACACCTCTACTGTCATGGATGCAGTATATGTACTCCCCCAAAGACTATGGTGGATTACGTGACTCGTAACATAGACGTGATGATTCTGTGTCAAGTTTTTAAGTTTTCGAGTGCTGGGAACATTGGCACGCATTTCATAATTCGAGATAATGTGTATAAGTCGACATCGGGGATGGAGTTAAACATTTTAGCCCTGGGCTGTACTTGCAAGTGAATGTAGATATTATATTTGTCTATTCAAGAAGGTAACAGTTCTCTTTATCGACGTCTTAATAAAACGGGGTCTAATCGAGGCAAATCTAAATTTAAAACACGAACGTGCTTTATATGACGTGATCTTCCACGAGCATGGCCTCTGGTGAACGACAAAAGCACTTTTGTTGTAAATATCAGCTACCGTAAAACTACTTCATAATCATGTGTTATGTATACGAAGAAATGGAAAAAAAATCTATTCGTCTGATAATAACGTGATATTATTTAAGAATTAAGGCGCCGAGTGAGCTAATAAAAATATACAAATAACAATGTCGGATCGATATTTATAAAGGAATAGATAGGTTTGCCTACCGTCCGGATCACACTCCTCTATCTTCTAAACAAGATTAGAGGTTTATTATAGGAGCAGATAGGTTTTACTATCGTCCGGATCACACTCCTCCTCTATCTTCTGAACAAGATTAGAGGTCTATAATAGGAATAGATAGATTTTACTCCTGTCAGGATCACACTCCTCCTCCCTATTCTGAACAAGATTAGCGGTTTATAATAGGAACAGATAGGTTTTACTATCGTCCGGATCACACTCCTCCTCTCCTGAACAGGATTATAGTTTTATAATAGGAGCAGAGAGATTTGACTAACGTCTGGATCACACTCCTCTCCTGTCTTCTGGGTATAATTAGAGGTTTATAATAGGAGCAGATAGGTTTGCCTATCGCCCGGATCACACCCTCACTTCTGAACGGGATTCGAAGTTTATAATAGATGGAGGTAGGATTGCGTACCGTCCGGTTCACACTCCTTCCTTGTATTTTGATAATCGGAGTAGATAGATATATCTATCGTCTGATTCACACTACTCCTCCATCTTTTGAACAGATATAGAGGTTTATCATCTGTTTCCAGGTTTAAGATTGGATTTCCAGTTCCTTCGAAAGTTTTCTTATTTTCTTTCGCTCCCAGTAACCCCTTGTGTTTTAGTGGCATTATCGCCTTGCTTGAGGTGGATTGATTAAAAAAACAAACTTTGTGCGTTATTTAAGGCCAAAACGTTATTTTTGATTGTAAGAATAACTCTTTTTTTGTGAGTGAATATTGCATTAACATTTTTTCAAGATGACAATGACTTTTCCAGATACAAATCCTACCATTTAAACCATGGCTGGGTGTGGGGAGGAGAAATGAAACTATGCTATTCCCTCTCTATTCTCTATACAATGTCAGGGTGAACTACATTCCCTGGTTCAACCAGTCTAGAACATAACTAGAACCCCTTACCTAAGTCACCGACACTAAGTCGACTCATTATCTTCCTCTTCTAATTACATTGAGATGGGAGAAATTCCACTGAGACAGCTCCTTCTCCAGAACTGTTGTATTGTAGAACGACTCCCGTGATAACCGTTCCCAGTCACTACAATTTTAAACTCTTCAAGTCGAGGGTCAAGCGTTGTCTATCTTGAATATCCCCATAATATGACCCTATTGGTCTCATTCAACCAGCTACAGAGTGTGTTTTTTGGAGTCTTGTATTGACTGAACAATACTAAAAATAAACTCTGCCTTCTTCAGCGTATGCGAAGGTTGTGTAACGGATATTGGCACCTGATGTGGAATCGGAGAGACTAGAGTTCAAATCTATGACGACCATAGGGTACCATAGTACTAGGCTATAGCAAACAAAATGCTATTATCCCCTTCCAATTTCGGAGCATTGCTAATAATAAATCTTGACGCATATCATCAATGGTTTCGTTTCTTTCGGGACTCATTAGTAATGGGCTTGAGTCTATTATGGTGTTTTGATGATAAAGCATGTCAGCCAGTTCGATAATTTCGCAAGTAAAAGAATAAAACATGCTTAACTGAATTGTACTTTAAAACAGTTACTACCATTTGATCCCAGCCCAATGATCAGGGAGTGAAGACAAGCGTAAATAGAGTATCATTGGCTGTTTGGTCGATGAATGCCAAATGTTTTCTCATAAAGAACCAGATAATATTACCATTACCATTAGAGATGAGGAGAACAGATACTACCCTTTGATCCCAGCCCGGTGATAAGGTAGTGGAGACAAGCATAAATAGAGTATCATTGGCTGTTATAGCTATATGCTACCTTATATGCTAGGCTAGAGCAAACAAAATGCTATTACCCCATCCAGTTTGGAAGCATTGTTAATAATCAATCTTGACGCATCTTATCAGTGGTTTTCATTCATTTCGGAACTCATTAGTAATGGCTTTGAGTCTTTCATGGCGCTTTGATGTGTAAAGCTTGACGGTCAGTTCGATAATTTCGCAAGTACCAGAATAAAACATGCTTAAGTGAATTGCTCTTTAAAACATTTACTGATTTAGCGAAAGGAATAAATTAAAAATCAAAAATCAAAACCATTATTTAAAATAGGCAAAAAATAGAAAGCTATTTACTTACCCGGATTAGACAACATTGGCGTTTCAGCAGTGATATACCCGACAATGCCGATCCATTCCCCTCCAAGTTTTAATTTCATCCGTTTCTTTACTGATGCCAATTCGGGTATACCAGTAATATTCATATTTGCAGCTAAGACTGGGAAAGTGACATTTTGAAGAAACGGCACCAAACCTTGGATGCCTTTGTCGAATTCATGGTTCCCAAGACACTGTAAAAGACAAGAAAATAGCACCATGAAATTCAGTCAATATTTTCGAATAATTGGTTCTGAAGAAATTAATTCCCGAAAAGAGATAGTCCAGGGTATGACGATCAACTACATCCGGCAGTAAGGCCTTTTGTCGGGAGATTGGAAGTTTTAAGGAGCGTGGAACCACCTCTTAATTGCTTTTGTTCCCAGGTCCAGCCTGATCCGGGGAGATAGTTAGGGTCCCAGCTATGAACAAATAGTGAACACTCAAACATACTATGAAAGTATAAAAATAGCAACAATACATTTTTATATAAAAAAAAAATGATTACCAACAATACCAATTTATAGTAAAATTACCAACAATACCTATTTATAGTAAAATTATCAACAATACTTATTTATCGCAAAGTGAAGTCATAAGATTGCGTTTAGAATATTTAGATTAAATAAGCCATAGCGATTGATATGCCGATAAACAACATCAAAACATACCTAGAAGAAAAGACAACGTAAAAAAATTCTTTGCTTATAAATAGTTTTGTTTTAGAAACTCGATGCAACACGGCTAATTTGGTTTTTATTAAAGCGGTGGTCTAAACCTTAACAACATAAGATAGGCAGGTGCCACATTATTGATGGCAATCTCAGAAAGGAAACTCAGTCAGTCATTTAAATGCCATACGTAATATACGCTTGGGCAAACATGTCTCTTCAATTGATGATTGACTAGGGTGAAGGTTTTGCCGCAGTAGGTCACTGTGCCTTTCTCTGGAGGTAATATTAACCATTTCCTTCTTAGGAAACATTCGGCATTCATTGACGCTTTACTTCAACCCCCATTCATCTGTCTGTGATCAAAGTGTAGTATCTGTTCTCATTTCTAATGGTCAGTCATTTAAATGCCAATTATGGCGAATAACAAGATTCCCTAAGTCCCTCCATCGTGTTCACCCGACCTGAACGCTATTGAAAACGTCATGGGGATGATTGGCAAGACAAGGAAAGTTTATAGACGCCAATTCCAAACAGTGAATGATTTGCGTGAACCCGTTTTCATTAGTTTAAATTCCAGTGAGCCTTCTGCAGATTTTTATATCGATGCCAAATACAAATTTTGAAGTTTTTCCCAATGACGACGTGCAACTCACTACTGAGACATCTTGCTACTCTGTTTAGGACTTCTTTAATATATAGTCTTAAACCAGCTAATATTTCCCAGTATTCAATTTTTTCCAATTAAATGCTAAAAATGTTTTTAGTTTTTCTTTTTCATATTTTCATTTTATGAAACTCTTCTCGAATAAACGGTCAAGTTTAACAGCGCAAAAAGTATATTTTTCTTTATTTCCATTGACCTTAATATTAGGTTGGTGCAAAAATAACGACGTAATAATGTCGTTTTTTGATGTTAAAAAATACGTCAAAAAACGACATTATTACGTCATTATTTTTGCACCAACCTAATAGTTTGGTCAGCAGTATATATATATATATATATATATATATATATATATATATATATATATACTACAGTTCAAAATTTTGAGGCAATTACTGGTAATTTTTTTAAAGATTGTTCCAAAAAGTAGTTGTTTTGTATTTTAAGTTAGAAAAAAATTATTATACATGGTTAAAAAGTAAGACATGATTTTTATTAGAAATTTTCTTTATGACGAAAAGAAAAAAAAAACATGTTATGCTTAAATTTTGTACTCGTCAAAATTTCCTCCTTTACACTTGATTACTGCAGAACAAATTTTTAGCATTCGTTGCAAAACTTTCTCAAAGTATAACTTTGATAATTGATTCTATTCTTTTCTCAGTGACTCTAAGAGCTCTTTTTCATTGTTTTTTTTTTATTCTTCTGTCAAGTTCATCCCATGCTAATTCTGGAGGTTGCTTCGAATTTTTGAAGTATATATATATATATATATATATATATATATATATATATATATATATATATATATATATATATATATATATATATATATATATATACATACACACACACTTTTAAGAAGCAAGCGTTTGCCATGCAAAACCATAAGCGTCATAAAAACTGTTTAAAATATTCTCTTAGAAACCACTAAAAACAAAAACAAAAACTTGTTTGGTACCTTTTAATCGCAGTACATGATACAAAAGGATGAGGTGAAAATATCAATTTTATTAATTACTTACACATATCTTAATTTATTTTGCAATGCCGGTTATGGTAATAATTATTATTACTCACATTATACAATATTACTTAAATCAAACTCAATGAGGTTTTCAGAATTTGTGGAAAAAATGCGCACCCTGATAAAAAAATAATAGAAAAATAAAACCCGTCTAAACCTTCCATATATTAAAATTATTAGGTTGGTGCAAAAATAATGTCGTTTTCTCACATATGTTACTATGTGAGAAAACGACATTATTTTTGCACCAATTTAATATTAATATGATATCATTGAAATAAATTGAATAGTTTTAACATATATTTTCACAGTGTAATGTAGCTGGAAACTCAACGATGGATGTTAAATTATCAAGCAAAATCCTTTCAGAACGAATAATAATTTAGCAATACCAGTATGGCATAGACCAACCATTGTTGCAGTATGATGACATAATTTTAATTTGAAACAATCCTTTAGTACAACATTGCCATGCAGGAAAATGTTGTTTTTTTTTTATCAGAATGGAATTGAAACCGATATCACATTAAAACATTCTCATTCAAGTAATAGAAGCCTCGCAGTGGTATTCTCATCATTCTTCTGTAGAACCACATTTATTTTGATTCGCATCATATTATAATTTTCAAAGCAGCTTCTTTGCAAAAAGGAAAAAACCCAGAGACAAACAGCAATTGTCTGCTTAGGGAGATCATTTATTTTAAATCGAGTTCACCCCAAGCAAGGCAATGAAGCCACTAAGACACAAGTGGTTACTAGGTGTGGAAGAATTAGGAACAGAAACATTAATCATAGAGGAAAGAGTGATCAGGAGGACAGTAGACAGAGATTGACATTGAATTTAAATTTTTGAACATTAATGTTGACTGGAAAGCATGAAACCGAAAGGAGCTTCTACAAGCGAGAAGTGCGATAGAAGCAACAGCATAGAGCTTAAAGTTATATCTATAACTGTATCGGTGAGACCTCGTTGTCAGTTTAGAAATGCGCCAAAATCCATAAAATCTAGGTACCATGACAAAGAGCTCATCCATGCAATAAACATTATCATAGGAAAGACATAAACTGACAACTTTACGACGGTGGGAAAATGACTGAAGACGAGATGCCAGGTTAGGATCAGTAATATTGCTGATTTTTCTTTGAATTTTATCAAGGTTCTCCAGATATATAGCAGGATCAAAGGACCCTATGTGGCAGCAATATTCTAAGCATGAACAAATGGTAGACTTACAGATTATGTAAGATAGATTCTGGAATGAAAAATTCTCCAGCACCATACAGTGAACAATGGATTCAATATAGTCTTTCTATTTCCTGTTAGCTGAGAACATGAACCTCAAAAGGGGCAACAAGTTATTCTCCTGGAGATTACCATCATTTATGCTGATGGTAAGCCGAAAGAGCTCTCTCAGATGATTAACAGAGAGCAGTTTACTTTTGTAGGGTTACAATTAACAATCCATCCTTTGCCGCAGTTGATAGCAAACTGAGAGTTGGTTTTGACATCGGCCGCCAATTTGACGTTATCGATATGATCAGATTTACTATCGAAACATGAGTAAATTGTTGTGTCATCAGTATCGATACCTAGCTGAATTCGGGTGCCATCGGGAACGTCGAGTGAGCCCGGGGGTCGGGGACACATGCCTTTATACAAAAGGATTGTCAAAAACAACGAGCAACAAAAATAAGACGGAAAAAATTCTTCTTCGATGTGCATCGCCCCTTCAGGATGCGGGCAACCATGGCTCTCCACAACATCCTACTTCTAGTTGCTCTTAGCGGTTTTGTCTTTTTGCTTTTCATACTAATCATTTATCTAGCGAAAAGGTTGATTCTTCTGTTTTCCATTGTTCCTCCTGAGCGTTAAATTTTCTACGCCCTCTTTCCTCATTATGTGCCGTGGAAATTTCAATTTATATTCGGTAAACCATTCGTATAAATCTTCCATATGCCCTCCCTCTAGGACATGGGCCATCATGTTCTCCGCAGCTCCCTGTTCTTTGTAGCTCTTAGTACTGTTTGTCTTTATGTTAGCTCTCCAAATCCCTGCCCCGTCCACCATTTACTCAAGCTCTTGTGGTAGGTCATTCAGTGCTTTTGTGGAGGGACAAATTTTGTGCGAATGCTTGTCCACCACAAAAACTGACAATTCTTTTTTAAACTTTCTGTGGTTCCACTGGATTTGTCAAGAGCCCATCTTATTTAACACGGTATGCGTAGCTCTTGGCTTTCTCGAGGAACTCCATTATGTTGATTTTACATTTTGGCGGGGACTTTCATCAAGAGAGCATTTCCCCTGCCGCTACATTTTCGTCTCTGTTCCTGCTCTTGTATTTCTCATGTTTTCTTCTAAAGTTTGGCCTTTATCGGCCACCATACTTTCGTCTCTTGACTGTTTTCTCTGGTCAGATGTTTTTTAGGATCTCCTCCGAATTTTAACTATTACAGGACACTATAATTTCTTTTAACTTTTGATTTTTCAATGAGTCAGCATCTTTTCCTTTACCTTTATCAGGAGAGTCTTTTTTTTTCTTTTTTTTGGGGGGTGGGGCGGTCCAAAAAGATTTTTAGCCGACTTTAAATTGTCAGTCATGTTGCTGTTTTTAAATAAATTAATTAAGTAAACTTAAAATATAGTATTTTTAAAAACGAATTTTTTTCAAAGCAAAACTTTTTTTTTATCTTTTTTTGCTATTTTTTTAAATAAAAGAAAATTGAAGAAATTAAACGAAATTATAAAAGAAAAGATAACTACAGAAAAAAAATTTAGACAAAAATCATAACACAAAATTCCTTCTACAAAATGTAGAAGGAAATCGCAAATTTAACAAGATATAAGGAAAAAAAGACAAAACCTTGGTTCAACGAAAACGGTTGAACGTGCAAAAATAAAAATAAAAAAAATAGCAAACAAAAAATGACACTATGTAAGATGACGAGAAAATAAAAACGGTAATATATAAACGTATAAAAAGGTCTTTAAAAAAAATTACAACAGCAAAAATTAGGGAAACAAAATATTACAAAGGACGAAACACGTAAATATAACAAGTCGACTTAAACAGAAAATGGCCGACATTACACGAAAAACAAAAGTCTTCCTACGAAAATAAAAATTAGAAATAAAACAAAATAGAAACAAAGACAGTCAAGAAAATTAAACACAGAAGTTGTGCAAACTAATATAGTCAGGACGATTGAACAGATAAACACGTAAAAATATACAACAAAGATAATCAAAATTTATAAAGTGGATAAACAGAAATAAATGTCGGGCGGGGAGTTCAAAATAAATAGAAAAAATAAGTTCAATATTACTCAAAAAGATAAATCAATAGGCCTAATAAAAAAGGGTGGAAAACTAAGATAAAATAAGAATTGGGGGGAGGTTAAAACAAAACTGAAAAGGAAAATTCAAGAATTCAGTCAGAAATAATCATCAAACGAACGTAAAAAAATTAAATTTTTAAAACTTAGCGTAACGGTCAATGTTGCAAACAAAACAATCCCAAGATTCGAGCAGCAAAAATCAGGTCAGGCGCTAAGAACTGGTCAAGCAGGTCTGCGAAACGAGAACTGCCATAACAAAGGTGAGAAACACTAGCTGCTCGGTCAATTAATACCAAACGATTCCACATGAGTGAACGGATAATATAGCCATTTTCATTTGAAATGTAGGTAACAGATACAACACCTCGATACCATCCAGATGGTCAAGGAGTGAAAACAGGCGTCAGCCGTGTAAAACTGGGTGTGGAAAATGTTTACATATTAGGAATTACCTTTACCACTCACGCCCCGTCTTGAATCAACGGGACACGTAGAAAATGATACATTTTGATCAAACCGAACGGTAATCAGATTCAACTGCTTTTTCATTTAACTTTCATCTTTCCTCTACCAGGTTGCGATGACCGAGTTGTGGTTGTGGCGTACGGATGCGACGGGAAGCGTTTGGCAGTCAAATTAACAATATTTGATGGTCGAGATGTTCAGCAGAAAGTCTCTGTTGTTTGTTTGACCACACGAAAATATTTGCCGACACTACTCATTTGAATTAACTATCTCATAATGAAACATTATCTTTCTGTCTTCTTTTTTCTTTGCCATATCTGAAAGTCTCCAGTATCTACAAGCAAGTCCCTGTTGACTGAGAGTAAAAACTTGATTAATATAGGCTCTATTGAAAATGACTAACCGAATAAACACCTTAACTGGATTGTGCAAAACTTAGAAATCATTCTTTGTATAGATAAGTTTTATGAAAGTCCCCTAAAGTTCCACGCGTTTAATCAAATTTTAACTCGTGGATAATTTTATGAAGTAACTAGCAGCATGACCCGGCGTTGCCCATGCTTGATTCGAAAATCGTACGACTCATACAGCAATCGCTATCACTTGACTTAAAATATTTTTGCCCTTCCTTGCCTTTAAAGGAGTGCCCTTTACCGTGCTGATGTTGCTACATGCCTTACTTCTTGCCTATCTCACACTGCGAACTTTTTCCAAGCTCTATACTAAACATTAAATGTCTTACGAAAAAAAGAATTAAACAAAATAAACACAAAACGATCAGCTTTAAAAAAGGACTCGTAACTGGAAAAAACGAATGAAAAAAGAATGTTAACAACAAATACTTTTTCACATCCAACCCAGTTCTGCGGAATCAGAATCAACGTTGAGTTTAAGCAAGCGAATGAGCCAGTTGCAGTAAAGTGCCATGCAGATTTAAATTTTTCCCACTTGTGACGAATGCAGCTATCGATTTTTTTTTTTGCATGCTAGCATGCTAGTTAACATTCGTGTCAGTCAGCTGTTAGCTCTCACGCTGGCCAATAGAATCTTCCTGCCTATTCGTGGCAGCCAGCTATTGGCTCTCATTGTGGCCAGTAGAAAATGGCTGCAGACTACATGAAAACTGTCGTAGAAGCATGAAAAATCGATTATTTCCACTATCGATGGGAGTTGGGAAATGCAATGTCGGTCTTGGCCTTCCCGCTAACTTGGAGCATGTTCATGTAAATTTTGGTGCAAATCCGTCGAAAATTGCGGCCGTGCATTCGTTACACGCACCACACCCCCTACACGCACATCCTGCTTTTTATAGATAGAGATTTAATGAAATGGGTGTGCCGGTAAATTGATAACCATTGAGTCATTGATATTTAATGTTACGTTTTATCCAATCCGGTACTTTATCAGTTACACTCGGTCAGTCGACCAATATTTTCCTGTCATGTCAGAGACTGTCAGACCAATCATCTTTATCGGGCGGTGGTTTTTCACAAATCATTCCCGCGCTTGTACAACCGGATGCAAATGTGTGGACACGAGGTTTTCTGATTCCTTCAACATGTTCTAAGTATTAAATTTTCCTAGCCCTATTTCCTCATTTTATGCCCTCGAAATGTCAATGACCTCTTTGTGATTCTATTTTTATATTCGGTTAACTAATGTTTATAATTTCAAATAAATCCTTGTCTACTGTATGCCGTCCCATTAGGACTTCGGCAATCATGGTTCTCCACGGCTTATCTTTTGTAACTCTTAGTCGTTTTTCACAATTCATTCCCAACCGGATGCAATGGTGTGTTTCCATTCGGCGGCTTGGAGTAATCTTAGGTTAAACCTCTATTGTGGCGCGAAATTAAGTCCGGTTTGTAAGACGCAGACATTACAGTAATATTAATTTATATAACAGACAATGATGAAGATGATTTAACGCTATTACACTGTGATGTTATACAGGAAATGACTTTTCAAATATGAATTTGAAAATGTAGATACAGCTTAAGTTTACGTGAGAAGACCGAGGAAGATGGCAACCGAAGAAATTTAAATAAATGTAGAATAAAAAATCCTTTTTAATATATTTTTTTTCATTTTGAGATATATATATATATATATATATATATATATATATATATATATATTATTGGCCGTAAAAATTTCACGGTTTTCTATTTGGATTTTCTGATGAATCTATAATTCTTATCTTACAAGTGCTTTCATTCGTAAATATTTGAGTTTAACAACTTTAACAAAATATTTCAAGAACACTCATAAGTATGAATGCGAGAAGTAAGAGGGTGCAAATTAAAATATTAAAAACTGATACGATTTTCTATTTCACAGAATCACACTTGAAAAATATTAGAGGATTTGGTTCCCCTTTCTTTCTTTCTTTTTCTCGCTAAAACCAAACATATCTGAGGAATCCATTTCTTTCTTTTTTTTATAGTAATGTATAAATGTCAGTAATTTCTGAATAATCAGAAGTGTTTTATGGAAGGAAAATGAAAATCTAATCTCTCTCTAAAGTGGCGTTTCTAATGCGCCCTGAAAAGTAACCAGGTTTCCCCTAAGTTAACAGAAGAGTAATTTATGATGTTTTTATATTTACAAAACCTTTATTTTTAAGATGCTACAGCCGCAGTCAATGTAATGTCTTAAAAGTAAGTGTTTTTATTTTTTGTTCAAGGCCAGGGGGGCACTCGAGGTAGAGGGTTACGTCAAGAAGCCGTTTAACACTTAACTCTAAACATGAACAGGTTATGACTACAGTGATCGGGGAAAAAAAACTCCTCTTGGGATAGGTTCCACAGAGTAGTAGTT
>OZ010585.1:121273099-121413099 GCA_963932145.1 Acanthosepion lycidas
AGGCATGGTATACGAGGAATCCCTTCCATAAGTCTATGGGACACTTTTCCAATCCATACGAGAGCTCCAACTGCAACTGGAATTACTGATGCCCTCATGTATCAATTATTATTATTATTATTATTATTATTATTATTATTATTATTATTATTATTAAATAAATAAATAAATATATGATAAAACCTTTCAGGAAGAGAAGGTTCCTCTGGCTCGAAATGGGTTAGTAAATAAATGTTTATGTGAAAACATCTTCAGCTAGGCCAGAATACTAATGACTGACACACTGACCCAGTCAGTAATATCGGACAACATTAAAGTAATGTGACGTCATAGTCGCGGTTCAATTTAAGGAAGTGTTTGGAAGAAGCAGAAGGGATGAGCTGAAAGGGTAAAAGATGGCGGTGGGTGTGGGAGCGGAATGATGAATGGGGTTATGACTGCCAGAGAAGAACAACACGTCTTGTTAGAAAGGGAGCGTAGCAAGGACAGCATTAAGTAATTTTTGGAGAAAAAAAAACAAATTTAAAGTGTAGTGACCATAACTGGTAAAAAATAAAATAACCAAATCCCATCAGCATATTACCCATAATGCTATCCTTGATCAGTATAATGGGAAGGTACTGCCCGAAATGCGGATCTTCAGGAACTAGACATATACAGATTTGTGATCCTAAATGACATGAAACTTAGTTAAGACGGTCATCATCTAAACAAAAAAAAATACTAAATTTAAAGATTATCTACTTTTCTTCTCCCTGCTATAGGTTAAATAGTAAGATATTGGTTAGATTCAGTGACTACACCCAAAGTATTGTGAGTTCAATACCTGGCCACAGCAGTGGTGAACCAAAAACTTGGAGAGTTGAGTTAAATGGAAATACCTGAGACATCCGGAAGAGGCATGGCAGGTGGAACTAGAACAATCTACCGCCGTTGTCCGAAATAAAGGGTTCGATTCGAAATTACAATCACCTGAAGAAGGTTAGAGTGTACAACGACCGAAACGTTATGAATATGGCAATGAAGATGAGGATAACAGTACAAATAATATAAATAATGCAAGTTTATAGTAAAACTTACGTCAGGAAATCATTATTAATAACATAACATTGTAGAATCCAAAAATATGTTCCGGCTTGAAATAAATCCCAAAAGGTTGATAAAACGTAAAAAAACAAAAAACAAATCAAGTTAGGCAACGTTGAACCTGCTCAGTGCTTAGATGGGTGACCGCCCGGGAATGCCAGATGCTGTAAGCTTAGATGTGCAGTTGGTGTAATGGAGAATCCCTGCTGAGAAATCTGAGAGCCGAGTTCGAATTCCAGTCTGGTTCGTTATATTCACTTACGTGCAATTACCTTTTCTCCTCCCGACTAAATTAAAGTTAAATAGTAATAAAAAAGAATTCGGCTTTAAATAACCTCAAAAAGGTTGATAAACCGTAAAAAACAAATTAATGTACATTGATATTATTTATGTCGTATTTTTTTTTCATTTATTCTTCTGCGGACGAATACACACACAAAAAAAAATGTGACAACAGTGTCACGCAATATTTATAAGAGTTGTAAAAACTTAATGGCAGCCCATCTGGCGAGATCACTTTAGATGTTTATTGTATTTGACGCTGTCAAACATTTAAATATTACAGGTTTTAACATGTAACAAATTTGGTAACCTCGGCTTGGTTGAAATTATTACTGTTCGATAAACAAAACTAAAAAGTAAGACCTCGGCTTGGTTGAAATTATTACTGTTCGATAAACAAAACTAAAAAGTAAGACAAGGATGTATTTTCTCACCGGATTTATTTAAGCTACATACAGTGAGGCGATACTGAGTGAATTTGAAGTCTTAATAGAATTCAATATTGGCAGCCACAAACTTAACAACATAAGATATAAAGATGGCACAATTTTAATAGCAGACACAGAAAGGAAACTACAAAAACTTCTAGAGAATGTAGTGAAGAAAAGTGAGAAGAAAGGATTAAACATCAAGACTGTTCTGCTAAGAAAAAAACGTTCTGCTATGAAAGTCGGTTCACTGTACAATGTTTTTTCTTCAGAATCTATCTTGCATGTCTATAAGTCTACCATTCGTCCATGCTTAGAATATTGCTTCTATATATGGTCGGGTGCTTCTGCTATTTTCCTGGATGTGCTTGTTAAAATCCAAAGAAGAATCAGCAATATCCAATATTATTGTTTCTGATCTGGCGACTTGACTTCAGTTACTTGTCCACCGCCATAAGTTTGCCTCTCTGTGCGTTTTTTATAAATACTTCCACGGTAATTGTTCAGAAGGGCTCTTCGCTATTGTACATAGACTGTATGAATTTAAGCGTAGTACTAATTGGCGGCGAGATCTCATCAATTTACCGTTGAGCTAGCTAGATAAAGCCGGAACTTCTATGCTAAGAGTTTCTTATCTCGCACTTCTCGCTTGTGGAACTAGCTTCCAGCTCCATGCTTCCAGTCAACTTTAATCTCCAAAACTTTAAATGCAATATCAATCGCTGTCTACTGACCTCCTGATTACTCTTTTCTCTTTCTCGTCATTATTAATGTTTGTGTTCCTAATTCCTCCACACCCTGTAACCGTCTTAGTGGCTGTACTGAGTTGCATCGGGTGATACCAGTTAAAAAAAAAGTGTATCTGTGTTTTATAGATTATGCAAAGAAGTTCGATAAAGTACACAACAAAGATCTGTTGGAACTGCTCAGCAACCTTGTTATATTTGGGAGGGATATTAGAATAATGATGAACCTATACTGGCAGAAAACAGTCTGCATACGGATAAAAAATGAGTTCCGCAGATATACAGAAATAGAAAAGGGTGTAGTAAAAGGATGTATCTACTCACCGGATTTATTCAACCTTTATACAGTGAGGCGATACTGGGAGAATTAAAGGTTCTAACAGAAATCATTACTGGCGGCCACCATCTTAACAGCATAAAATATGAGGACGATACAATGTTGATAGCAGACCCAAAAAGGAAACTACAAAAACTCCGACAGAATGTAGTGAAGAAAAGCGAGAAGAAAGGATTAAATATTAAAATCAATTCCAAGACAGACTGCATGGTTGTTAGCGCAAACATACAAATTCCAAATCAGACATACCAAAATCAAACAAGTCCAGCAATTTAAATATCTGGGTAGTGCTTTCAAAAAAAGACCGAAAATGTGACAATGAAATTAGAAGTCACATTGGATAGCGAAAAGTTGCCTTCTAAAAGCCAAGCAAAGTATTAAAAAATAGGAAAATTTCGTTAGAAACAAAAAAAAGAGTACTGAACTTTTATGTAATACCAGTTTTCTTATATTGCACTGAATGCTAGACAATCTTACAGATGAAGAAGGGGCTTGAAGCAACAGAATGTTTACTTTTCCTAATATAAATAGTGGCGTAAATAAGATATATCACGTATGGCAAATACAACGAGACGCCACCTAAAGATAGGGGGCATCACTGAAAAATATCTATTAGTCAGGAAGCCATCCTTGTATAGTGAAAAATAATTTTGGATATATTTTGTTTGGATATATGTGCTGTATTTGATTAGCATGGGCGAGAAACCCATGTACAGAGAAACACGCGGCCCGCGAGGCACATGGGGTGTGGGGACTATCTTTCTGAACATTTCAGTGTTTGGGTATCAATCTGACAACAGAGTTGGATGAGTCGAATAGTTATTACGAAATAGTTTGGAGTGATCACTTGTGATAGTGATACTATGCCTCCATTTAGGCCTACATCAAGTACCTTGAGGAGGTTGTGATGCCTTGGGTAGAGAGGGTGCCTGTTGGAATACCCTGTCTGTCAACAGGAATCTGTATCATACCAAACAAGCAGGAGAACCCAATCATTTCTGTCAGACGATTTCTGCGACCAAATCACCCCTTACATCTACCCACCTAATTCCCCAGACTGCAGGCCCCTTGATTATTATGTGGCGGGAGCAGTTGAGCGAGAGACCAACAAACTCCTTGTAACACCAAAGATGATGCCAAGGATTATTGCAACATTCATCAACTTAAATAAAGTAACTGCCCAGAAGAGTTGCAGGAGATTCCGAAGTCGTCTGGAAATAGTTTGTTGCATGTATGCATTTAAATGTTGTCATCTTTCAAAACACTGTCAAGATATTGTGTCCATGTTCATACTTGATATTAAGAAGTGTTGGTTTTTGAAAAATGAAACTGTCAATCCTGGACAAAGACTGGTGTTCGTGCTGATGCATGATGCATAGATAGATAGATAGATAGATAGATAGATAGATAGATAGATAGATACGTTCTTTTTATAAAAATATACAAATATTTAAGTAAATGCTCTTTTTATAATAAACAGTATTAACAACATTTGCCGGCCTGAATGTCCGAGAAATTTTCATAGAAAATATGCGTCCTCCGGTTAAAGTACGTCAGGCTATATGACGGTTCCGTATATGATACAGGTTTGATTCCTGTCGGAGGACGCATATTTTCTGATACAATGTAAGGTCACATGTTTTCTGGCGTGAGACAAATTCTATCCTTGCCTGGAACTACATTATGTTTATAGTTCGATTTTTTTCTATAGAAATGTAAAACCAACTCGATAAAATGTTTGTTGATCTAAATAACTTTATCTGGTGCCTGATACTAACGACAACGTGAATAGTTAAGAACAAAAGGCTCACATGTTTACGTATATTTCTCTAGGAAAGCTTTTCTTTTATGGTTATAAAACCTTTAGAAATGAAACAGTTCTATTATCTATAAAATGTAAAGCTTAGCCTTCTGTTCTTTGACTCGGGCTTTTGTCCATTCTAAAGTTGTTTATTGCTTATTTAGTTGTTTAACTGTGACATAAAAACACGTGATGTAATATTTTAACTAATTTTGCAATTGAAGTATAATAAAAAAATTTTTTAAATTTTTTTGCACTGAATATTCTTGATCATATTTCATATTTTCTGAATATCAAGTGAGACAACATTTAATTCACCATTACAAACAGCTGCCCTATATATATATATATATATATATATATATATATATATATATATATATATATATATGAAGGGTGGGGGGAGAGAGGTGGCTGTGGAGATAAACCAAATAATTGGATATTCGCAACTGTATATGCATGCGGAATCGTGCATACGTAGATAGCGAATTAAATATTGACTTAATTTAATATAAGGTGTAAACAAAATAGTGGTCAATTCAGTTAGACAGAGCTAAGTATATATTAATAAATATGCATATACCTACGTTTGTAGTGCAATTTTTTTCCTAAGTGGTCAGCCACGAAATAGTCAATCTGACGTCGTGGAAAACTATGAAACTGTAAGTTGCACTACAAACGTAGGTATATGCATATTTATTAGTGTACATATATATATATATATATATATATATATATATATATATATATATATATAAAGACAAAATGGAAAAGGTTATTTCTGACATGTTTCATCTGTTAGGACTTCATCGGACTGGGTTTGTTGACCTTGTTGCGACTACAAATAAACTTTTTACATTTTGTCTTACAGTTTCCTCAATACCGTTCTTGATATATAAATATATATATCGTTATCTCATACATATATATATATATATATATATATATAGTGATTTTCCAAGCGTAGCCTAGATGTGGCATAAGGCTGAAAGTATGGCGCACCCAGTGACGATCGAACTCACTTCTAAGTCGTAATTGTTCTAGCGAGAGAAGCTTGCTAATCATTACACCACCTCGATATATATATATATATATATATATATATATATATATATATATATATATATATATATATATATATATATATATATATATATATATATATATATATATATATATATATATATATATATATATATATATATATATATATATATATATATATATATATATATATGTGTGTGTGTGTGTGTGTGCTTGTGTGTGTGTGTATGTGTTATATATATATATATGTATAAATCTCCATCACCTTTTTCCCTGACTATCCCACACTGTGACAGTATAAAATCTACCAAGAATGGTTATATATTGTAAAAAGAAAACACAATCTTCACATAGGGAATACTACTTGGTTTAAAAGAGAACATATATATATATATATATATATATATATATATATATATATATATGTGTGTGTGTGTGTGTGTGTGTGTGATACCCGGTCTTGCACGGGTGTACATGACTGCAATTCTATAACCATACCCCCTATATACCCGCACCCCTATGTCTAGAAATGTCTGCCTGCGTCCCCGCTTGCATGCATCATCCATTGGTATACTGAGCAACCTCGCACACGCTAATCTCTTTTACAGTATATCCTTCGCAAGTGATTGTTCTTAATAAAGGAATTCTATCGATAAAACCTTCTTGTGTAGTCGTTACTCGAGGTTAAATTGTTTCAATGTTGTAGATATTCAATAAAATTCCTATGGCCGTAATAACTTTCAAATAGTGTGGCATTGTTCACAAATCTAAGAAAAAATCTAAGAAAAAACTCGAGATGAAGCGTCAGAGTTTGATTCAACTGCAAATGCAAACGCATGAACGCAAACCCTCTTTACTGGCACATTTACTTTAAAGGTAGGGTTAATAAGAGGTTCTTCGGGAATTTTTAACTTTTAATGCTTCAGTAATTCTTCTCAAACAATCTTTGCGTCAAAGGTTTTTCGAATGCCAATTTTGGATGGAATCATAAAACTATAGAAAACTATTGGCTAAATGGCAAAAGCCGAATTTGGACCAAGTTTGTAGCAGATTTCATCCACTTAACTGAAATAATCTAATCTAAATCTTCACGTAAGACAATTTGTGCGTTATATATAATTTATATGGGAAATTTGGTAAGCATCTGATGAAAAACCAGGGAGTTATGGCCAAAAAACGGGCTTTTTGAACAGTTTTTGTGCTTTTTCGTTATACGCGGGGAAGCGAGCAGGACTTATTTTTTTGCATGATGGCAAATTATTTGTGACATGTTTGAAGTGAATCTGATAAAAAATGAGGAAGTTATTCAAGTTTTTATTTTAAGTAGTACGAAAAAAGTTATTTGCAATTTTTATGTGAAGCCAAAGTTATCAATCACTCTACATAAACCTCGTAACATGAGCTAAGACCATCATCTCATCCAGTAAAAACATTTGGTCCTATGTAACTTAGCCTTGATCTTTGCAAAAAGTCGTACGCACCTTAATCGATTTTTTTCTGATAAACCCGGGGGGCCTGGAGATTGGTCTTGGCCTATCTTAATAAATTAGCATCGTGTGTACAATTTTATCAAAATCGGTCGAGAAATGTGGACAAACAGGCACACACGTACACGCACACACAGGTACAGACATCTTGTGTTATATATATATATATATATATATATATATATATATATATATATATATAGGAGAAGACCTTTAAGAGAGAGATGTATGAAAAAAGTGTAAAAATTTTCGTGTGACGCGTTTCTCCCTTTATAACTTCATCGGAGTTGATGCAACTACACATGCGCATCAACGAGCAATTATTTTTAATAAAACATGTATAAATGAAGGATTGTTACCTAAATACACTATATATATATATATATATATATATATATATATATATATATATGCGAAACATACCTTGATGCAACTACGCATACGCACCAACGAGCAACTGTAAAAATAATTTTTTATCTTTAAATCTAAAATTTCTAGCGTTGCTCGTTCATGCGCATTTGTAGTCGCATCAAGATATGTTTCGTATATATATATATATATATATATATATATATATATATGTGTGTGTGTGTGTGTACATATAATGTGTGTTTCGGCAGTAAGATTGCTCTTAAACATGTTTATTCAAATGATATAATGTTAAGTATTATAAAGTTTTGTCTCTTAATTTTTTATTAACTCTTTCAGATATCCGAATAAGATGTCATACAAATGGTCAAACTGTGTTTGTTTGGATGTTTATTTTTATATATTAAACCCCCTTCAATATACGGTCCCCTATGGAGAGGGACACATTATTTACATTATTTGGACGGATTTGAAACACTGTCATCCTCATCTTCATTGCTATATGCACAACGTTTCGGCCGTTGTATGCTCGAGCCTTCTTCAGGTGATTGGACTTTCGAACCGAATCCTTTATTTCATCCACAATTTCGAAAATTGCCCTAGTTCCACGTGCCATGCCTCTTCCGGATGTCTTCGTTATTTCCCTTAACTCAACAAGTTTTTTTTTGTCCACCACTACTGTAGCCTGCTATTGAACTCACAACTCTTTGGGTCTAACCACTCGATCTAACCAATGCCTTTATCCACTGGGCCTTGAATTTCTGGGACTTATAAACCTAATGTTTCCGCAACTATTTTTTACCAGTGCTCATATTGCAATTTTTCTGTTATTATTATTAGTATTTTTTTTACCACGGCCTATACTGCAATTTTTTGTTATTATTCATTGCTTTTCTCTAGCACTCCTTATTACTGGTTCCCATATTGTATTCATTTCTATGTTTGGTCGGCTCAGTATTCATTTCTATGTTTGGTCGGCTTTGATTCGTATTTTCCAATGATGCTCTCTATCTGTTATTTCAACCGCATCCCACAGGGGGTGGTGATCGCTCTTTTCCCACCATATGTGGTCAGCTATGCCTGATTTTACGATTTCCCCTCGTGTTACGGCTTGATGATGTCCTTGCAGTTTTACCTTAAGAGGACGGCCTTTTTCTCCTTTATATTTCTTACAACAGCTGTACGGGATGGTGTACACACAGTCCTCAATCATGTTCTTCTCGGGGGGGGGGAGTCTGCGAAATGTTGAACCACTTTTGAAGTTTGTCCTGATATTATATGGACTACAGATCTTTTGTATTTTATTTGATAATCCTTTCACATAGTGTAGACAGACTAAAGCTGTTTTCTGAGTGTTGCTATCTTCTTGTACCCTTCTATTCCTATCGGAGCTACTGTCATGTACCCAGGGTAGCTGTTCGTGATTAACCCCTAAGCGCCACATCTTTCTCGTTTTAGATTCCCGAAAGTTTATAACTTCTCAGTTTCGTATATTGTCGAATACTCAAGCAGGTAGCCGAAATAAAAATACTGTTTAAAAGAAATGGGGCGTTTACTCAAATATGGGTATCCACTAAAAATAACCCCTGAAGTGATGAAAATATGTAAGATAAAAAGACATTATTCATTTTTTTTTTTTTGCTTTGTATACGTTTCGGTTAAGAAATTGAGCAGTTATGAATTTTCGGAAATCTAAAACGAGAAGGAGTGTTGCTTACCACTAAAACTTTATCTCGTTCAAGTCTAGGGTCAACTATTATCTATCCTACATATCCTCATAATATATACGTTTTGATTCCTTCTCCTCCATATTTTACAAAAATCATTTTTATCAAAGCATTATATGAAAATGGGATATGGAGAAAAAGAAGAAAGAAATTCTGGTATTTTTATATTTGTGTTGCTTTATTTTCATTGGTTAATCATGTTTTACGTGTGTCCGACTTGTTAAACAAATGTTAGTATAATTTATGGCGTTTCGAATTCAAGAAGAGATGACACGTCCATTGGAAGTTCCAATATATTAACGAATTCCAAGCCAAACTGAAAAACCGTAAACATTGCTTTATATTTGAAAATGTATAAGAATTCTAGTTTGTCTCTGTGGGTTTCACATAATAATGTATATTCTTAAGTGTAATGTGTGTACATACCTAGTAGTGTTTGGTGGTTTTTCGTATGTTGATTTTGGGACGTTTTCCGTACATACCATTTGTTTAGATAAACATACTTTAGATTCTTTAAGAATGCATTCAATAAAGGTTGGTGATGCTATATAACGTTTTTGGTGTGTGTTTATAGTTGGCAATATAGTTATTAGTAATCTCTCGAAGTACTTGCGGCATTAAGAATTATGTTCGTTTTTAATTTGAATGGAATTTGTAAAAGGATTTATTATCAGTGCATATATCTTTAACAATATGCGATGCCCAAATCACAAAGCGGTTGGTGGCACACTCAGAAGAAAAACGGAAAAAAAACCTTTAGACAGGGTTGCCGAGGAAAGCAAGAAAAAGTTATTTGATATTAGATAGAATGCATTAGTTGTTAGCAAAAACAAAAAATACGCTTATTTTTTTATTGTTCAATAAACATGAAGAAATGTTCTTTGAGCAAATAAAGGATAAAGTGTCTCCGAAAAAGAAAATAAGTTGACCTATATTAATGGACAAAATTGAGCAAATACTGAAAAAAAAAATTGAAGTAATTTTAGATGTAAGCAAAATTTTGAATGTTACATTATGAGTGAGTCACTGTTTAGGGGTATTTATTCATAGTACCAATATTGTTACTGCAATAATATTTTATCCTAAAAGTTTATATTTACAAAAAAGTTTCTTTTTTCACAAATAACTTTTAGATATTTTTTCCATGTTCTTATTTTTGTTATCGCGTTTTTTCTCCTCTATAATCAAAACAAAACAATTGCCTACAATAGTAATATTTTTAGATATCATCCAATTTTAGAATGTTCTTTACAGTATGGCAAACACAACGGCAACCCATGTTGGCACAATTAAAACGTACATCACTGTAAGTTACATAAGATTTTCAAAATCTTAATTTAAAATGTTACAGACACATGATTTAGTTCTTAATTATCTTCTTATAAATTGTTCTGATTGTTTTTTTTTGGGGGGGGGGTTCTGATTTCTTGTAGGATAAATAGAAATGGGAAAAGAAAATTTTTAATTTACAAAAATTTAAATTAAATAATCAGTATTAAGAAAAGATGAATTTGTAAGTTTCAAAAATTAAAATATACAAAACTAGGTTTCATTTTATTTTCCGTAAACAAATGGTTGGGTCATTTTTTCTTTCTTTTCTCTAAGAAAACTTTGCCTTCATTTATAATTTATTTATAAAAAGAACATTTCTTGATGTTTATTGAACAATAAAAAAAAAAATAAACTCAGCTATTTTTTGTGGTGGTGGTGTGTCTGATATACAATACATCCTGTCCTGGGTATGCCGTTAAACTACATCCGGGAGCAAAGCCTCTGATCAGGAGCTTTTGAGGAGCGTGGAACCACCTCTTAATTGCTACTGTTCATAGGTCCACCTTGACCTGGGGTGGTAGCACCTGTTAGGGTCTCAGCTATGGACAAATCATAAACCTCCAAACTTGGGTCAAAAAATTAGGAAAAATACCAGCAATACATTTTCATAGTAAAAGAATTAAAAAAATACCAGCATTAGATTATTGTAAAAGAAACCGAAAAAACAAAGCTGAAAAAAATTAAATTTTGACATTCAATGACCCATAAGTAGTTGATATTTAACCTTGTTTGGTCCAAGTTAAGGTTAGGGGTCATATGCATTTCATGTCGGTCAAGTTTTCCCAACCTCTTTCCCTCATTATCTTTAGAAAATTCAACTCGATTTCTGATTCTGTCTTTTTGTTTCCATTTTCCTCAAAACTTCCGCATTGCTTACATGCTCTGTCCATGTCGTATTTATTCAATCAACTTATTTAAAACTCACCCAGGCTAAATATTAAGGAAAGACAGTTTCTGGGTGTCAGAACACCTCACGGTACTAAGAGTAGTTTGATTATCGAATAATTGCACAAGGTTATATTGATTCTTTTTTCTACGGCTTATCAACCCATTGCAGATTATTTAAAGACAGAAAATATTTTTTAGATTCTGTCTATATTTCTGAGATGGGGTATTATGTACACTAATTACATTATTTGGACTATTGTCCTCATCTTTGTGACATATTTATCACAACTTTTCGGCCGATGTACACTCCGGCCTTCTTCAGGTGGTTGGAATGTCGAACTGAACCCTTTATTTCGCTCGCTGGGGTCTTCTGTTCTAGTTCCACGTCTAATGGATGTCATCAGTTATCTCCTGTTAATTCCCCTCTCCAAGTTCTCCACTGCCTTAACCAGGTATTGAACTCACAACTCTGGGTCCTGTCACTGGATCTAACTAAAGCTTTTATCGACTGTGCCATGTGTCTAGTTCCATGGCACGTGAAACTAGAACAGTCTCTCCCAGCGAGCGAAATAAAGGGTTCAGTTCGACATTCCATTCCTGAAGGAGGCCGGAGCGTACATTGGACAAAACGTTGTGATAAATATAGCAACAAAGATGAGGACAATAGTCTAAATAATGTAAATATTTTTTAGATTGTTGGAAATTACTTTGAGGTAATAATGACTTAGTTATAGAAGGTTTACTAATTAACCCGTAGTGGGGAGAAGGGATGGATTCATACCTCTTCCCAAGGGTATTTTCGCGTAAGTGAATATAAGGAACTCAACAAAAATTGAAACTCGGTACTTCGATTAACAATTCCATTACACTAATCGCTCATCCACGCTTACAGCACCTGATATTCCCAAACGGTCACCCATCTAGGTACTGACCAGGCTCGACGTTGCTTAGCTTCCGTGAAAGTGCAATAACCAGTGTTTCAATGTAGTATGGCCGTAAGCCAAGTGAACAAGTGTCAACAGTAAAACAATGACACAACGTGATACAGCCTACACTAAGAAAGCGATTTAGATCTACATTAGACTGTCACTGAAATTAAATCCATACGAATTTATTAGCCACTTAATTGTGCGATGTGTGATAATGGGAAGTATATTTTATACAGAAGACACCTCACCAGTTTTACAAGTTATAAATATGTACAAATATAAAGATCGAGGCATGTTCTGAAATAGACTAGTCAGATCGAGACTTTCATATGAATGTTATGCATGGCTCCAAACCCATTCAGAAATGTCTAAACCGTAAATTGTATACAATCGCTTTCTCCCGCCAATTTCTAAAAATGGCGTTGAGAGAATGAACCCTTTAGGTTTTAAACAAGACCTTTATTTGGACCACGTCGACACGGACAAACACTACACGCATAGAAACCTGCACAAAAAAAGAAAAATCACCTAATCCCAATAATAGTAACATCTCAATCAGAAGATACATTAATTATGATAAATTTAGCATAAAAATAACGAAAAATGAGAAAATTCGCAGTCAATCGCTGAAACCTCCTGATAAAAATACCGAAAAAATTATGAAAACGTTCGTATATGAAACTCCAGAGGAAGTGCTGAATATGACGTCTGCCATTTGGCCATGCATTAAATACTGTTACCATATTTGGTCTGGTGCTCTTGCTACTCATCTCAAGATTCTTGACAAAATCCAAAGAATGACCTGCAATGTAATCGATCCTGTTTTGATATCTCAACTTCAGTCACTCTCTCATAGATTCAACTGTTCTGGTGAGCTATCTTCTCTGGTAGCCCGACTACATGAATTTAAGAGTACTACTAGATTGGCGCCTAGGTCTTTCTCTTTTACTGTTAAAATAGTTAAATGAAATCAACAGTTTTACTCCAACAGTTTCTTTTTTCCGCTTCCCGACCGTGGAACTCCCTTCCTCTTACTTGCTTCCCTGATAAGTACAATCTTCAAAAATTTAAATCGCCATCTTTTGTTGCCTTGATCCCCGTTCATCTTTTATCCTTTCTTCAATCCACTCTATAAGAAGTCTTTTCCCTCACTTTCACTCTCTGTAACCCTCTGCGTGCTAGGGGCACTCCCGCCTTGCTTAGAATAAAAAGAAAAAAAAAGTTTTTTTTCCAGATCTCGCTTTACGTAGATCCTTACAAACAGAAGATTTACTGACAAAATTTTGTCCCAGGAAACACTTTTTGTTGATTGTTATGAACAGAAAACTTTCGACACAATTTTTTCTCTGTACACACTTGAAACAGAAAAACTTCGAATAAAACCAAAGATGAAGAAATTCACATCCAATCTGGTCTGGTGCTCCTGCTATTCAACGCGAGATTCTTGACAAAATCCAAAGAAGTGTCTGTAATGTAATTGACATCTCGACTTCAATCACTTTTTTACCGACAAGACATGGCTTCTCTCTGTCTTTTTTTAGAAATATTTTCATGACAACTGCTCTGACGAGCTTTTTTTCCCTGGTGTTCCTACTACATGAATTTAAGCGTGCTACTAGATTGGCATATGGGTCCCACCTTATAGTGCGCTTAAGCCAAATCCTCCTCGTCATAGATTCCGCTCAGATTTCGCTTAAAGACACCATTCAACGATGCTTAATCGGCAGTGTCCTTTGTGGCTAATACGGTATAAACACGTCAGATCTCACGACGGTTTCGCCTATCAAGGCGGGCGAAAGTTCGAATCCTGCCGACGGACGCATATTTTTGTTTAATAAGATTTCTTCTTTATGCGTCGTGTTCTTTTAGGACGTAAGCTGCCATGGCTCTCCACAACTTCCTGTTCTTTGTAGGTCTTAATAAACTTTGCCTTTTTGTTATTTCTCCTAAATCTTGTTCCGCCATCCATTTATTAAAGTTTATTAAGTATGTTATGTGTTGTTTTACTTTGTCTTTCTTATCCTCTATCTGTCCCATGATTATCAGATTTTCCAAGCCCTTCTTCCTCAATATGTGACCTATAAACCTCAATTGTCGCTTCCCGATGTTAAGTATAAATTTCCTTTATGTGTTCATTTTCATCGGTGCTCACATGTTCGGTAAATAAATATACCGTTTAAAAAATAAAAGCGATGCGTCTACCTAAATATGGCTATCTACTAAAAGTAACGTCGGATTAATAAATAAAAAATCTTTGACTTTTTTTATAAACACATACACACACGTGTATATATATATATGTGTGTGTGTGTGTGTATATATATATATATATACACGTGTATATATGTATATATATATGTATATATATATATACACACACGTGTATATATATATATATATATATATATATTTATGTATATTTACATACGTTCTTTCTCTGATATTGAACAATTTAATCCATAAATATAGCACACCTTACTACTATGTTTCTTCATATATATATATATATATATATATATATATATATATATATATATATATATATATATATATATATATGTATGTGTGTGTGTGTATGTATGTATGTATGTATGTATGTATCTGTAGAGGTATTAATCTGTTTTATTAAGGTAGCAGAAAAAGTAACGTAACCTCAAAAATTACAATCAATTATTCCGTGCTTCACCATTGCGCTAAATACGCATGCGCTTTGCCCAAATAGGAGTAACAATACCTTACGGAGTCAAAAACATTGTTTGCTGGTGGCTGGTTAACAGTTGTGGAAGAAAAACGAGAGATTGGCACTTAAGACGACTTAAAAGCAATAGTCTGACGTCAGCACTTATTCCGGTGGTGTAGTGTTGTATCAAGTATCTAGGGACCCCTTTTCTTTTTTCATTTTTATTTTTTGGGACATTTGTTGTTTTGTTAGTAAGGATTTACTTGCGATTATACAAAGCGGAGTGCCATAGCTCATCAAATATGGAGTTTAGTCTTCCAGTTATGAAAGCAACTGGGGGTTGAGGCTTCTTTCTTCTTCTTTATGTGCTGAATCCTCTCAGGGCGTAGGTGATCATGGCTCTCCACAACTCCATATCCTTTGTAGCTATTTATAAATTTGTTTTTTTTTTCCTGTTATTTCTCCTAAACCCTGTTCCGCCATCCATTTACTCAAACTGACTAAGTCTGTTACCTACTAAAGGCGTTATTGTTTGCAAGACTGTAGATCGCTATTGTAAAGTAATTAATCTGGAAGCTGATGTTTTACACAAAAAGCAAGGCAGTAAAGCCACTAAGACACAAGGGTTTTACTGGTTAGGGAAGAATTAGAAAACAGAAATATTACTAAGTAGAGAAAACAGAAGATTAATTAGAAGGATAGCAGATAACGACTGACATTGCATTTAAACTTTTAAGGTTAAAGTTGACTGGAAAGCATGAAGCCGGAAGAGAGTTTCATAATCGAAAAGTGCAAGAAAAGAAACTGTTAGCATAGAACTTACGGCTACATTTATCCAATTCAATTATAATCTGAAGAAACCTCGTTGCCAATCTAGTACCGCGCTTAAATCTATAAAGTCTAAGTACCATAGCTAAGAGCTCATCCGAACTGTTACCATGAAAGTATTTTTTTTATATATTTAGCACCGGATAGATACATTGTTGACTGGCGCTACATAATCACATAAATCTACCAGATAGCAGAAAACACATCACCTGAGGATTTTTAATAGATACAAAATCTAGAACGGGTACCACGTGTAACTCGTAGAGAAAGCAATGGCATAATCAAGATATTGACGTTCCACACTACTTCAAACAAAAGGTTAGGAAGGAAACCCCCATCAATAGTGGAAAGAGTTCTTTAGGATTGGGCTTCTGGGTCCTTCTAAAATATTCCCATTCTCTCTCAATCTCTTGCGCCTTAGCGACAGAACAATCGTTCTCTGCTATATAGGAGGATTGAGGGCGCTTCGGCGTGGTGTAATGGTTAGCAAGCTTTTCTCGCTAGAACATTTACGACTGGATAGTGAGTTTGATCCTCACTGGGTGCCCTATACTTTCGGCCTTGTGCCACATCTAAGCTAGTCTTAGAAAATCAATATATAGGAAGATTGATATTACGTAGCAGTTCTGCATTCTTTTCTCTGTTTCGAACGAAATTTTTTTGTTTAACTTTTTGAAACGCATCTTTCCCTACTTCAATGCGTCTGCTCATTTCTGTGTTACTTTTTCCGTCTTCTGTTATAACCTTTCATGTAAAATATCTTTGCTTGTTCGATACTGACGTCTCCAATTTGTAGATCGCATCTTGAGTTGTCCCTTTTGCTAACGACCACGAATTTCTTAGCTCGCACTATTTTCCCTGAAACATTTCTAAAGAGCGAAAAGAAAAGGAGAGTAATCAGGAGGACAGAAGATAGCGACTCACATTGCATCAAAATTGACTGGAAAGCATGTAACTGGAATAGATTTCCACAAGTGAGAAGTGCGAGGAAAATCTGTTAGCATAGAACATTCAGTTACGTTTATCCAATTCAATTATAATCTGACGAAACCTCGTCGCCAATCTAGTACTGCACTTAAATCCATAAAGTCTAGGTACCATAGCGAAGAGCTCATTAGAAGTGAAAGTAGTTTTTAATATTATTTTGCATCGGACAGATACAAACAATCCTCGAAATATTTCCTTTATATCTCATCCTATATGTTAATGTAACGGACAAAAATACCATGGCGAATGAACAAGAAATACAAAAATACATTGTTTTTGCAATGAAATTTTGCATTAAATAAATGGACTCGATTTTGAATGAAAAGCCAAGACTGTTTTATAAAGGCAATGATTGCATGCATTGGACCCGTTTTCAGATATTCAAGAATCAGGAAAAGCCAGCTGAAAATCCTTGAAAACACACACACACACACACACACACATATATATATATATATATATATATATATATATATTTAAGTTATGAAGAACTTGGTAATCCGTATGGGTAATCCCAAGGAGGATGAAATCCCAAGAGCTCAATATAAATCCAGAGCTAATATTTAAAAGAAAAACGGACCACTTTAAGGTACCATTATAATAATTTATCTCACCAGAGTCCATTTAAAAGGACGCCGGATCATCAGATAGCACTTCCAATAACGAAATGAAACGAAAAATTTTTTTTCGTTTCATTTCATTTCGATTGCAGAGAGTAGATCATGGGAGGTAAGATGCCTGACTACTTCGACATTGATTAACGAGTCGAAGACTTGACGAAAAGTTGTAGGAGACTAACAGGACGGTAGTTAGATGGGTCAGAAGGGTCTCCTGAGTTCTAAAAAACAGGGACGGCAAAGGAGGACTTCCAACAAGCTGAAAAGCAAGAATCGGCGATGTAATATGTAAGACATTTTTTATAATGTTCACGCAATAAAAGCCCCAAGAGCCACTCAACGCAGATGGTTTCTGTGCGGTATTATATGAGCATAGCAAAAGCAAGAAGTGCAGTCCATGTGGTCATGTAAGAAAGGTAATGCTTAATTCTAGACTTGAAGATTGTAGTGATCGTGAAAACAAGCTGTCGAGAGTTTGTTCCACAAAGTAGCTTTTCTAGGAAAAAGCTATCAGAGTAGAAAATAGTACTTACTAATAGAATACGAAAGCAATGAGGATAATTCGCCCGTGTTTATGTACCATTGTGGGTTCCAGTTGCAAAGATCATGGTTGGTGGAACCAGGGAATGTAGCTCGTCAAAACTCTTTCCATAGAAATATCGATAGATTAGCGAGAGGCTTGTGACGATTCCATAGATTGTAGCCTGGAAAATAATTCATCATCTACATACGTTTGTATACGTAACCCTCTTTTTTCCCTAAAGAACGTGCAGCTATACAATTTGGACCCTATCTCTCGTAGATATTTTCACAGTTGACATGGCTGTGGAGTCAGGTTGGTTACATACAGTTTTAAACTAAGGAGTTGGTTCTAGTTAAGTCGTCGATCGTCCAGAGCTGCTGTGTGTTGTTTCTTACTGACAAGAAAAGGAGGGTTGCCTTTCCTCTTGATTTAGTCAGTCGTGGTATTTTCGTTGACGACTGGGCTGAAGAAAAGAAAGTCGTGCTCTTGACAGCCTGATCTCGGTTTAAAATGATAGTTTTAATAATAGTAAATATAGTGTAGTACCGTATGCAAATTAGATAGACAAGTATAAATAGAGAACAACTGGCGAACATTGGGTGGCTATGCCTAGCAAACCCGGATGCTATTCAGGACACGACTGCGACTACTACTACTAAGAGATATATGCAAAACATAACAGAATATTTACAAATGTTTGATATAGCTTAACACTTCTGGAGCGGATAGCAAAAGCAAAGTATGTATTCTCGAACTTTTATCAGATAATCGAACAACGGGTGTGAATTGCGTGTGCGTTGATCAGCCAATCTTCGATCTATCACTCCTCTCAATTCTCCTCGGCGCTCTCTCTCTCTCTCTCTCTCTCTATCTATCTATCTATCTATCTGCCTCCGTTCGCCAAAATGCTGTATATATGAAGACCTATCCACACACGGATTTTCTCACAATTATTCGATCACAAAATGGGTCAAAAATGGTCATTTCCTCTTTTTTTTTTTTTTTTTAACTTAACCAGACTTTAAATAACGCCAAACTTTAAGGCCATTTGCATTCAAAATATTAGATTGGTGCAAAAATAATGTCGTTTTCTCACATAGTAACATATGTGAGAAAACGACATTATTTTTGCACCAACCTAATAACTTTACTGATAATTCGTCAGATAAGCCTTTAAGCGAACATAGGCAAAACAATGTTGTCACCTGTCAAAATCTATAGCCCTTTGCACAAAAGATGTTTTTCATAATCAAATTTCCCGGAAAAATTTGATTTCATCCAAAGATTCAAATTTGTAAATTTATCTATTGCAGTTAGGCCCACGAGAAACCAGAATTATAAAATATACTTCACTACCAAAGAAGTTACCTCGTTACATTTGAACTCTATCAAGGCAGACCAGTGAGGACTATGCGGCTGTAGACTAGATATGGCATTAATACTTTATTTTTGGTCTTATCTGCCTCTTATAACGAGAGAATATATCGGGGTCAGATACTTACTGGAGCGGTACAATGAAACAACTTTTGTTTTCAGCATATTTAAAGATGGATCGGATATATGCGTAGCATTTGAGGTCGGAGGTGAGCTTGAGTTGCAATAGGCGTTCAAGGACCCCAATTAAGAGTACACCCATCCATCATAATAGGTGAAAGTTCAGGGTCTGCTCGGTGATGCTGCAACGTTACTAGTTTGATTTTGGCAGTATTGAATTTTATAAGCTATTCCTTCTCCCTTTGAGCCACGTGGGATAGGTCGATTTTGAAACCGTGGTATTGCACTGAATTTGAAAGCTGGTGTTTAACATGATAATAATAGCATAAAATATGTTTGCCAAATCGTTACCGTTTTTGAGGAGATGAGTTTAAAGTTTAAGTTCAAAATTGAAGCATTGGAATTTAATTCCAGTGATCAGCGAAAGCCCTATGGCATTTTTACGGAATCTATGATTTCATGAAGCTTTACAAGTTGTATATGGGCAACATACATGGCACAAGCAAATTATTACTAAATCATTGTGCCATCAAATAAGACCTCCATTTACTTCAAAGGGAAATTATACGGAACAATTTAAAAATATTTAAAAATATTATGATGTAATATATTATAAAGTGCGGTAGTTTCAGTACGATTTTCAATAAAGAATACAAATTTCTCTTATTTTTTTTTTTTTTGACCAGCAGTATTATGGTGTCATATAGATTTTATCTATTTCTATTTTTTTTTATAATTATGATCTAACAAATCTTATTCATTGAGTAGCCTTTTTTCTAATCGTTCACATTTTTTTTTTTTTTTGCAGTTTTTACTTATCATATACACATTAAAACTGCATAGTTTATTTGTGGTGATTCATAATTAAAATTATGGTTAGAATATATTTTTCCATTCAATTTTGTATCTAATACAAGAAATACCAACTTCATTTGGATTTATTCTTGAAATAGTAAAATTTTGAAGTCAATTTTGAAGCAAAAACCTGCTGAAATTATATATGCATTTTAATATGACATTTAAAGCTAAAAACTCAACAATTCATAAAAGCTATTAACCTAATTTCTGGTGACAATACTTATCACATCAAACCCAACCTTTCACATCGAGTGCAATACTGACTTTCTAAAAGAGGGGAAAAATTAACCCTACCCTATTGAGCCACTATGGCAGGATTAGCAGGGGATCAACTGCCACTTTATGGTCATCTAGATTTTTGGAGGTGCACCCATAAACTCTTGTATAATCCGCATAGATATTCACTAAAGATTGGAATTTTTTCATACGTAGATCATTAATGTAATGGCAGGACCGGGAGTGAAACCCGAGGAACGGCGGCAGTGATCTCAGTAACTCACCTGTTAGGAAGGATTTGATAATTGGCTCTTCCAGATATTCCATAGCTGGAGAGATTCTGTAGCAGCATACGTTGCCAAAGGCTTTTGGTATAATCTGGGACAATGGTCCACGTGATTAATTTACTGTCTATTACCTCGCTGTTTTTGCGAGTAATGACAGTACATAAGTTTTCGATCTTAGCAGGAGGTTGTTTCCATTGAGCTGTTCATCAATCTACTCGTTGATTATAGATTTGAAATGTTTGATGATGATACTAAGGAGGCTAACGGGTCGATATTGCGAGAAATATGAGCGTTCACCTACATTCTTATAAACAGAGAACACAGTTCAAACTTTCAGTCGACTTCAAGGTGCGATTAAACATTTTTTCCAGTACGGGAAATTAATTATGTAACATTTTCATGATTTTGAACGGACACACACACAATCTTTGAACTTCCTATATTGCATAGATATCATCATGCCCCTGATCCATAATTATAGTAAGCTTTATAATTTAAAAAATCTAATGTAATATAGTGGCGGCGAAACCGGTTTAGTAGCCATATGCTTGAGTCATCGGTGACTAAAACGGTTCCTCCACTTGGCTTTTCTAGTGAGCAGAGTAGCTACATCTTGGAAGGATTAAAAGCAACACAAATGGCGGATTCTTGTAACTGTAAATAGAAGAACCAATGTAATCTAATCTGCATTGTAAACATACCGTCTATTTCCGCGTATAAGGCAACTTCTAGATAAGACAAAGTAAAAAAAATTATAGCAAATTTTCATGAATGTAAAATATTCCTGTAGTATAAGACGACTGCTTAGTGATTATATAAAAATGATGTTATTGGAAATGCTGTTACTTACTGTCTGCTTATAAATTCAAAATAAGTAAAAAAAAAAAATAACAAAACTGATTCTATATCACGTTTGTGCTACACACGTCCTCTAAAAGGGGACCACAGTTTTGTTTACTATCTATCACGTGGTATCTTTCGAATGGTGATTCTTTTTCTTCTTCTTTTCCTATATGTAAACAGTTACAGACAGCCTGGTGTACTTATGGCCATTTACTTATACTTCATCGAAATTCACAAAATACCGCTAATATACGATAATAGTAATATAATAATCGTATATTCCACTTTCAACAATTTTTCTTCAGTCATTAATTCCTTATTGAAAGTTTAGCGAAAGGTAAACACAATCATAACTCGATTTATAACTGGAATTATTCTTCGAATTGGCAATTTATTATGAAGTTATGCCAGTAATTATATAATTTAAAGGTCGTCTTATACGCAGAAATATGTGGTAGTTACATCTCTTTTAACGGAAACGTATTTCTTAAAGATTTTCTCGAACAGATGCTTAAAACACGAAGAGTATTTGTCAAGCATAAAGAAGCAAGGAAGGTCAAAACACTCAACCTAAGATCAGATATTAATCAATTTGGGTTAACAGAAACGCGAAACATTTACAATGAAATAAATATCTTTATTCATAAGCGCCTGACCGACATTAAGACAGAAAGAAAAAGAATGTAAGAGAAATGCTTCCCGCTTACAATCACGATGACTGTAGTGTAGCCTGTTTCCCAAGAAACGTCTACACCAGTTCTACTCAAAGTATTGGTCCGCGGACCGGTGCCGGTACTCGAATTATCAGCTGCCGGTACGTGACCAGTGTCTAGGCTATGCTAAGGAATCATTTGTAAAGATTAAGGTTATATAATTTTTGTTTTTGTGTTAATAAACTGCTTATTTTTGTTATTACTTTTTATGTTTTGATATTGAATTACTTTTTATATGTTTTGATCAGTTAATTATGTGCCATGTGTGATACACGCTTAGACGATAATGTATCTTTCGATACATGACTGACGAGGCAGATTTTTTTTTCCTGTAGTAAGTTTCCATTCCTTTCTGCGGTAGACCAGTTGCCATTCAAGGCTATAGAACCGGGTCTGTCCTGCTATTTACCCATAGCTGGGAAGAAGAAGAGGATTCATATCTTTTCCAAGGGTATTAGCACGTAAGTGAATGTAATGGATTCGACAAGAATTCGAACTCGGCTCTCTGATTCCTCAATCCGAGCCACTATCCATTACTCCACCGATTGAATTATTTTTTGCAGATTAAATAGAAGAGAAAAAATAGTCAACGTTTTTTATATTCATTACATATTATCGTTTCCAGTATAATTTAATATTACCACTAAATATTACAGGCACGTGACACATTATGAAAAAAAAAATGCCGGTCTGCCTTATCAGATAGTTTGAGAAGCATTAGTCTACACCACATGCATGTGCAGTTTTCTCTTTTCCTACTGCTAAACTCTTCAATTTCTAAAAGCCTGGGCAGATTTTCCTGACGAGTCAACAACGCAATTTAAAAAATCATGCCCTGCCATTCCAGGATGTAGATGACTATGGCTCTCCTCAATTTTTATGCGGTTCTCTGGAATTTAGAAATGATAACCTGATTGAAGACAGGGTTTTGTGAGCTCCCTGATTAGGTTTATATTATCTCAGACGTACCATATATCAGGTCGGAGTCTTGTCATATTTTTGACATGACCACTTTTGATTAATACATTTTAATATTTATAGTATAATTACCATTCATTTTTTTATGTTCGAATGGTTGTTAGCAAAAGGGGCAGCCCAACATGCAAATTGAAAATTGGAGATATCAAAATCAAACAAGTGCTACAATTTAAATATTGAGGAAGTGTTTTAGCAGAGAACGTTAAGTGCAATACTGAAATCCGAAGTCGCATTCGGATAACGAAAAATGCCTTCCAAAAGATAATCAATGTATAAAGAAACAGGAAAATTTCCTTAGAAACAAAGAAAACAGTACTGAACTGTTATGTCATATCACTTCTCCTATATGACAGTAAATGCTAGGCAACCTTCTCAGAGATAAAAAAGAGACTTGATGTGGATCTACAGAAGGATGCTGAGAATACCATGGACTGAAAATGTGAGCAATAAGGAAGTCTGGGAGAAAATGGGAATGAAAGGGAAACTTAGACTTAATATCAGGAAGATAGAGTTGAAGTTTCTAGGATACATAATGAAGAAAGAGGGCTTGGAAAATCTGATACCCACAGGAAAGATCGAAGACAAGAGGGACAGAGGAAAACAACGCATAACATACTTAATGAGCATGAGTAAATGGATAGTGGAAGAGGGGACACGATATATAAGGAAGAAGTACCGTGTCACTTAAGAGTATGGGCTATCATGGCTCTCCACAATTTCCTTTTTTTTCGTATCTCTTAGCAAATTTTAAGTAAGAGAAAATCTATTTAAGAAAAAAGAAAAGATTTTAGGAATATAATGACTGTCTAGAATATTATAGAATTCGATGTTCACGAGTTGGATAATTTGTCGGGGTTGCAGCATTTAATGGAAGTTTTGGTTGGGAATTTATCATCAATATTACGATGCATTTACAAAAAGTAGGAATTTTGTTGTTTTTTTACTTTTGTATTAGGTCGGTGCAAAAATAATGTCGCTTTTTGACGTTCAACTTCAAAAGAAAAACGACATTGTTTTTGCACCGACCTACTCAAAATGTAAAACCAAAACAAAAAAAAAAGCAAAGAAACAAAATGGAAAGAGAGAAAAAAAACAAAAAAAAACAAAGCTAGCCCACCCCACCGCCGTTATTCTTGGGAGTGTGATTTTGACCTGCTGCTCAAAGAAATTCAAATCCAACTCGATAGCGGCGAATAGAATATTCTAGCCGCATTTCTTAACATTTGATCAAAGATTCCATCAATTAAATACGCTTCTCCTTAAAAAAAACGCTTCTCAAAAAAAAAAAAAAAAAAAACCCTGCTATTTTTTAAAGTCACTTTTTCTTTTATTTCAACATTTCGATTCTTTCTCGTCCTTACATTTAACATCAGGAAGAGGTAATTGAAATTTCTGGGGCATGTAATGAGGAAGGAGGACTTGGAAAATCTGATACTCACAGGAAAGATCTGTTATATTCCGTGCTAACGGAATAAACACATAACACCAGGTGGATACTAGAAGAAAGATTTATTGTACACAACAAGTACAATATGAAATACGGTACAGTTATACACACACAGGTCAATCTAGTAGTGAGTGCCACTAATTTGGAAGGTCGGACGTGCTTGCGTGGTCTCGCTCACACTTCTTCTCTCTGTCCTCGAGTCTCTCGTAGATAATGGACTTTATAGGTACTTACTATCTATAGCGTAATTATTCATAGGAGTGACTGTTTATTCCATTACATCGAATCCATTGATCGAAAGCAAAAAAAACCAGAAAAACAACGCATAATATATATAACGAGCTTTATTAAATTGATTTTCAAAGCGTACCTTAGATAGGGCATAAGGCCTAATGTATAGGGCATCCAGTGAGGATCAAACTTACTATTCTGTCGTAAGTGTTTTACCGAGACAAGCTTGCTAAACATTAAACCACGCCTAGGTGCTCTAAATGAGCTTCATTAAATGGATAGCGGAAAAGAGCTTTATACGAGAGATAACAAAAACAAATTTCATTGAGAATGGTTAGGAAGTTTATTCTGAGGGGACACGATATATAAGGAAGACGTTCCGTGTCACTTAAGGATGTGGGCTATCATGGCTCTCCACAATTTCTTTTCTTTCGAATCTCTTAGCAAATTTTAAATAATAGAAAATCTATTTAAGAAAAAAGATAAGATTTTAGGAATGTAATGACCGTCTAGAATAATTTGGATAATTTTTCTGCGTCGCAGAATTTAATGGAATTTTTGGTTGAAAACTGATCGTGAATATTACGATGCATTTATAAAAAAAGTAGGAATTTTGTTTTTTTACTTTTGTAAAAATGTAAAACCAAAAGAAAAAAATAAAGAAACAAAACGGAAAAAGAAAAAAAAAAAGCTAGCCCACCCCACCGCCGTTATTCTTGGGAGTGTGATCTTGACATGCTGCTCAAAGAAATTCAAATCCAACTCGATAGCGGCGAATAGAATATTCTAGCTGCATTTCTTAACATTTGATCAAAGATTCCATCAAGTAAACACGCTTCTCTTTAAATGTAGGTACCCTGATATTTTAAGTCACTTTCTTTTGTTTTAATCGTTTCCAGACATTCCCATTAATATCAATGTAGAGGCAGCTGAAATTTCTAGGGCACATAATGAGGAAAAAAAATCTTCGAAAAGTTTCATGCACGGGACAGATTAGAGGCAAGAGAGACAGATGAAAACAACGCCTGACCTATCTAGCAACCCTGTGTAAATGCCTGGCAGAACAGGGTTTAGGATAGATAACGAAAGGACAAAATTAAGCGCCACGAATGACAGGAAATTATGGAGAGCTATGATCGCCAACATCCTGAAGGGGTACGGCGTATTTTTTCTCGAAGATTCTTCTCGGTCTGGACAACCTATTCAGCTCCTAAAAATATTATTCGTGGAGAATTCTGAGCAAACTACAAGGGGATCAGTTGGATCACAAAACTCCTTCATGAACTTCGAAGAAGCGTTTAAATTTGTGCCCCAATCATCGTCACGCTCCATATTTTCAGCTTAATCAAAGAGTTGATCTACGTTCATTATTGGAGAATAAGCTTGCTACCGAAAACTTCCTGGGTAGAGTCATCTACTGTAAAAAAAAAAAAAAAAGAAAGTTCATTATAAGCATATCCGACGCAAACGACGATGTTTAGCACCTACTGAAAGCGGAGGATCTATTCTTAAAACGGGAATGCACCCGAAAAAATATAGGTTTGGTTATATATGGAGAGTGACGTCTATCTTGAAGGGCTAGAATAAAAACGAAACATTTAATGTGAGGAAGTATTATCAGGTGGAAGTCTTGCACAAACATTTGCAATAAAAGTGCAATAAAAGTGCTCATCATCGATTAATCGCGTATAGCTCTTACACTATAATGCAAGACCACATACTCTCCAGGCTACTCACGAAAAGATTATAGTACTACAGAATTTTTATCTCATCCCCCTTATGCTCCTGATCTAGCTCCATATGCTATCATCTTCTCAAAACACCGTAACATTTTTAGAGAGAAAGCAGTTTATTAATTGAGAAGCGTTTAAAAACGATATTTTAAAAAGCGTTTAAAAACGATATATAACGTAGAAACCTGCAAAAAATTACACTTGAGGTTTTACTAGTTTGTCAGATAGATGATATTATATTATCGATAATGAAAAAAAAATAGTATCTGGCTTAAATATAACAATTATGACCAAAGAAGTAACCTAGATACTTAAAGCCAAGACACTGAAAAATACGTCGATTTTCTTTACAAACTTATCTTAATCATACGTAAGGACACAGTTATCGAATAACTCATGGAGATCAATCTCCTTGTCTGAAAGAGTATCCTAGTAAATATTGCACTCTAGTAGTCTCACGAGTACAGCATAATAAATGCAATGGCTTGAAGGAACACAAAACGGGTACAAGGCACGGTGCCGTGGACCTCTCGAACCATTTGTTCTGTATGTATCGAGAAAAGAGCGTGCGAAAAGCGAGGAAAGACATAATCTTTAAACACGGCTCTACAAATTTAAATACATTTTATTATTGAGTATTTGTTTTCTTTCATGTTGAAAGAAACAAATTACAAAGTTCATCGTTAAAACAAATCACATAAAAATATTTTGTTTTTGTTTTTGCTGCATAACAGAAATATTTGCGTTAAAACAATAAAAACATAATGTGTCTACTTAACGAGTGTCCCATATTTACGTTGGTTCATGAATGCGTGTAATTTTCCAGCAGTTAGAAAATGAGAACTGTGTTATTAACTATGTTCATATGTTTAAGTCTTGCTTATTTTATTTGTTATCGCGAGGCTATTGCAAGAAAATAATAAATATGTGAAAGGGTGAGTTAATATTTATACGAAAGGTTTGAGTAATCAGTTTTCTTACAACAACCCCAAGTTTACCGAAAAAGTGAAAACTGACTTTATGCATTTACACTACGATATTTCTAGAAAAATAAATGGAACAAGGAAGCTAAAAGTTAACATTACTAAACTCAGAATGTATTGGTTAATAAATGTTTTCCCAATTTTTAAATATCTATTTTTAGGAAGGAAAATGTTGTTGATCATATTCTGGAGTGATCTCTTAAATTTCGTAGCAGACAACACACATTGAATCGTCTGAAATTTCAAATTTAAGAGCGTTTGAAATTAAGTCGCTGATTGGTTAATAAATGCTAATATATAAATTCAAATCCGGGGCTTTATTTTTTGCACAAAAATGAGTCGATTTCTGTGTGAGACGGTGTTTGCCCAAAATTGAGATTTTCGGTGATATTACTTAAATCTAGTAGGTTTTTTGTACAATTTTTAACAGGATTCTACAAATGTATCATCTAAGGTACTTTAGATGACAAAATTGGATCGACACCGGTCTAGAGTAAAGCCATATCCAGCCAGATTGAACTCACTTTAGCCTATGAGCTAAGCTAACAATAAGTTTTTGCATGAAAATAGTTTTTTGCTAGTATCTTGAAAATACTTTTTTACTAGTACATCAAAAATACTTCTTTTTATTTATCTTGTGAATATTTTTGCTGGTACCTTCTAAATGCATTTTTTTACTGGTACATCAAGAGCTGGGGTGTTGATTTAAACATTATAACAGTTATGGCGCCGACAGAGATTGAGAAATAGTGCCAGACAGGTTTATACCGTTATAGATCTGGTTCCCTATTAATTGCCGTGTACCTCGGTAGCTCAGGTGGCAAGGATCTGCTAGTATGACATAAATAGTCTTTCATAAGTAAAAAAAATGACGCCATTTTAAGTCCCACCGGAAACTCCTCCGACATATGCAGTTTTTTTCGGTGCCTTAAACTATCCCCCTTTAAACCGAACCGTTTTGACTCTACTGTAAACAGACCTATGCTTACCTTTCCAACTCTAGGCAAAACTAGACCTACATCGTCTTTTTTTTAATCTAGTGTAAACGGATATGTGCCTACCTTTTTAACTCGTTTTTAAACCAGACCTATACCTGTTTTTTGAGTATAGTGTAAACCAGACCTATGCCTACCTTTTTGTAAACCAAACCAATGCCTACCTTTTTCAGTGAACCGTACTTACATCGTGTAAACTGGACTTACACCACTTTTTTTTTTATCTCTGGTGTAAACCAGACCTATGTTTACCTTTTTGTTAACCGGGCCAATGCCTACCTTTTTGACACTCGTGTAAACCGGACTTAAATCCGTTTTTTTTTTTTTTTTTTTTTTTTACTCTAGTGTAAAGCAGACTTAAGCTTAAGCCTCTCTTTTTGACTCTAATGCAAACCAAACTTTGTGACTCGAATAAAGTAGACTTATAGCAACTGTTTTTTTTTTATTCTAATGTAAAGTGTGGGGTGATGTTGATGACAATGATGACGACGATGTATATGCATTAACTTGTTCTGCGGAGTCTCGCCGGGTGTTCCAAACTTCTGGCGCTGTATAAAAAATATGCAACGTTTAATAAATACCAACTTGTTCTGAACGTGTCTCCTGACACCTCATCATGCTGCAACGTAATGTGCTGTTTCATGCAATGGAACTGAAACTAGGCTGATCATATATCAACCTGAAAAGGCCGTGGTCCTATATTCCACAGAGATGTCTACAGGATTGACGTACAACAAACAGCACATGCTTCTAACCTTAGTCAACTAAATAAAATTAGTAAATTTAGTCCAGTAAATGAAACATGAACCAAATAATAAAGTTAGGAGAAGTCTTTCCACACGGCTAAGATAGTTTTGTATTTCTTACCGATAGCAAAACCTGATATTCGATTACAAGTAAAAAAGCCCCGTATATCCAGCAAGGCTGACCTTCCCCAGTAGTCAATGCAAAAGTTGTCCTAAGTTTATATGTTAATGTGTTAGTAGAAATTATGTTCGAATGACCAATTGACAGCTATTATGATTGCCCTACATAATCCTCATCATCTATTATAAAAGAAAATCTTATTTTCTATCCGTCACACATTTTGCATTCTCATATGCAATGCATATACTTGCGTCGGTGTTGTGCGTAAGTGATTTAAACACAGACGCAAGCAAAATGTTAGAATCCATGACTCGCATTGCATGCAGGAGAACCAACTTACCTACTTAATAATTTTTAAATAGCATTCTACTTCATTTCCAAGAACTTCTCCAAATATAAATTCTTTACCTACCATGTCTTTTTTTTTTACTCTTTCATTTTCTTTTTACTTTGGCACTTGTATTTTGTAATTCACATGGCCAATATATCCTACTAGCAGCATGGCCCGGCGTTTCCCGTGCATGATTCAAAAATCGTACGACTCATACAGCAATCGCTATCACTTGACTTAAAATATTTTTGCCCTTCCTTGCCTTTAAAGGAGTGCCCTTTGCTGTGCTGATGTTGCTACATGCCTTACTTCTTGCCTTTCTCACACTGCGAATTTTTTCTAAGCTCTATACTAAACATTAAATCTGTTACGAAAAAAGAACTAAACAAAATGAACACAAAACAATCAGCTTTAAAAAAGGACTCGTAACTGGAAAAATCGAATGAAAAAAGAATGTTAACAACAATTATTTTTTCACACCCAACCCAGTTCTGCGCAATCAGAATCAACGTTGAGTTTAAGCAAGCGAATGAGCCAATTGGAGTGAAGTGCCATGCAGATTTAAATTTTTCCCACTTGTGACGAATGCAGCTATCGATTTTTTATTTTCATTTTTTTTGCATGCTAGCATGCTAGTTAACATTCGTGTCAGTCAGCTGTTGGCTCCCACGCTGGCCAATAGAATCTTCCAGTCTATTCGTGGGAGCCAGCTATAGGCTCTCACTCTGGCCAGTAGAAAATGGCCGCAAACTACATGAAAACTGCCGTAAAAGCATGAAAAAATCGATTATTTCCACTATCGATGGAAGTTGGGAAATGCAAAGTCGGTCTTGGCTTTTCCGCTAACTTGGAGCATGTGCATGTAAATTTGAGTGCAAATCCGTCGAAAATTGCGGCCATGCATTCGTTACACACACACACATCTTGCCTTTTATCGATAGAGATGTTTTGTCTTAGATTTTAATTTCTTTCTATAAAGTACATACAGATAGTTAATGCATGAAAAAGTGATAAAAATTTTTTTTTTTTTTTTCATAAAATAATTATTTACACTATTTACATTGTTCAGGATGTTTTTCTCATCTTTAATGTCATATTCATGACGTTTCGGACATTCTAGGCTCCGGTATTCTTCAGGTGATATACGTTGAAATTTCGACCGAACCCTTTATTTAGTCCACGGAGGTTAGCTTATTCTGATTCTACGTGAAAACCTTTTCTGTATATCCCAGTTTTTCTGTTAATCCCTTTTAGTAACTCAGCTCTTCAAGTTTTTTTTGTTCACCTCTACTGTGTCCAGGTACCGAATAATTAATTTCTATAATTGATTGACTGATTTGTTTTTTATGGTTTGTCAACAATCTGCATATTTGGAGCTGGAACAATAATTCTTTCCTTTTTTTCAATTTTGGATAAGTATGGATTCTTCAAGTTATCTAATTACACTTTTATTCTCTCTCCTTAATAATTTTTCTGTTTTCTAATTCTTTCACACTCAGTAATCCCGTGTGTCTTAGTGGCTTTACTGCTTTACTTGGAGTGAACTTGATTAAAAATGCAAGTTCTACTATTTAACTCATAGTTGTCGGCGGGGAGGGTTTCATATCTTTTCCAATGCGGATAAATAAATGTAATGAATTCAACTGGAATTTGAACTCAGCTCTCCTAATTCCGAGCCACTATCCATTACACCATCCGCACACCCATTATTTCTATAGATGCCATGAAAATATTCTATTAGGTTGGTGCAAAAATAATGACGTAATAATGTCGTTTTTCACGTATTTTTTAACGTCAAAAAACGACATTATTACGTCATTATTTTTGCACCAACCTAATACTTCTACAAAGTTCGTGATAGTAATTAATTTCTAGAATATTTACTAATTTTAGGCTGGGCTTAAGTAGGGTCAGACTTGTAGGGCATCTAGAGGTGATCGATTACCTTATACGAGAGACAGGCTGCGAAATTGGCTTTGTGGTTGGTGCTTATTGAAAATAAATGCATGCATGTCTGCTTGTATCAACTTACATGAACTCGCAAACGCGGGAGCTTGGGGTCTGCTCATTTGTGGTAATCTATTTCAGAAGACCTTGTGTATTAGTACGTGTTAGCGATCCTAAAAATGGGAGTCTAGCTTTGCTTATACATGATATGTCTACAGCTGATAACTGTAATTTTGCGATGTTTCAGACATGATATTAGGCGTATGTGAGGGCGACTTTGGACGCGCGGAGATTGGCGGCCTCCGTCTAAGTGTAAACACCTGGAAAATAACGGTAGATAAAGAAATCAGTACGTGATATAATCCATTCAGTTTGTTTGTTTGTTATGGGCTTCTAAAAGAAAGAAAGAAAGAAAGAAAGAAACAAACAAACAAACAAACAAACAAACAAACAAACAAACAAACAAACATACAAACAAACACCAAAAAAAGTAACCAAAACAAAAGAGAGTAACAAAGACAAAAGAAAGACAGCCGGGCAAAAATGAAGCCAAAACGAAAAAAAAAAAAGAAAAAAAAGAAAAAGAAAGGCAATCAAAAAGAAAGAAAGAGAAAACATCTCGTTCCCTGATGATAACAATTGCACACAAAGGCTGACATTTCGTTGTCGAATATAACGATCGCAAGATATCATTTCAAGATTCACTTTCAACTTTATAATATGAAAAGCATTTACTGTGTATGGAAATGTTCAAGAGAAGAAAGACAATGCCCTATTCCATTCTCACTCCCTAAGCAAGAACAGTATGGACCTAAAAAGAAGAACCGATCAAAGTTTTTGGATACTGCCAAGCTGCAGGTGCTGGATCACAATTTTTCCTTCGCCTAGTTGGATACCTTAACAAAGACTAGGGGGACCAACGCATAGTGAGCTGACCGCGGTCCTGGACACCAAGCCAGGTATTTCTACATATGCACCCTGAGCTAGATGGCCATTAATTTTATGAGGATACATTCGCCTTTTAACAGGATTTGCTTTTAATGCTGCTTGGTGTCTAACAAACATCATCACTAGAAAAGCCTGGCGGAGAAAGCGATTTAGTCACTTATGATCCGACCATGAGGCAGGTAGTACAGGATAATGTGATACCAGTACTATTCCTAATTTGACCTGTTATAATGACTCTCCTTAAAAGAAAAGATTGGTGAAGGAGACCGGCTTAGTGGCAGAAGACCTGACCATACAGCAGTTAGTACTGTGTAACGTGGTACAAGTAGCCTTTGACCTGTTAGAATGACACTCCTTAACAGAAAAGATTGGTGAACGGGACCGGTTTAGTCGCCGATGGCCCAAACATGAGGCAGGTAATACTTGATAACGTGGTACCAGTATCAAATCGTAAAACAAAAGAACGTCAGGATGCCTTAAGAAAAAATATGAAGCAATTTTTACGAACATTAAAAATGGGTAAATCTTAACGCTTAAATAATAAGTTTAATATTTATGTCGTACCCGGTACATCTATGCATATGCATCGATGCAAACGTAGAAAGATTACTGGATTGCATGGAATAAGTATTAGGTTGGTGCAAAAATAATGAAAAAAAAAATAATGTCGTTTTTTGACGTTAAAAAATACGTCAAAAAACGACATTATTACGTCATTATTTTTGCACCAACCTAATAGTACTCTATGAATTTTAGTGGGCCTGCGCAACCTACAACTACATGTCACATCACAGATCATCAACATCTAAACCGGCTACCTCCACTAATCTTTTCTGTTAAGGAGGGTCATTCTAATGGGTCATTATATGAGTTTTACTGGTAACTTGTTACACAGTCCTACCTACCGCATGGTCCGGGTCATCGTCGACTAAACCTGTCCCGTCCACAAATCTATTATGTTAAGGAGGATCATTCTACTCGTACCCCGTTACCCAGTACTTCCTGCCATATGGTCGGGTCATCGGCCTCTAAAGCGCTCCCGTACACCAATCTTTTCTTTTAAGAGGGTCACTCAAGCAGATCACTTTACGAGTGCTACTGGTACCACGTTACTAAGTATTACATGCCTCATGGTCGAGTCATCGGCGACTAAAGCGGTCCCCATCACCAATCTTTTCTGTTAAGGAGTGCTACTCTGGCTGTTGATTCTAGGAGTGATACTGGTACCTCGTTACTCAGAACTCCCTGTCAGATGGTCGGGTTATCGGCCACTAATCCGGTTTCATCCACAAATCTTTTATATTAAGGTGTGTGATTCTAACAGGTCACATTAGGAATAATACTGGTACCATGTTACCCACTACTACCTGCCTTATGCTTGGGCCATCGGCGACTAAACCAGTTCCCTACACCAATCTTTTCTGCTAAGGAGTGCATTGAGGAATCGGGGAGCCGAATTCAAATTCCAGTCGAATCCATTACATTCACTAACGTACTAATACCCTTGGGAAAGGCATGAATCCTTTACTGGTGGTTATTGACAAAATCCAATGGAGAGTCTGTAATGTAATCGATCCTGACCTGGAATCTCGACTTTAACCACTTTCTCACCGATGTAACGTGGCTTCCTTTGTCTTTTCTACAAGATGAAAATGAGACATTTTTTAAAGTATAAAAACTTAAATAATTAAATGATTTTCCATAAAATCATATAATTGCATAATTTTATTTAGTTTTAAAAAATGTCTTTTTCGCATCTTGTCTCCAATTAAGGTGTCGTCCAGACTGAGAAGGCCGGCAATGTATTATTCCAATTATATCTTATTTCAAACTCAGTCAAACTCTAAATATGTGTGCGTATGTACATATGTGCTCATGAAATGGCACAAGCAAACTTAAGTTACTCACGCAACAATACAGATCACACAGATATACACGTATATACTAGAATCCAAAGTCACATGCTTTGTGTGGTGGACAGAAAACCAGCGCTTTTTTTAGTAATAATAGATGATGAGGATTATGTAGAACAATGATAATGACTGTCAATTCGTCCTTCGAGCATGACTTCGACTAAAACGTTAGCATATAAATTTAGGACACTTGCATTTTCATTGCTGAAAATCATGTTTTTTTTTGTTTTTTTTTTTGTTTTTTTGTAATCGAATGCCGGGTTTCGGTATCGGGAAAAAAATGAAAAACTTTCAGCCGTGTGGAAAAATGTCTTCCAACTTTATTGTCTTCTGTTTCATTTGGACGTTTAAATTTTCTAATTTTACTTAATTGGCCTGGATTAAAAACATGATCTGCATGTATGCTATCCCCGTAGAGTCCTGTAATAGAATATAGGGCCACGAACTCGTAATGCTAGGATATATGATCAGGCCCAGTTCCAGTTCCTTTGCATAAAACAAAACAGCCGGATTACGTTGCAACATGATAAGGTGTCAGGAGACGCCTCAGAATAAGTTCGTTTTTATTAATCTTTGCATATATTTTTGGTTTGGTTTGGTTTGGTTTGTTTTACAGCATATCAACCTCAATTTTTATTTGATGCTGAAAGATTTTTATTGCTGGTAATATTTTTTTCTCAAACATGTATTGCTGGTAATATTTTTACCTTAAAAATGTATTGCTGGTAATAATTTTTCCATCAAAAATTTATTGCTGGTATTAAAACCTATTTGTACACTTTCATAGTGTTTTAACCATAATTTGGGGGTTAAGTATTTTCCCACAGTTGGGACCCTAAAGGTGCTATCACCCCGTGTCAGGGTAGACCTGGCAACACCAGCACTCAGAATAAGTTCGTATTTAACAAACTTTGCATATTTTTGGTTTGGTTTGGCTTGTTTTGTTTTACGACATATCAATCTTAATGGGTTATTTAATGCTGAAAGATTTTTATTGGTGGTTGCATTGTTTTTCTCAAAAATGTATTGCTGGTAATATTTTTCCTTCAAAAAATGTATTGCTGGTAATATTTTTACCTTAAAAAATGTATTGCTGGTAATAATTTTTCCATCAAAAATTTATTGCTGGTATTAAAACCTATTTGTACACTTTCATAGTGTTTTAACCATAATTTGGGGGTTAAGTATTTTCCCACAGTTGGGACCCTAAAGGTGCTATCACCCCGTGTCAGGGTAGACCTGGCAACACCAGCACTCAGAATAAGTTCGTATTTAACAAACTTTGCATATTTTTGGTTTGGTTTGGCTTGTTTTGTTTTACGACATATCAATCTTAATGGGTTATTTAATGCTGAAAGATTTTTATTGGTGGTTGCATTGTTTTTCTCAAAAATGTATTGCTGGTAATATTTTTCCTTCAAAAAATGTATTGCTGGTAATATTTTTACCTTAAAAAATGTATTGCTGGTAATAATTTTTCCATCAAAAATTTATTGCTGGTATTAAAACCTATTTGTACACTTTCATAGTGTTTTAACCCCAGTTTGGGGGTTAACTATTTGCTCACAGTTGGGACCCTAAAAGGTGCTACCTCCCCCAGTCAGGGTGGATTTGGGAACACCAGCAATTAAGAGGTGGTTCCAAGCTCCTCAAACCTCCAGATTAGAGGCGTTGCTTTTGGGCGTTTTTTATTGTCTTACCCATGACGCCAGATGTAGTTTATCGTCTTATCCAGGACACCATATTTTTTGTACAATATAACGAGTTTGGAACGCTCAATGAGACTCTACAGAACAAATTCTTAATGAAACGCATACATCATCATCGTCATCTCCATCATCATCCCATTCTCTTCCAGTTTTTTTACTGGAATTTTTAAAAATGCTGTCGAGTTAAGTTCACAGGTAGATATAAGTTCGGTTTACGCGAGATTGAAAAAGGTAGACATAGTTAAAAAATGATAACCATAGGATTGGTATACATCAGAGTCAAAAAGATAGGCCTCCTCTTCAGAATCCATCTTGCACATTTATAAATCTACCATTCGTTATTGCATTGAATAATGTTGTCATATCTGGTCTGGTGCTCATGTTTTTTTTTAAGCATTTCACCCCATGCAAGGCAGGAAGCCACTAGCACGCAAGGCGTTACAGAGAGTTGGAGCGAGAGCAAATAGGAGTGATAGAGGAAATGATGAAGAGAAGGATAGGGGATAGATCAAGGCATCTGGAGACGTCGATTGACATTACATTTGAATAGTTAGAGATTATAGCTATCAAGGAAACAGGAAAACGGGAGGGAGTTCCACAGGCGAGAAGTGCGATACATGAAGCTATTGGAGTAGAAGAGACTGCTACATTTAACAGTTTCGACAGTGAAAGGGTGTAAGCGAGATGCCAGCCTAGTAGAAAGCTTAAATTCATGATGTCTGGGAACCAGCGAAAGCAGCTCACTGGAGCAGTTACCGTGAAAGTATTTGGAAAAAAAGTCAGAGGGAGGCGACGGAACGTCCCTGAGAGAGCGACTGCAGACGAGATGCCAGATCAGGGACAATTTACATTGCATATCCGTTTCTAGATTTTATCAAGAACCTTGAGACAAACAGAAGAGGCTCCAGACCATATATGGCAGCAATATTCCATGCAAGGGCGAATGGTATCACAAGATTCTTGACAACGGAATAATTTAAGGATACTAGAATAACTTATCATAAGAATTAAGCAAATTTTACTTGTTTTTCATATTCAATAAAACATTTTGGAAAGAAAGGTTTTCACATATAATTTTTTTACTACTTATTTCGTAAAAAAATCTCTCCACAACTATACTTACTTACCTCCCTTTATATGGTGTCAGCGATCACGGACTGACACTGGGTTCTTCACTCCACACGTAAGAAATTTAAATTTCAGGTGAACACAACAATTTTGTCATGGACAATAATAAGCACTACAATATTTGTCTTGTAATAAAGAATACCCTGATTGTGCTATGTCAAAAGTACTCGGAATAAAAAAATAGTAAAGAAATGTACCAACACGGCAATTTCCTCTCGCTCTTCAATAACAACAAAAAGCTTATCCGTTAACATGAAAGGATCTAATTGAAAATAAATAGAAACCTGTCTCAATAAAAACATACCGGTAAAAATATACGCATATATATATATATATATATATATATAATAATAATAATAATAATAATAAAAAGGCTTAAACACTAATATTCCATGGTCATAAATTATTCCATTGGAATCGTAAATACGATTCCAATAGAATGAATTATGACCATGGAATATTGGTGTTTAAGCCTTTTTCTTATATCCTTACTCTATCCTGGACATTGAGTTCTACCTGGATTCTATCCTCTTGGAATTATTTTTTATACACATATATATGTATGTATGTATATATATTTATATATTTTAGATATATGATTGCATATGTATGTGTATATTTACCACTAATATTATCCACACACACACATCAAGAAGACGCTTTCCCGATCACTACAATCTTAGCCTGTTCAAATCTAGGGTTAACTGTTATCTTCCCCATATATCCCAATAAACTGTGCATATAATTCTGTAACCACCTACCTCATGTGTCTCTTGGGCCTTGTATAGGACGAAAATTATTTTTTTGAAAGCGATACAACTCCTTTAACGGTATATATATATATATATTAGGAAATTAAATTTTAAGTTTACCATAGTCTGAGGAGAAACAATTGTATTGTTGAAATATAACTGCAATTATGTAGCGATTTTTAACAGTTCTTTTTTTTTTTGTTTGTTTTAATATCCTAAAATAAATGATATTGAGCATCATTCTGTACTGCGCCGTCTTTTAAATGAAATGTGACAGACAGTGGCATTATACTCAATTTGTTCCCGTTTTACCCCGATATATATATAAAGAAATTTTATGTTTATACGTTCTTTTTATAGATACAAATATTTAAGTAAATGCCCTGTTTATAATAAGCAGTATTAAATAACATTTACCGGCCTGAATATCCGAGAAATTTTCATAGAAAATATTCGTTCTTTGACAGGATTCGAACCTGCATCCTATACGGAGCCGTCAGTTAGGTTGGCGTGTCTTTACAGATTTGGCCACAGAGGAGCGTTCGGTTTGCAAGGTCGAATTTACTGTATTTATTCTTCAATCTTCCATGAATCTCTCACATACATTCATATCTGCTCATAGTGTATCCAAATGTAAACAAATGACGTCACACATTATGAAATGGACAAAGTCCGACAATTATTTTTAAGACATTTTATGTTTATACATTCTTTTTATAGATGTAAATATTTAAGTAAATGCCATGTTTATAATAAACAGTATTAAACAACATTTACCGGGGGACGAATATTTTCTCATGTCTTGGATATTATAAACTATTTCAAAAGCGTCCCAGCCAAGCACAAGCCTTCTTTTGACCTTCGGAAGTAAGGTACCATCTCTTGGAATCATTTTTCCCAGGTACACATAACTATCTACTTCCTCAACGATTTTTTTTTCAATGCATAATAACTGTTGCTGTTTTAGCGTAGCAAAACATACACATAAAAATTCACGCATGCACGAATGCATAATTTACTATGGGAATATTACTTAAATCTATAGCTACAAATATTAATTGACATATAAGCAAATATACATACAATATAAAACTTACTCATGTCGGCTCAATATATATATATATATATATATATATATATATATATATATATATACTTATATATAATATATATATATATATTTGTATTTTATATATATATATGTATATATATGTATATATTTACGTATATATATTATGCATAATTATATTTTATTTTATAATATATATATATATATATATATATATATATATATATATATAATACATATAATACATACATACGTACCTACATACATAAGTACATAAATATATATATATATATATATATATATATATCAGGTCAGGTCAAAAAGTATCAGGACGGCTACTATAAAATTAAAAAAATAACAACACATCAATTCGGTATTCAATCTCCTTCGAAGTAACTCCCTTCTGAAGCCACTCAGTGTCGTTTCCATTGATGGAAGCATTCCTGGAATAGCCAGCAGCTGCTACGTTGCATTTTGTTGAATTTCCTCGACATCTTGAAATCTTGTTCCTTTCAAGTGGGTTTTATTCTTATTTTTGGAAAGAGGAAAATGTTGCAAAGAGTAAGATCTGGGTTGTAGGACCTTGGGAATGTTGCTCTTAGCTAAAAACTGCTGCACAAGTTGCAATGAATAGGTATGTGCATTATCATGTTCAAGTTGCCACTCACCAGACTCATACAATTCTGTATTTATCCGACGAACAGCATCTCGCAAACGCCGCAACACGACATGGTAGTACTCCTTGCTTACTGTCTGACTCGGTAGGGCATACTTATAATGAACTGTTGTTCTCGAAGAAAACCGCCTACGGTGTCTTCGAATCATTCGTGCTTTCTTCTGCCTGAAGAGCTTCGGTTTAGTGGCCATAGCCATAGACCCACGATTCATCGCCTGTTATGACAGTTTTCAAAAGGTTTTTCATGGTGTTGTTAGTCGCCCACACTCTACACACTTTCCTTCCATGCACTGCTATAAACAACGGAAGTGAAAGAGTGAATTTAGTGTGCCTACGCAACAGAGTTCGAGGTCAGTAGGTGACAAGCGGCTTCACTCTGCCTACTTTGTCCTGTCACCATAGCAGCAGTCCCGATACTTTTAGCTAAACCTCTCATCAACGGACTAATAGGGGGATGGGATAGCTTGTTAAAGCCGATTGTCCGTAGATGGGAATTGATTATTTTTGAGTTATAAAACGCTATAGTAAATACTACTACTTATGATCATAATGTAAATACTATAAACATGTATATATGGCATAAAGAAACATATACTTAATATCTAGTTATCAATAAGAAAAAACAAACAAAAATAATAGATTTCTCACACCTACTTTCTCACGTACGCGCTAATGAATCGTACTTTATATACTGTACACCCATCTCCGTTTACAATTGAAAAGCCTATCACCGCCGCCAAGCGCTCACTTTGAGAACTAATACGACTCGTTCCGCTAAGACCACAAATTTTGAAATAGGATTTGGAAGTTTCTTCCCTGCAGTTTTTTTATTTTTATTTTGCCTGCAGATTTTGTCCGTTGCATCCGATATTATATATAAATTATATGTGTGTGTGTGTGTATATATATATATATATATATATATATATATATATATATATATATATATATATATATATATATATATAATTGTGTGTGTGTGTGCGCGCGCTTGTGTGTTGTATGTGTTTGTCTACGTCACGAAAAACAGACACACACGCACCTGCGCTTATGGTGGTTGAAGGGAGTGAGTTTCGTTTCGTTTTCTGTATGCTTTATGTATATATACATTTTGTTTGGTTGGCTTGGTTTGGTTTGGTTTGGTTTGGTTTACGGTATATCAACCTCAAAGGGTTATTTAATGCCGTCAAGATTTTTATTGAAAAATAAAAAATCTTGAAAAAAAGGAAACTATAAAATCCTTAACAACAAATGGAATATAGCATCAAAATTTATATTATTTTTATTTATCTCTATCTATAAAAGGCAGGATGTGTGTGTGTAACGAATGCGCGGCCGCAATTTTCAACGGATTTGCACCAAAATTTACATGCACATTCTCCAAGTTAGCAGGAAGGCCAAGACTGACTTTGCATTTCCCAACTCCCATCGATAATGGAAATAATCGATTTTTCATGCTTCTACGACAGTTTTCATGTAGTTTGCGGCCATTTTCTACTGGCCAGTGTGAGAGCCTATAGCTGGCTCCCACGAATAGACAGGAAGATTCTATTGGCCAGTGTGAGAGCCAACAGCTGACTGACATCAATGTTAACTAGCATGCAAAAAAATCGATAGCTGCATTCGTCAGAAGTGGGAAAAATGAAATCTGCATGGCACTTTACTCGAATTAGCTCATTCACTTGCTTAAACTCAACATTGATTCTGATTCCGCAGAACTGGATTGGGTGTGAAAAAGTATTTGTTGTTAACATTCTTTTTTCATTCGGTTTTTCCAGTTACGAATCCTTTTTTAAAGCTGATCGTTTTGTGTTCATTTTGTTTAGTTCTTTTTTCGTAACAGATTTAATGTTTAGTATAGAGCTTAGAAAAAATTCGCAGTGTGGGATAGGCAAGAAGTAAGGCATGTAGCAACATCAGCACGGCAAAGGGCACTCCTTTAAAGGCAAGGAAGGGCAGAAATATTTTAAGTAAAGTGATAGCGATTGCTGTATGAGTTGTACGATTTTTGAATCATGCACTGGCAACGCCGGGTCATGCTGCTAGTTTGTTATATAACTAAATACATAATTGCCAACAATGTTTCCGTAAAATCTTATATTTCCTGTAATAAACTCTTAATTAATATTATTATTGTTATTGTTTTACTTAAGTGTAAGGCAGTCCTACATTTACAATTCCTTACGGCTAACCATGAAAAGAAATGTTGATCAAAACTGCCTAAAAACTTTAAGCGCTTATTGCCGCAAAATTATCAACTGTTGAATACGCCCCCTCATCCGCCAAACGACAATTTTGCCTCGCCATGGCTTCCTCAAACTTATGCGAAATGTTTTTTTTTTTCTGCTACTTTTTTTTTTTTTTTTGTTTAACTATCCTGTTTCTTTTTCGAATAGATATTAGGTTGGTGCAAAAATAATGTCGTTCTCTCACATAGTAACATATGTGAGAAAACGACATTATTTTTGCACCAACCTAATACAACCTTCAATAATACATTTTAGTCAGTCTGCTTTTCTATGTTGAGGGTATTATACAATATAGGCTAAGCTGTGGATGGATAAAATAACTCCCCGCATTAGCCCTAAACAAAATAAACAGAGAAGTGTCAGTTTCCTCTTCTCTCATCTCGTGAACTATATTTGTCTTGTAATAAAGAATACCCTGATTGTGTTTTGTCGAAAGTACACGGAATAAATAAATAGTAAAGAAATGTACAAACACGACAATTCCACCTCGTTCTTCAATAAGGACAACAAAAAGCTTATCCGTTAACATGAAAGGATCCAATTGAAAATAAGTAGAGAGAACATGTCTCAATAAAACATACCGGTAAAAATATACGCATTTATATTAAGAAAAGGACAAAGTCCGACAATTATTTTAAAGACATTTCACGTTTATACATTCTGTTTACAGATACAAATATTTAAGTAAATGCTCTGTTTATAATAAACAACATTTACCGGCCTGAATGTCCGAAAAATTATCACAGAAAATATTCGTCTTCCGATAGGATTCGAACCTGTATCCTATACGCAACCGTCATTTAGCTTGACGTGCCTTCACCGCTTTGGCCACGAACGAGCGTTCGGCGAGCAAGGTCGATTTTACTGTCTTTAAACTTCAATCTTCCATGAATCTCTCACATACATTCACATCTGCTCATGGCGTATCCAAATGTAAACAAATTACGTCACACATTTTGAAATGGACAATATCCGACAATTATTTTTAAGACATTTTTATGTTTATACATTCTTTTTATAGATGTAAATATTTAAGTAAATGTCATGTTTATAATAAACAGTATTAAACAACATTTACCCGATGACGAATATTTTCTGTGAGATATATATATATATATATGTGTGTGTATATATATATATATATATATAGAGAGAGAGAGAGAGTGAGAGTGAGAGTGAGAGTGAGAGAGAGAGACTAACCTCTCATCTACAGACACCCCTCATCGTACTTCGGATTCAACGGACAAAATCTGCAGGCAAAATAAAAAAAAACTGCAGGGAAGAAACTTTCAAATCCTATTTCAAAATTTGCGGTCTTAGCGGAACGAGTCGTATTAGTTCTCAAAGTGACCGCTTGGCGGCGGTAATGGGCTTTTCAACTGTAGACATGCTAAAACAGCAACACTTATTATGAACTGAAGAAAATCGTTGAGGAAGTAGATAGTTATGTGTACCTGGGTAAAATGATTCCAAGAGATGGTGCCTTACTTCCGAAGGTCAAAAGAAGGCTTGTGCTTGGCTGGGACGCTTTTGAAATAGTTTATAACACCCAAGACAAGATGCGAAACCAAGAGAATATTGTTTAATAAGTATGTTTTGCCAGTGATGAAAATGGAGATGGCTACTCAACACTACCACTGCGGAGACTCTTGCATTGGTTTAATGTAAAATGCAGTTGGTCATGCTCGGTATCACCTTAAGTGATTGGAAGAGTAACACCTGGATTGGACAGCAAACTGAAAAGAAGGATATAATCAAGATTATCAGCAAACAGGTGTTGGCCACGTCTCTTGTTTCAGAGACAACAGCTGGATGGAGTGAACCCCAAGTCAGGGGAAAAGAAGTAGATAACAGTTAAAGGCAAGATGGCGCGACGATCTAACCAGATACCTCAGCTCCACATGGCCCAGTATGGAAGTGATGGAGGTCACCAGATAAGGGGCCCGTTCAACAGGAGTGAAAAGGCCTTGGATTTGAATTTGGATATGTATATATATATATATGTGTGTGTGTTTGTCTGCGAGTATGTGTCTGGGTGCGCTCATGTTATTTCGTTGAGCAGCATATTAATTCTGCAGACCTTAAGAAATGTTATCATGACTCCAAGGATAGATTTCCTTGTTATCTTTCCGGTCAGAACGCCTTGAAAAACTTTTCTTATTTTCAGTTTTAATTCTTTTTAGTCTAATGTTGGCAATTCTGTCATATGGTTACTACAAACAAAAATAAAACAAAAGATTGTGGTACCGTATTATATTCCAAGCATTCGATAATTATCGAAATTTTCTATTAAAAACATACAATGACCATCATGTGTGTGATTTATTATGTCTTCAAAAACGAACATTTCAAAAAGTACATCACAACAGCTTTTCTATGAAAGAGAATCGTTTATAAATTTAAATAATTTAAAGATTAGATAATTAAATTACCGATACATTTATTCGTGACAGTTTAGGCTTTTAAATCGGACCTCCTCCCTCAAAAACAGATTTATCTTTTACTGAAACCAATTACCATATGTTCTTGTGAATGATACGAGAAATTATTTAACGAAAATTAAAGGCTAAAAAGGGGGGCGTATAATACACAAATATACGTTTTTCAGAAATGTTTAGTCAATTTGAAAATCCTCTAATTTAAAATAGCAAGATTGCAAATACAGACAGTTTAGCACAGTTTGTTTATATTTTCTTGTTTATAAGGCTTTCTATCTTCATTATTTGTGTGTCGTATGGTGATACTCTGATAATTTAGTATATCTGAAGACATCAATGTTAAGATAAAACAGTATTTAATTACAACCACAAATAACTACTTAACAAGAACAAAGTAAAAGTCAACCAAAGATAAGCATTTCAGTGAATACCGTGTTAGTCGCGCGGCACAGGTTAACATTCGGTAAATCCGAAATCAATACCCAAATCATCGACGCAAAATAATTCACACTAATTCGACTGGATAGTTCCACTCAATAGTCACTCAGTAATCACTGCAGTCAGTAGCCTGACACCGCTATTAATACACCTGGCAGAAAACATATATTTATAAGTCCAGAGTCTCACGCTCGAACCTCGGTGTCGGTAGTTACGCATCTTCTTCCTATATGACAATTATTAATGAAGGACAATATATTTATTTTTATTTTTGATATCTTATTATTAGGTTGGTGCAAAAATAATGTCCTTTTCGCATATAGTAACATATGTGAGAAAACGACATTATTTTTGCACCAACCTAATAATATATAGAAATATATTAAATTCCTATCAAACGGATAGATTAATCAAGATCTGAAAATGTGTTGGCGGGAATGTCTAGTTCGGGCATTTCCCAAAAACTTGATCGTAAGTATTGAAACGGACAGGCGAAGAAATACACAAGGGCTAAATATTCGGCACATTTCAATACATTAATATTCGGCACATTTCAATACATTAATATTCGGCACATTTCAATACATTAATATTGTGAGAAATTAAATATTTTGGTGAAATATCTGTACGGCATTGAAATTTTAATGGATAATACTGTAAAAACAAAAATGACATGGTGATGGCTGTACTACGGGGATCGTATTATGCACAAGAAAGTCATTTATTCCCAGATTTAGCTTCAGGAACACGGGATCGTATTAGGCGTAAGTAAGTCATTTCTTCCCTATTTTAACTACAGATAGACGGGGTTGTATTATGCTCAAGTAAATCATGTCTTTCCTATTTTAACTTCAGAAACACGGGATCGTATTATAGGCAAGGAAGTCATTTATTCCCTGTTTTTAGCTTTAGATACGCGAAGACGTATTATACTCAAGGAAATCATTTATTCCCTATTTTAGCTTCAGAAAGACGGGATCGTATTATAGGGAAGGAAGTTATTTAGTCACTTTATATAGCTTCAGAAACACGGGATCGTATTATTCGCAAGCAAGTCATTTCTTCCCTATTTTAACTACAGAAACATGGGATCGTATTATAGGCAAGGAAGTCATTTATTCCCTGTTTTTAGCTTCAGAAACAAGGGGTCGTATTATAGGCAAGTAAGACACGCATTCCTTGTTTTTAGCTTCAGAAAGACGGGATCGCATTATAGGCAAGTAAGACATTTATTCACTATTTTATCTTCAGAAACACGGGGTCGTATTATAGGCAAAGAAGTCATTTATTCCCTATTTTTAGCTTCAGAAACACGGGGTCGTATTATATGGAAGGAAATCATTTATTCCTTATTTTTAGCTTCAGAAACACGGGGTCGTATTATAGGCAAGGAAATCATTTATTCCTCGTTTTTTTTTATCTTCAGAAAGAATGGATCGTATTATAGGCAAGGAAGTCATTTATTCCCTGTTTTTATCTTCAGAACTATGGGATCGTATTATAGGCAAAGAAGTCATTTATTCCCTGTTTTAGCTTCAGAAACGCGGGATCGTATTATAGGCAAGGAATTCATTTATTCCCTATTTTTAGCTTAAGGAACACGGGGTCGTATTATAGGCAAGGAAGTCATTTATTCCTTATTTTTAGCTTTACAAACACAGGGTCGTATTATACGCAAGGAAATAATTTATTCCCTATTTTTAGCTTCGGAAACACGGGGGTCGTATTATATGCAAGGAAATCATTTACTCCCTATTTTAACTACAGAAACACGGGATCGTATTATAGGCAAGTAAGTCATTTATTCCCCATTTCTAGCTTCAGAAAGACGGGATCGTATTATAGGCAAGGAAATCATTTATTCCCTATTTTTAGCTTCAGAAAGACGGGGTCGTATTATAGGCTAGAAAGTCATTTATTCCCCATTTTTAGCTTCAGAAACAAGGGATCGTATTATAGGCAAGGATATCATTTATTCCCTATTTTTAGCTTCAGAAAGACGTGGTCGTATTATAGGCAAATAAATCCTTTACTCCCTATTTTTGGCTTCAGAAAGACCGGATCGTATTATAGACAAGGAACTCATTTATTCCCCGTTTATTTATCATCAGTATCAAAGGATCGTATTATAGGCATGGAAGTTATTTATTCCATGTTTTTATCTTCAGAACCAAGGGATCGTATTATAGGAAAAGAAGTCATTTATTCCTTATCTTAGCTTCAGAAACGCAGGATCGTATTATAGGTAAAGAAGTCATTTATTCCCTATTTTTAGCTTCAGAAACACGGGGTCGTATTATAGGCAAGGAAGTCATTTATTCTCTATTTTAAGCTTCAGAAACACGGGGTCGTATTATAGACAAGGAAATCATTTATTCCCTATTTTTAGCTTCAGAAACACGGAATCGTATTATAGGCAAGGAAGTCATTTATTCCCTATTTTTAGCGTCAGAAAGACGTGCTCGTGTTATAGGCAAGGAAGTCATTTATTCCCTATTTTTAGCTTCAGAAACACGCGGTCGTATTATAGGCAAGGAAGTCATTTATTCCCTATTTTAAGCTTCAGAAACACGGGGTCGTATTATAGGCAAGGAAGTCATTTATTCTCTATTTTAAGCTTCAGAAACACGGGGTCGTATTATAGGCAAGGAAATCATTTATTCCCTATTTTTAGCTTCAGAAACACGGAATCGTATTATAGGCAAGGAAGTCATTTATTCCCTATTTTTAGCTTCAGAAACACGGGGTCGTATTATAGGCAAGGATATCATTTATTCCTTATTTTAAGCTTCAGAAACACGGGGTCATATTATAGGCAAGAAAATCATTTATACCCTATTTGTAGCTTCAGAAACACGAGGTCGTATTATAGGCAAGGAAGTCATTTATTCCCTATTTTTAGCTTCAGAAACACGGGGTCGTATTATAGGCAAGGAAATCATTTATTCTCTATTATAAGCTTCAGAAACACGGGGTCGTATTATAGGCAAGGAAGTCATTTATTCTCTATTTTAAGCTTCAGAAGCACGGGGTCGTATTATAGGCAAGTAAGACATTTATTCCCCGTTATTATTAATATTCACACACATATTACCAGGCTCAAACGCCACACAGGATAAAGGATGTGCGATATAAATGTAATTTTGTTTACTGATATGTTCACTCTGTACAAGGCCCGGGAGCCACTCGAGTTAGACGGTTACGTTAAGAGATAATTTATAGGGATAGGAGAGGAAGATAACAGTTAAAGATTGCCGTGATCAGAAAAACATCCTTTCGTGAGTCTGTTCCACAGAGCAGTGATTCGCGGGAAGAAGCTGTCCGATTGGAATTTACTTTTCACCGATGAAATATGGGTGGTTTTCTACTATGTAAGTGGCCTGGTGAGTTCTAGCCGTGAAGGTTAGACCTGACGGACCCAAGGTATGTAGTTCGTCCGAGCACTATCCATGGAAGTAACGATAGAGCATTGACGTGGCTCACCACATCCAGCATATGAGAGAGAGGTTGAAGGGTGGAAAATAATTCGTCGCCCAAAAGGACGCCGTCGTGCTTCTGAATTGTGTCAAGACTGGAAAGTAAGAACTGGGCAGCTTCTGCACAAATATGCCAAGAGGACTTCTTATTGGACCTGATCTGACTCTTATAAAGGTAGAGGATAGCATGAGGATTCAGGTACTTACTAGAGTGGTACAAGGAGCCGAATATTTTATCTGCATATTTAGCGATGCATTGTACGTATGAGTTCCACTTTAATGTCAGGTGTGAGTTTGAGGCCCCAATTCTCTCAAGGCACGCTGCCTCCTCGAGGGGACACCTGTTCATTGTGAGTGGCGGTAGTTCGGTATCTGATCGGCGGTGATGGAGTTTGGTTTTCGAGGCATTCAATGTAACTAACCATTTCGAAATTAGTGCCAAACCGATCAGCTGCCAATCTCTGCACCTCAAGAGTTTTAGAGGTGGAACCACATATCGTCGAATTATCGGCATAGATATTTACAAATGGTCTGAGTATAATCTTAGGCAGATCATTTATGCAAAGGGAGTCGGTCCGAGAACTGACCCATGGCGGACGCTTGCGTTGACCATCACGGACCCGGAGGAGGAATGGCCGTTGCCGGTAATTAATGTTTCTCTTGGCCTTAATTTCAGTCGGTGCACACTAATTTACGTTTTTTCATCGACTGAGCTCTGAAAAGCGTGAAACGCTAGATGGTTAGCCGCTTTTTTTAAAAAATATTTTTTCAGATTGCCACTTCCCACACCGTTTTAATTTAATTGTATTTCTTGAATGCTGTTATATACATATCAAAATGTCTGGGTTTTTTTTTTTTTTTTTTTTTTTTTTTTTTTAATTTCAGACACTTTTATCGCTACTCAGAAACAGAAAAATAGATTTAAAAATAGTTGAATGAAAGAAAAATATCTTGCTAAATTAAAAAAAATTGTTAAAGCGAATTCATTTTTTAAATTCATAAATGACATTTGCAATATTCTATTTACATGGATATTAAAGCTACATTCATTTTGTTCATTACAGCGTTACAAAACGAATACATTTTGAAAATTATTCATTCATTTACGTGCCATACATGGTACACACGAAGACGATCATGTCTCTTTAGATTCATGACTGGCTAGGCTGAAGTTTTTTCCCACAGTTGGATACTGTTTCTTTCCGTGGTAGACTAGTTGCCAACAAAAGGCTATAGAACCCAGTCTGTCTTGCTCTCCAACCTATAGCTGTAGGGAGAATAGATGGATTCATACCTTTTCCAAGGTTATTTGTGCGTAAGTGAACGTAATGAACTCGACTGGAATTCGAACTCGGTGATATCCATTAAATTACAACACGAAATTATTACAAGCAAAATAAATAAATAAAAAAGTGGTGTAAGTTCGGTTAAGCATGCAGCTTTTCGATCGAATTGGCTCCTGAGCTAGGACATGACCAACAATCAGTTGCTCCCGCTTCTTAATAATGTTTCCTTTTGCACATATACCCTTACACTTAGTAACTCCATGCGTCTTAGTGACTTTATTGCCTTGCTTGGGATGAAATGATTTCCGCCAACAGCATTGTCGCTCACTGAATTTTTATTCTTTTTCTAATTGAATCGCTGTAAAGCCTAGAGATGTTTGTGCATGAAAGTTCTAGTAGATCAGCAGGTGTTTTGCAAGTATTCAGGTTGCCCGTTTGGTAACAACAAACATGTCTTGTTCAAAGACACTTAAGGGACCTTTCTTTTGCCTTCAAAAAGGAAATTCAGCAGTTCTCGATGACCATGTTTAAGCTCTTTTATCCCTTAAATTGCTGCCCTGTCATTTGCCTAAAAATAATTTCTTCACGTCCACTCAGTTAAATGGCCAGTGAGTATTATATATATATATATATATATTGTGACGAATGCAAACCGACATATAACACCCACCCTCTCCCCACACCATGACCTAAATCACACACGCGTAAGCGAAAGCTAAAAATAAATCCAGCAGCAGCACGCGAAAGCAGCAACGCGATTGGTCGAGAGCAGCCAATCAGCAAGCAGGAAATTAGGCGGCAAAAAGGAAGAGACGCACGTGGTGACTCTAGAAAATTAGTAGCAGGCCAGCCGTTGACGAGTGAAGTCACATCAACTGCAAACTCCAAATAATAAGCTGAGACCGCACGTTCCCCGAGGCAGAGAAACAAACCAGATTGTTCCAGTGCCGAGAATGTAAAAGGGTCTAATGCAGTAGGCCTTCGCAACTCAAATATCGTCATCTCAAGGAGGAATCCTGAATTCAAACCCCGAGGCGGAAGACAAGATCGAGATCTAACCTCCAGTCATCAGAAAAAAATACATATAAAAAAAGGACGGTTATCGAAATCGTCCACTAAATCACAAAATATCAGATAAGTTCCTAAACCCCATCCCCGATATTATAATAGCTTGCAACAGTACAATAACATTATGTTCGTGCAAACACCATTACATACGTAATATCAGATTATTAATATTGTCCCATTACATATGTTGAGTTCTGCATTCGTTATCGCTCATTTTCTCCCAACTTTGATTGGACGCAACATTTCATGCTATCCGTTTATATGTTTTTGTCATTTGTCCCATTTTCGTGTTATTAAAAATATTTATATTTATTAACATCGATTGTTTCGTTTGTCTTTGGTCTACGACCGGTCGAATGTGTCATTTAGGGGACCCGGGAAAATTTAAATTCAATTAAATCCTAATTGAATTAATAATAATATTTTTTTTACTTTATCTATTCCGACGATGATATAATACAAGAGAGGCAACTCTAACCCTTATTCAAGAATCCTTTAACTGAACGTTAATTGAGAAATAAAAAAGGAATATCATCGTATGGAATATATTGATCCTAACCTGGCGTTATACATCCATACAATAATAACGTTTCGGGGTGGATCTATGATAATATATATATATAGAGAGAGAGATAGATAGATAGAGACTGCGATCGATAGATAGATTGTGACGGAGATAGATAGATATGGATATGATCAGAGATACATACATACATACATATGGATATGAACATAGAAAGATATAGATAGAAAACATAGACTGACATAGATAACATTGACAGACATAAATAGACAGATATATATATAGAGAGACTGAGATAGATAGAGGGAACATTTTTTTTATTAAGTGTTCTCCAGTAGACAGACCGCTAGACAAATTAAGTACGCTTTAAAATAAACAGGACATCTACACAAATAAGGATATCCACAAAATATAACGTTTGAAGTATTAGGCTGGTGCAAAAATAATGTCGTTTTTTGACGTATTTTTAACGTTAAAAAACGACATTACATGATTATTTTTACACTAACCTAATAATAAAAATAAGTCAGATTAAAATATAAAATCCGTTAATTCTCTAGAAATTGTTTTGTTTGTGTTTCGGATACGACATTGAGCAGCTGTGAAAAATCTGAACGAATGACTATTATTTCAACGCAAATTGAACCTACGATGGTTTCTCCTGCAAGGGAGAAGCCGGTTCGAATCCTGTTGAAGGTCAAATTCTCTTTTTTTAACGTGTTGTCGAGTACGCAGGCGGGTAGACGAAATAAATAGTGTTTAAAATAAACGGAGCATCAATTCAAATACGGGTGTCTTCTAAAAATTACGTTTGAAGTATTAAAGACTCACATCTATCTATCTATCTATATATATATATATATATATATGTATATATATATATATGTATATATACCATTGAGCAAATTAATTGAAATAACCGCTTTAGTTTCCTTTCTTTCAACATACGGTCAGTTTTAAACCAACTGGGGTGACAGGGTGTAATCGATTTCTATTGCAGTGGTGAGCAGTAAGATGAATCTATTTTCAGGTTGTATGATGAAATTTGTTTGGCCTTGAAAAATATTGTCTCATTCGTGACTGCACCAGATTTTTATTACGCCCTGACACTATTGTCTCGATTGAGGATTAGTTGTCCTACGGACATTGTCTGCAATGGACGTTACACCAAGGATGTGTACGAAAATTATAATGCTGCACGAACGCACTGGCAGGTCTTACCAGTGAGCAAATCAAAGTACTATAGACTGGCCCGGAATCTCTCCTGATTTAAATCCAATCGAGAATCTGTGGTCAATCTACAAGGAACGACTTCGTGGCATGGACATAGGAAGTACTAATATCTACAATAGGTCATGTTTCAATGGAAAAATATGAAAAAAGTTAATAATAACGGAATTATTCGTTTTCTTTCAATTAAATTGCACAAGAGTGTGAAAGGTCATTTTCAAAAGGGAAAATTTAAGATGCAATCTACGAATTGGAGACATCAAAATCGAGCAAACAAAGACATTATTCGTTTTGTTTCAATTAAATTGCACAAGGGTGTATATATACTAGGAAAGAAATAATTGACAAAATACAATAATAATGAATGTATTATACACATGAATATACGTTATATTAAAACAGGTGTAGTAAGGAAAAATTAGTAATTTTTTTATTGATGTTCGCCTCTTACCAGACTCAATCGCCACTCAGCTTCAAAGGATTTGCGATATGAATGTAAGGATTAGTAGAAAGAAATGACGATAATGCGATAATGAAGTATACATCATTGACACTTGCCTCGTAATATTGTGGCGTTCGGGAAGCATTTTGATTCTTTTCCACAAAGCAGATGTTTGGGTGTGTAAGGGTGGTCTGTCTGAGTGAAACATAATTCTTACAAATGGAATTTTTTTTATCACTTCACCCCAAGAGTCACACGCAAAGGGAGGTTACTGATTATGAAAGAATATAAGAAAAACATTATTAAAGAGCGAGAACAATAACAGAACATGAATTAAGAAGACAGAAAATAACAACTGACATTGCATTTAAATTTTTGAACATCAAACTCGATTGGAAATTTGAAGTCGAAAGAGAGTTCCACAAGTGAGAAGTGTGAGAGAAGTAACTGTTATCTTGAAACTTATGGATACATCTAGTCATTTCGATTGTAAAGTGATGAGACCAAGCAATCAATCTAGTACTTTGGTTTCATTTGGTTTGTTGTGTTTTAAGGCATATCAACCTCATTGGATTTATTTAATGCCGACAACTTTTTTTCCTGGTAATTTTGTTTTGTCAAAAATCTATTTCTGGTAATATTTTTTTTCCTCAAAAATCTATAGCTGGTAATATTATTATGTATAATATTATGTATTGCTGGCAATCTTTTTTTTCAAAAACGTATTGATAGTAATATTTTTAAAAAAATCTATTGCTGGTAATAGTTTTTTTTTTCTTCGAAAATTTTATTTCTGGTAACAATTCTTTTACAAAGTATCTCTGGTATTAAAACCCATTTTTACACTTTTATAATGCTTTTTACGTCAGTTTCGAGGTTAACTATTTGCCCATAGCTGGGACTCTAACAGGTGCTACCACCCCGAGTCAGGGTGAACCTGAGAACACCGGCAATTAAGAGGCGGTTCCATGCTCCTCAAACCCTCCTGATCAAAGGTCTTGCTGTCGGATGTAGCTTATCGTCTTACCCAGGACGCGGATGTAGTTTATCGTCATACCCAGGATGGCAATCTAGTACTGTGCTTAAATTTGTAAAGTCTAGATACGATAGAGGAAAGTAATATTTATTCTGAAAATACAAAAATGTGACACAATGCTAAAAGTGGGGGGATAGAGGAAGGGCGATATTCATTGTCTTATCTTAAAATTAGCTAGTCACAATATTCCTTGCACCAAAACAGCACATTCTCACTTACTATTTTTACTACAGCTACCATAATACCTCAGAGTCTCTATGAAGAGAGGAAAGTTCATTAGGGCAATTACCAAGAAACTATTTATAGAAAAAGCGCAGGGAATCTACATTACGGCGGGTGGGAAAGTGACTGAAGCTGAGATGCCAAGTCAGGACCAGTGAAGTCATCTTTGGATTTTATCAAGGGTTTCTAAATATATAGCAGAGGCAGCAGACCAGATGTGGCAATAAGAGAGCAAACAAGGATGATTGTAGCATGACTGATCTTAGATGTAAAGGTCTGAACTGGAGGGACTAAAAAATGGTATTCGTTCGAACTAGAAGTAGGCATAAAACAGCGATTGGCTACATAAATATAACAAACGAATTTAAATATAAAACTTTTATGAAATGTGACGACTGTAGACCACTATATTACGAGAGGATAACGCTTTCAAGGCTAGCATAATTTATAAATAAAGTATTAAAGAATTAAGAAATTAATTGATAATAAATAAATAAAATAAAATAACGTATATCTCCACGTATAAGACGACCTTCAAATTCCCCAAATCACCTTTAAAAATGGGGGTCGTCTTATACTACGATTCTAAAAAAAAAGAAACCTTAAATTCTGAGTGATGTTTGTCGGTAGGCTAACCTCGGCTTTGGTGAGATAACCAATAACGTACATAAAAAGATTCACATTATCAAATAAACTGATAATAAAAGTAATAAAACCATTTTTAACTTATATGTTAATGGCATAACTTCTTCATAAAAAACCTATTCGAAGAATAATTCCATAGCAATGAAATCAACTTGTATCCATGCAAGCTCAGCTGAGAAAATGTAAACATCAAATTATGATTGCGTTCACAGCAAACTTTATCTTTCGCTAAACATTCAATAAACAAATGGCTTAGAAAGAAGTTAGGACAAACATCTTGGATAAGACGTTAAACTACGTCCAACAGCAACGCCTCTGACCAGGAGGTTTTCAGGTGCGTGGAACCACCCCTTAATTACTGGTGCACCCTTACCTGTTAAGGTCCCAGCTATGGGTAAATAGTTAACCCACAAACCCGGGTCAAAACACGATGAAAGTGTAAAAGTAGGTTTTAATATCAGCAATAAATTTTTGAAGAAAAATATTATTAGCATCATTACATTTTGAAGAAAAAAATATTACCAGAAATAGATTTTTCGAAAAAAAAATATTACCAAAAATACATTTTCGAAAAAAAAATATTACCAACAATAAAAATTTTGTCGGCATTAAATAACCCATTGAGGTTGATATGTCATAAAACAAAGCAAACGAGAAGTTAGGAACAGACTGAATAAAAAATGTTGAAAGTGGAATGTACTATTAGGTTGGTGCAAAAATAATGACGTAATAATGTCGTTTTTAGACGTATTTTTAACGTCAAAAAACGACATTATTACGTCATTATTTTTGCACCAACCTAATATTATCGTACGTTATCTTATTGTTATTAGCAGTATTTTTTGATTATCGATGAAGTATAAGTAAATGGCCATTAGTACACCAGGCTGTTTGATATAGGAAAAGAAGCGGAAGAAGAAGAAGAACCATTATTGACAAAAAATCACGTGATTAAACAAAACAATAGTTTTTCCTATGTAGGAAAAACACGATATAGAATCGATTTCGTTATTTCGTTTATTTTGAATTTCTAAGGATATAGTAACAACATTTATAGTAACATCATCTTTATACAAATAATAATCAATAATTTTATATTACAGGCATAGGATAAATTCATGAAAATCTACTATATTTTCCCTGTCTTATCTAAAAGTCGCCTTATTCGCTGAAATATACAGTAGTTTAAAAACTCTCCCGACGCCGAGTTTCTCAGTGGCAAGAGAAATAAAATGATTTATCTTAAAGTGCGTATTTATTTGATTATTTCAGTAGACGAAAAAGGCATATTTCTGATATAGTAAAAAATCACGAAACCTGCTTCCTCAAATAATGGTCAGTGTAAGTTTAAAGAATTGCCGTTACTCTTTTATACCTAAGGTATCGTTTTATATACCCAAAATATCAAAATAGTTTATTGACTTAAATATTTAAAGCATTAAATGCGGGCATCGACTTAAATATCTAATATATACGCAACAGAAAATGTCTTAATATCTAAATAGCTATGACTCTCTCCCTAAAGGCAACCCTTTCCCGACTAAACCTCTGAAAATGGGTGGAGCTGTCAGAAACTGATTCCAGATAAATGAAACTTATCTCCTTCGAAGTGTCGTTAAATAAACATAAGACGCATGACCGAATACCTAAAGATCACATGTTTTTACTGTTTTATTTTTGATTCGTGACTTTCTGAAGAAGAGGAAATAAAAACCCTCTTTTTTCCCCTCTTGGCGAATATCGGACAAAGGAGTCTTTTTCACAGAAACATACTCCTACTTATAAATCTTCGATACCCTCATCGTGTTAATATTTACGGTGGACCCTATATTCGCCCAGTGCCAGTCTTTTAGGCTTTATGTCTTCTTGGATTTGATTTGTTTGTTTTTGTTTAGCGACATATAAACATCTCTATGGATTATTTAGTGTCGAAATCTAAAAATTGTACGCAAATTTATGCCTTCAATTGCAGATATTTTGTACATAATTTTATATATTCAGGGTAACCGTGGGTTTTGGGGTTTTTTTTTTGGTTTTTTTTTCTATTTAGTTCGTAGATGGTCTATTGCAGTTGTTATATGTTTTGGTAAAAACCTATTTCTTTAAGGTAGGAAATTATGTTGACGATTTCATTAATTTCAAATACTTTTCTCATGTTGTTTCCCTTGTACTATTTATGTCTTTCAAGGTTTCGTTGGGTTGTTTTAATTCCGAGGCATGTCAACGTCTATGCTACATATATTAGGTTGGTGCAAAAATAATGACGTAATAATGTCGTTTTTGACGTTAAAAAATACGTCAAAAAACGACATTATTACGTCATTATTTTTGCACCAACCTAATATTTTAAACGCAATTTTAGACCTTCAGATAATTTGGACAGGATTTTATACTTTCAATCTAAATGTATATTTTATATATATATATATATATATATATATATATATATAGTTTGTAGATGATCTATTGTAGATGTTATATGTTTTGATATAAACCTATTTATTTAAGGTAGAACATTTTGTTGACAGTTTCATTATTTTCAAATAATTTTCTCATTTTGTTTTCTTTGTAGTATTTATGACCTATAAGGGCTATGAGAGTAAATTCAGTTGAAATGTGTTTCATCTTGAGTACGGCTTTGCATGTTGTACATGTTGGTTTCACTTCAGTCTTCAGCTAGTATGAATAGGTGAGGTACGTGTAGACGAGCTAGTGTTACCTCGTCTTTATTTTCTAGACATCTGTTTCTATTCACACAGGATTGGTTTGCTTGTGTGAAGCTTATTATTTGCGGGCTCATTGGGTCGGGTTTTTTTACTCATCTGCAGAGGTGTAGTCGGCATATTGTACAGCCCTAGCCGACAGAGGGATACTTATATTATCTACTGGAAGAGCATTAAGCCTTTGAAGAAACAACTTTTTTTTAAAAAAAAAGGGAGAAAATTTCTCATTATAAATATAAAAATTGGCCTTCAGTAAGGAAGACCATCCTTTTCCCTTCTATGTGCCGTGTGCCTTGAGAACGTTGCTGATCATGGCTCTCCACAATTTCTTGTCATTTGTTAGCTTTTAAGAAATCTTGTCTTTTTGTTATTTCTCCTAAACCTTCTTCAACCATTCATTTACTCAAGCTCATTCTGTTTTGTTTTTTATGTACCGTGTCTCTTTAGTACGTTGCTGATCATGGCTCTCCACAATTTCCTGTTTTTCTTATCTGTTAATAAATTTTGTCTTTTTGTTATCTCTCCTAAATCCTATTTTGTTATCTTTTTACTCAAACTCGTTCTGTTTCTTCTATATATCGTGTCCCTTCAGGACGCTGGCGATCATGGCTCTCCATAATTTCCAGTGTTTATTAGCGCTTAATAAATCTTGTCTTTTTCTTATCTGCCCTAAATCTTGTTCAACCATCCAATTACTCAAGTTCGCTAGGTACATTAAGCGCTGTTTTATACCCTCCCTCGCTTCCTCCCTCTTACCTTCAATATGTCCTGTGAGCATCAAATTTTCCAAGCCCTCATTCCTCATTATGTAACCCGGAAATGTTAATTCTCTTCTTGATATACCTGTCTATAACTCTGAGATGAAGTATTATGATTATTTACATTATTTACATTATTCGGACTGTTATCCTCATCTACATTGCCATATTAACACGTTTCGACTGTTGTACGCTCCGGCCTTCTTCGGGTGATTGCAATTTCGAATTGAACCCTTTATTTCCTCAAGGACACATGATAAATGACAAATGGATAAAGACGTTGGTTAGATCCAGTGACTAGACCCAAAGAGTTGTGAGTTCAATACCAGGTCACAGCAGCGATTAACCAAACTTGGAGAGTTGAGTTAAAGGGAAATAGCTGAGACATCCGTAAGAGGCATGGGACGTGGAACTAAAGCAATCTACCCCAGTGGACGAAATAAAGTGTTCAGTTCGAAATTCCAATCACCTAAAGAAGGCCGGAGCGTACAACGGCCGAAACGTTGTGAATATAGCAGTGAAGATAAGGATAACAGTCTGGATAATGTAAATAAGGTAAATAATTTCTTCTTGATGTTAAAGATATGTCTCCGTTTTTTATTCCCAGGGTTTTCTAAAACTTCGTTGATGCTCACATATTCTGTACATGGTATTTTTAGCATTCTTCTGTATCTGTTGCTTCAATTCTCTTCTCCGCTGTTATATAGGGGGGAAATATCACAGGTAACAGTTCAAGCAAAACAGGAGTGTCACTAGCGCGCAAGGGGTTACAGAGAGTAAGGTCAAGAATAAAGAGGAGTATTTGAGGAAAGGATAAAGAGAAGGACGGGGGTCAAGATCAAGACATCTGAAGACGTCAATTGATATTACATTTGAATCTTTGAAGATTATAGCTATCAGGGAAGCAAGTAAGAGAGAAAAGGAGTTCCACTATCAGGAAGTGCGAGATAAGAAGCTGTTGGAGTAGAAAAGACGGCCAAATTTAACCGTTTCAACAGCGAGAGGGGGAGACCGAGATATCAACCTAGTAGCACATTTAAATTCATGCAGTTTGGGTACCAGTGAAAATAGCTCGTCAGAGCAGTTGCCATGAAAAAATTTGTAGAAAAGACAGAGGGAAGTCACAGGACGTCCGTGAGCAAGTGACTATAGACAAGATGCTAGATCAGAACCTATCACATTGTATATCCGTCTCTGGATATTGTCGAGGACATAGAGATGAACAGCGGGGGGGGGGGGGCACCAGACCATATATAGCAAGAGTATTCATTGCTAGAACGAATGGTTGATTTGTAGATTTGAAGAATGGACTCAGGCGAGAAAAAACTTCTGGCGCAACAGAGAACCAACTTTCCTTGTGGTAGATGTAGCTTTTGATTCAATGCAGTTATTCCACCTCAGGTCAGTGGAAAGTTTGAGACCAAGCAGGCGCAGAGAGACGCTCTCTTGGAGTTGGGCATTAGTCATTCTGATAGGAGGCAGGGAGAGTTCTCTATGGTGGGTAAATTATTTAAAATAGTTTCTCCAGATTGAAACACCAACATCTCGCAGAACTGAATCCGTTTAACATCCACACGGCACATTAATTTTTCCATTAAATAGAAAACTATTTTTAATGTTATAAGCAACTACTTTCAATGGTCTCTCTGGAAATTTCTAGACTGGTGGTTTTTGTTTCTCACCACGCAATTGCTTCGGAGTAGAACAAGGTTGGTGCGCAACTTCAGTTTTCTTTATGCTAAGTGTAAGACCAAATGCTTTACATGCAGCAGAGAAACGATTTATTAGATGTTGGGACTCCTCAAAGGATGTCGCTACAAGAGCCGCATAACCAGCAATATATATATATATATATATATATATATATATATATATATATATATATATATATATATATATATATATATATCAAATTCAATTATTTATAAATACGTTTGTAGTTGCGGAGCCGACTACATAGGGAGAACAACTCAACGCTTAGACATGAGAAATCACACCTTGCCGTTGAATGGACTCGTCCCGAACAATTATGGTTCCGCCATATGCAAACACCTATTAAAGAACAGAGATTGTGCAGCCAAATTTAGTGCTGACTGGTTCAGTCTGAAGTCGGACGACCGGCTGATCGGTTGAACTCTCTTTCGAAGGGCGGAGTCTCTTTCGGGGAGGTAAACCGACCCTGAACCCGTTTATACGGTTAAAAGGGCATATTTTTGGCCGAGCCCATGGGCTCGGAGATCCCACGTTAAACCGGCCTTGTGCCACATGATGCCCTCGTGGGGGGGTGACTAAATACTAGTGCTGACTGGTTCACCCTGTTGTCCCGGTCACACTCTTTATTTCATCTAAAGGTTCTGGAGGCACTTAAGGGGCCCGATGTAAAGTGCCTCCTTTCTTCTTTGTGTAAACAACGTGAGTGTTTGTTGGGACTCGCTGTCATTTGTCTCTAGTTCCTTTTACTATTTTTTTCCTCCCACGACTTCCTTTTATTGTGCATTTTTCTGTGTTAATTTTAAACTAAATCTCCCGTTGAAGCCTGAAGAGCGGGAGCGAAACCGGTTGCTTCGCCCGTTTTTAATATGTCTCGTAATATTAAGTTTTATACTTTTATTTCGATATATATATATGTTTTGAACAATAAAAAATATTAAAAAATTAAAATCTTCAGACATACCGAGTTTGTATTAATATTCTTTCGTTTTTATTATTTCAGTTAGATTCCTCGACTAGTTTCAGCCAGCATGGCCATCATCAGGAGAAAAAGAAATTCTGCTTGTTAGTAGTAGGGAACTACAAAAATGAATGAATTGATGGAGAAAATGAACTTTTATCTGTAGCTTTTTTTTTTTTTTTTTTAAATGAATTTTGGTCAGCCCCTGTGTTAGTCAAACAGTCTCTTTTAAGTTGTTATTTAAGATAAGAGCTGGTTGGATTCATGCTGCTCTGAATTCCCTTGGTCATTTTGACAGTCTTATTGTTTCCTGGAAAGGGGATGTGTCTCTTTTAATTGTGTGTTATTTGGTTCTTAGGGAGGGTGTGAGTATGATGTGTGTAAGTGTGTATATTAGTTTGGGTGTGTGTATAAGAGTGGGGCCTCAACACCTCCGCAAGTATGTCTGTCTTGTGTGCGTGAGAAATGTGGCCTGATTTGCGGGGTTATATATTAATTCTATCTATGTTGTTAAATTTTTGATTAAACCTAACTGGATGGAGGTTTTTAGGCGCAGAATCCACTTATCTTCATGGCCTTCTAAAATCTGTTTAATGTTATCTGCTCTGAACTTTTCTATTTTCTCAATTATAGTGAATTTGGCATGGCTTTTAAAATAGTGCTTTTTTAGGCGAAAATGTTGTTCTACAGATAATAATTTTTCATGGGGAGTCGACTTAATTCGATTGCGATAATTATTAATTCTGTAGTGAAAGGGCCATTCAGATTTTCCTACATATTGTTTCTGGCATAGTGTGCATTTTAGGAGGTAAATTATGTTATGACTTCTACAGTTAGAGTGGTAGATTTTGAAAGTAGATTTAGTGACTGAGCTAGTGAATGAATTGGTGTGTCTAATGTGGTTACAGCATAAGCGCCTTTTGTGGTTAGATGGTTGGAAAAATCCCGTTGTTTTTGTTTTTGGTTTATTACGGATTACCTTGTCCCCTGAAATGGGGTTACTCCTTATAATTTCCTTTAGTTTCTTAGGCATACAATATGCTACAAGGCCCGGTTCCCCATACAATTTTTTGGTCTGGTTTGAGATGTAGGTTTTCCCAGCGACTTTTGATTATCTGGGATAGTGGAGGTAGAGTGATGGTGAAAATGGTTACTAGAGGGATGCGGCTGGATTTATTTTTAATCTTGTACATTATGGTGCCTTTTCTTGGTGTCGAAATTGCTTTATTTATTTATTTCCTGATTAGGTGTTGTTTATAGCCACGTGTTGTGAATTGATGCTCCAGATTTTGGATGTGTTTATTTAGTTCTTCATTGTTGGAACATATCTTTCAGAGTCTAAGTGCTTGTGAATAGTGAAGGTTCTCCTTGAGGGATTTAGGGTAGGAAGACTTAAAGGTTAGATAGTTGTGGGTGTCGGTGATTTTAGTGATATACAGTGATATATATATATATATATATATATATATATATATATATATATATAGTGATATTTAGTGATATATATATATATATATATATATATATATATATATACAGGTAAGATGAGGACAAATGAAGTATAATAACATTTCATTTAAAAGAGGGCTCAATACAAAGTAGAGTCAAGTATTAATTATTTTAGGATATTAAAACAAAACCATGTTAAAAATCGCTTCACAATTACAATCATATTTCAACACTACAAATGTGTCACCTCGGGCGATGTTAAACTACTGGCGAGTGAACAATTAATTTGATTTCAAAAGCAGAATACTTTTTGAAAATAGTGAGAATAAAATCTAAAGCTTAAAATAAGCAAGAAACTTAAAATATATTAACCGAGGTCTCAAGACCAACATTGACAGCGCCTAGATCTAATAATTTGACGCACATGCGATAACAATCATCAGGTGAATATAATCTTCATCATATCTGTCTGACATTTGCTATAAATGAAACTATGAGGAGCGGCTGTTGATAATATTGTATTGATAATATTGTTATAAAGAATTATATATATATATATATATATATATATATATATATAATGTCAGAATTTCTTAATGCTTTTACAATTTGCAATAACCACCCATGCAGATAATTTTTCAAGATATATGTATATGACCTATATATTATGTAAGCTTTCTATGTATGTGACCGAAATATCGTGTAAGTTTCAATATATATTCTTATTTAAATATTTCTGATAACTTGGATTTGAAGGTTTTATTATGCAAACAGAGCAAATACCTACTTGTTTATCTAACAAAACCGAGCAACAGGCTTCTCGATTTGACATTTCTTACCTCCTCTCCTCTCCTCTCCTCTCCTCGCTCTTGCCGAGCTTCGCAACACTGCCCTGTTGGTAACTCGGACCACTCTGTGGTAGCTATTGATATTTCGTTACAATCCTCTATTAAAAAGGACCCCCCACTATCCACAAGACCTCTTTCCGTTACTAGCATGCTGATTGGGACTCACTCCGTGATTTTCATCGTGACGTCCCTTCGGCTAACATATTTGATCATTAATTGAAAACTGCGTCACTGAGGTTTCTTCTTGGGTCAAGACCGGCATAGACGCTTTCATCCCTTTTCAGAAATCCCAGGTAAAAACTCAATCCTATCCATGGTTCATACCAGCATGTCTGGCTGCTAAGCACAGAGGAAATACTATTTCCAGCTATACCAGCGTGACAGCTCTCGTCATAACAAGTGCCTAATCGTAACAATTGCAAGCAAGTCCTCGAAGCATCTAAGTCCCTGTTTGCCAAGAGAATGAGACACCGAATAGCCTCTAACAACTTTGGCTGTCGGGATTACTGACAGCTCTGTATTAGGATAGTAAATAAGTGTAAAGTCTATGTTACCCAGATTTTTACTCAATTTGAGGTGTTATCGTCCTTTGCTGATAAAGCTGAATCCTTTGTCAATAAATTCTCTTCAAACGTGACTCTTGACTCATCTGGAGTATGCCTGTCTAACTTCCTACTTAGAACTGAATCTCTGTTGAGTGATATGCATATAACACCTTCCATGGTTTCTGCTATCATCTCTAACCTTGGTCCCAACAAAGCATGTGGTCCCGATGTCATCCCTGTAATAGTCATTAAGAAGTGTGCTCCCTAACTGGTCCTTGTTCTCTCTAAACTATAATAAATGCCTCGCTGACTCCTGTTTTCCTGACTGATAGAAGTCACCGTCTGTTGTTCCAGTTTTTAAGAACTCTGATGAACCCTCCGGTCCATCCAACTATCGGCCTGTTAGTATTCTAACACTTTTTGGGAAACTGCTAGAGGCCCAAATCAATGCTGAATTGGTTCATCATATCTCATCGCAGGGTCTTAGACAAGCAATACTGCTTTCCTTTCTCCAGGTCAGATGTACTGACGATAACTGTAGAAAGATTCTATCATGTTCTAGCATTGGACATCTCGAAAGCCTTTGACAGGGTCTGCCATTCAGGTATTCTCCACAAGCTGAAAAGTTACGGTGTCTCCGGGCACTTTTTTGAGCTGATTCAGTCTTTCCTATCAGATCCTGAAATGAAAGTATCCTGAACGGCCACTCATATAGATCATTTCATACTAACGCGGGTGTCCCCCAGGGTACTAACGCGGGTGTCCCCCAGGGCTCTATCCTTGGTCTTACGCTGTTTTTAATTTTCATTAACGACTTTCCCGATGACATTAGCTCTCAACTTGGCATCTACACTGACAACATATTTACACCTGCCTCGATAAGCAAGGTCGATCAGTCTGACAAGGTCAAAATGACAGCTGATGTCCGACGCCAAGACACGTCGTTAACGAGGAGAAAATTGTCAATTTTAACGCCTCCAAACAAACCTTCTCTCCATTAATCATCTGAGAGGCCCATCTCTGCCTTTCATCAGTATGGCTGATGCTAACCTCCAGGAAAGTGACTTATTGCGCCTTCTCAGGCTAACGTTCTCATCTGACATAAAGTGGAAAGACTATACTGGATCCATCGCTAGATCAGTTCATAAGAAAGTCGGTTCAATGTGTCGTGCGAGACAATTTTTCTCTCCGGAATCTATCTTGCATATCTATAAATCTACCATTTGTCCATGCTTAGAATATTGCTGCCACATATGATCCAGTGTTCCTGCTATTTACCTTAAGCTCCTTCATAAAATCAAAAGAAGAATCAGCAATATTTTTGGTCCTGATCTGGCAGCTCGGCTTCAGTCACTTGCCTGCCGCCGTAAGGTTGCCTCTCTGTGCCTTTTTCATAAATACTTTCATGGTAACTGTTTGGACGAGCTCTTCGCTAAATTCATAAAGTGTATGTACTACACTTTATGAATTTAAACGCAGTACCAGACTGTCGTCAAGATTTCATTCATATACAGTTGAGCTGGCGAGATGTAGCCATAAGTTTTATGCTAACAGTTACTTTTCTCGCACTTCTCACTTTTGGAACTCGCTTCCGGTTACATGCTTGCCAACAAACTTTGATCTGCAAAAATTTAAATGCAATTGATATCTACTGTTCTCCTGATTACTATTTCCTCTTTCCGACCATTATTAATGTTTCTTTTCCTAATTTCTCCAGATCAAAAATATCGAAAAGAATATATATATATATGTATATTAAAAGGAGTGCACAACAATAAAGATGTGAACAATAATTCCTATGTAAATAGTGTAAGTAATGATAACTCCTCATTCCAGAAATTCCCAACTTGTCTTAACTTTTTCCCGACATAAACGAACAGGAGGTGTTCTCGCGAGAACTGTATTACGTTAGATCGGCCATTGAACAACCTTAAGAATTCATTTTTTTCTTTTTATGTGCAGTGTCCTTTCAGGACATAGTCGATCATAGCTCTCCACTTCCCCTATCTTTTGTAACTCTCAATAAGTTTCGTCCCTCCACCACCTCCCCCAGACCACGTTCTGTCATCCACTTGCTCAAGCCCGCCAAATATGCCATGCGTTGCTTTACCTTATCTCTCTTTCCCTATATTCGCCATGTCAGTATCAGATTCTCCAAGCCCACCTTTCTCATTACGTATCCCAGAAATTCCAGCTGCCTCTTCCTGATGTTAAGTATAAGCCTCCTCCTTGTTCGCATCCTATCCAAGACCTCATAGTTGTTCACACGCTCGGTCCACGATATCCTCAGCATCTTTCTGTATAACCTCATCTCCGTCGCCTCGAGTCTCTTCTTCATCTCTGAAGCCGACATTTTTATTATTTCAAACGTTATTATAATGGATACTCGTATTTAAAATATACGCTTCATTTTAGACAATGCCTATTAAGTCCGTCGTTCTGCGCATTCTTAATAACGAAAATGTGCTCTCCGGCATGGATGTAGGAACGCTATATCTTTCATTTTAAAGTTTCTGACGTGTCCAGACGCACAGCTCTGTCGATCTCATTCTCTTTCTCAATGCTTTTTTTGTTTTTATTTTGGTGTTTATAAATATCCTACACTGCAACACCAGAGGATTTGTTAAGAAAGACGAAACGTTGCAAGAAACTGAACGCAATTTCAAAGGACGAAGTATATGTTACATATCATCCTCCACCCATTTTTTCAAACAATTACCCTCCGCCAAAACATCGTCTGTACATACAAGAGATTGCATAAAAAAATAATTCAATTCGAAAAGCACTGCAACTGAATGTAGTACAGACTACGAAGGATTTCGAAGGAAACGGTGGAAACTTAGTATAAATATAAAAAAAAAGTTTGATTTAATAACCGTGAAACTTTATGTAGCACATATTTATTATACCTATTGTAGTCTGCACTGAGTCACCTGGTGAGAATCAAACTTTTACAAATGAGAATCAATTTAATTATTAGAAATAAATACAGAAGTCATTTTAATGGGTAACAAAGTTTGGAATTGATAAATGAGGTGGGGGTCTTCATAAGATCAGAGTGGAAGATGGAAAATTTTCTAAAAAAATAAACGTTCCTTGTTTCTATTTGGCACCTTAGAATATTTCAGGACGGTGTTCACCATTGTGTCTGATCTTATGCATGCGAAATGAGAGTCCTGTTTTAACGCCCAAGTGAGTCATGGAGGGTATTAATATGGGGTCTGAGCACTATTGTCACGTCCTTTAGTCTGCAACCTGTGTACATACTGAGCAGCATTTGTGATCATTTACAGTAGTCCGGCTATATTACTAATACGATTAGGGTATTCCAATTTTTTTGAAGAATCTGTAATGGTCCTAACTTGGCATCTCGGCTTCAGTCACTTTCTCACCGCCGTAAAGTAGCTTCTTTGTGCCTTTTCTATAAATACTTCCATGGTAATTGTTTAAATGATAAAAAAATTTGTTATTTTTATTTCCCGCCCACCACAGATCAACTGTACAAATAAAAACTAGTTAGGACTTCATAGAGACTTGAGGCATTATAGTGAATGTCGTAAGTATGGCAAGTAAGTAATTAAGAATGCGTTGTTTTGTGATGAGGTATACTGTGGTATGTTTGGGTCAATAATTGTGGCTGTGTTTCCGATGATACCAGATTGAAGACCAGCCTTCCTCTATACCCTAATTTTGACCTTGTGTCACACTTTTGTATTTTCAAAATAAATATTACTTTCCTCTGTGGTATCTAGACTTTAAGAATTTAAGCACAGAACTAGATGTGTGACAAGGTCTCATCCTTTTACAGTTGAAATAGCTAGATGTAACCGTAAGTTCTATGCTAACAGTTTCTTTTCTGACACTTCTCGCTTGTGAAACACTCTCTGGCTTCTTACTCTCAAGTTAAGTTTGACTTTCAAAAATTTAAATGTAATGTCAACCGCTGTCTTCTATTTCTTGTTCTTTTATTGTCTTCGCTACTTGGTAATGTTTATTTTTTTATATTCTTTAACAATCTGCGTCTTAGTGGCATTATTGCCTTGCTTCGTGGAGAATGATTAAAAAGAGAAAAGTTATATTTTAACAATATAAATATATATATATATATATATATATATATATATATATATGTGTGTATATATATATATTTATATTGTTAAAATATAACTTTTCTCTTTTTAATCATTCTCCATATATATATATATATATATATATATATATATATATATATATATATATATATTAAATGTTTTGGAGGCTATGAAGGTCGTTTAGTGGAAGAATAAGAGAAATTGGCGATCCGGTTTCGAATTCTGGCCGAGGTCGTTACATTTACTTTCACACAAATACTCCTGTTTCTAACCCCGAGATATGGATTAAATAACACCGAATACGTCACTCGCTAACCGTGGTTGTCAAACAGTCCAGTACAAGGACACCTTTGAGTTTAAAACCGTAGTCCTGTAGCCCTATTCGGCATGATATACAACAATAAAAAATATTTAGATATAATTGCAGTGTGGAGTTAGTGATTCTATGATCTTGACTGAGATCCATAGAGTCAATAACTAGTCAGATGCCACTTCTACTCTAACAGTTATTTTTTTATTTATTTATTTTTTTCTCGCATTTTCCACCAGTATAACTCCCTTCCGATTCCCTCCTTCTCTGATAACTACAATCTTCAAAATGCAACGTCAGTCGCCATCTTGTGTCCTGTTCCTTTTTTTTGTCATTTCTTCAATCCTTGCTATTTTCAATCTTCTCATTCTCGTTGAACCTCTGTAACCCCCTGCGTTCTAGTGGCATTCTCATCTTGCTTGGGGGTGAAAGGAAAAATAACTCGAGTTTTCAGCTACGTAAATTAAATTCAGCTAATTAGCATTTCTTTTAATTAATTAATTTTAAAACGGATATAGCAGTAAGAATAATATTCAGTTGAGTATGCCTGCTTTTTAATTGAGTAGCATTTTCTACATTCCTGTCAGTAGCCAGCCTTCAGGATCAGGCCAAATGCCAGTTTGTTAAATACTGGCTTCTAAAGCAGGCCAACCTACACTATAAAGCAACATTGTTGGCGCCTTTTTTTATTACATTTCTTTTCTGTGAATATAATAATATTTTTATAGTCTGGCCCATTATTATTGATTTTAATTTATTTATTTTAATATTTCGTTATTTAGTTGCCTAAAAGTTAATATACGTAACGTATTTTTTCAATTTTTATTTACTTTTCTTCTTTTGAAGGGGAATAAAAGATGTTAAAAGCATCAAATGATGATTGGGAATTCACAGAATGGGAAGAATTTTGTAACATGAAGGAAGAAAGAAACAGACGTTACCTAGATTGGCCTAATTCTGATAACGCTCACAGTAAAAAAAGAAACGAAAGGTTAAAGTAAATTTAAATCTTATTAAAATAAATCTTATCAACCTGTGTAGACGTGTGTGTGTGTATATATATATATATATATATATATATATATATATATATATATATATATATATATATATATATATATATATATATATATATAGTTATATATATATATATATATATATATATATATATATATATATATATATATATATATATATATAGTATATAACGAAAGTGATTTTTCAGACACGAACGAATAAACACGTCCAAAACATAATTTTCAAAAACTAGCTACAGACGTGTTTATACGTCAATCTTGATTCTTATTATGTCCTTTTGAGCTTGAAACGAGTTCAATTGTTAACACCGCATGTCTGGTAGAAATGTTAGCAAGCGCTCGGGTACTTCAAAATGCCTCAGTTTCTTAGTAAATATATTAAAAACAGATAATTTGTCTGAAAATTAAATTTTTCCCCAAAAATAATTGTCGGGGAAAGGGTTAAAATAAACCGTGTTTGCCAAAATCCACTTTTTATATTTTAAAATGATTCTACGTCATATATTTTTTAAAGATGCAACATTCTGTTGACTCCTGGGAATAACAACACTTGATGAACTACAATCACTTGTATGTGTGAAATCTAAATTATATTTCACTAAAAATATGTTTTGACAGAAAAAATATACGCAATAGTTAATTACTTAATGAACTAAAATTAATTAATTAATTAATTAACTGTCGCGGGTTTATTTATTTATTTTATTTTGGGAGAGAAAATCGCTACAAAAATGTCATGTTCTATGCCTTCCAAAAGCTAAGCGGAGTATTAAGAAACAAGAAAATTTTGTTAGAAACCAAGAGAAAATACTGGGTTATTATGCAACCTCAGTCCTTTTATATGACAATGAATGCTGGACAATATTCTCACAGATGAAGAAGAGGCTGGAGGCAACAGAAATGAGGTTATACATAAGGATTTGTAGGTTATTTAAAGCCAGAAATATTTTTTTTAGATTGTATGAATTTTTGGGAGAGGTAATAATTATTTACTGATACAAGTATTATTAATTAACCCATAGCTGGGGAGAAAAGAGGTGAATCCTTACCTATCTCTCGTGTATTTCCAAATAAGGAAATATAACGAACCCGACAGGAACTGGATCTCTGATTTTCATTTCTGAAATGTTCTCCATCACACCACTCGTCTACCAAACCTTACAAAACCTGGGATTCCCAATTGGTCACCCATCTTGATAATGACGAGGCTCGACGTTGAGTTTTACGGATATAAAGTTTTATTTTATTTGATTTTATTTTCGTGTTTTCCAACTTTATAATTTTATTGCACAGCCTTTGCTCGAGGTTCTCCAGAATGAGTAAGAGGAGAATAAATTAGTCTTGTGTTGCATTTCAAATTCTGGGTGTGCATTTGTTTGTATCCGCGTGCTCGTATCTACATTATATCCTTCCTGTCTCTTAATACAGATGCCTTCCAAAAGCTAAAAGAAATTCTCTTCTGAGAGGTAATTTTTCGCTGTTTCCACCGTTTCTTCAGATTTCAGTATCATGTAGTTTGTCAAAATACTTCCCAGATAAATTTCTCTACATGCATCTTTCTGGCTATAGGGATACTAAGGGCGATTCTCTCTCCCTTTCGTTGAGATAGTCATTAGGGTCACATGTCGGCCAGCGAGTGACGTCAGGGGCTAGAATGACGAAGGAAAGGTGCGATTTAGAGCCCAGAGAAGAATGACGTCCCTACCCCACAGAGGTAGGTCTGAGAGAAAAAAAAAGCTCATAACCTTACCATGTTCATAAAGAAGCCGACGCGACTCTAGTTTTCCTTTCAGTAAATATTAGAAGTAAGGTTCTCTTTTTTTTACACACCGCTTGTTGATGCATATATCTTACAATTTCTCGGACACGTGAAGATATGTATGTATAGTTTTGTGTATGAATTCGCAGTATGAAAGTCTCCCTGAGAACAAAGCAGTTTTAACATTCTTTTTCCATTCAACCATTCCGTTCCGTCTGTGAAATATTGGTGTTATTACATCGTGGATAAAATAATGCCCACAACGGGGAATATACAAATAGGAGAATAAACCTTTCTTCCATGCGCTCCTGTTATATGATGTCTCGAATTCGGAGCTCGCATCTTGGGCTATCCCATTTGCTAGAGCCCTTATATTCTCTCTTAAGAACCTTTATTCTTAAATATTTGTTATCAAGTTATTTGCAAATTATTCAACGCTTGAGTATTATCCATTTTATCTCAAAATCACTGTCAGTGTTTACTTGTATCTACAAGCAGTTATATTCTCCCTAAATCGCTCTCTCTCTCTGTGTCTGTCTCATATATATATATATATATATATATATATATATATATATATATATATATATATATTGCAAATTATTCAATGATGAATGGGAACTATACGAAAGCTCAGAATGAACACATTGTGCATTATGAATACTGGCCGCTAAAGTTAAACTAAAGCGGATCTTAGGTAATTCTGCGTTGATTTTTTTATGTTTTTTTCTACTTTCTTAAAAACTTTCATGCGATTCGTTTGTGTTTCTTTTTGAACGAAGTGACACACTTCAAAAATATACACACCGATTTGCGCAGACGCATTTTAAAGTCGCTAAGTACGAATACCCTTGAGTATAATCCATTTTATCTCAAAATCACTGTCAGAGTTTACTTGTATCTACAAGCAGTTTTATTCTTCCTAAATCTCTCTCTTTCTCTGTCTGTCTCATATATATATATATATATATATATATATATATATATATATATATATATATATATATATATATGTTAGTCTTTCCCGCCAGTTTGTCTATCTGTTTATCGGTAGGTCAAAAGATAGCAAGTTTGCCTCTGGCAAACGCGGACTGTGTCCAAAACTGCGTTCCGGAATTCTAGAAGAGAATTTTAAAGTAGTTGGGAGCAAAACAATTTAAACGTCAGTGTAAGTCAACTTTTCTATGCCTGCAAATAATACATTTGTAAACATGTAAAACAATGCGAATGCTATACGTTATAGACGCGCACGCACGTAAAAACACACGCACGCACGTAAAAACACACGCACGCACACACACACATATATATATATATACATATATATATATATACATATATATATATATATATATATATATAAGGTTGGTGCAAAAATAATGTCCTTTTCCACATAGTAACATATGTGTGAAAACGACATTACTTTTGCACCAACCTAATATATATATATATATATATATATATATATATATATATATATATATATATACTAGCTTAAAATCATTTAAGCTAGCTCCTGTGGAGGGCTCAATTGAGTCTTCATCAAAATAAGTAAGCAGAAATAGATGCGATAGGCAACAATAAACTACAAAAGAACTCAAATTGATCGATTCGATGCATTTAACTTTTTATAAGTTCAACAATAATTCTTTTGCCGCCACTTAATTTATCTCCTTACTTTCCGTACAAAAATTATTTTGATTTCATGAGCGACATTTGCTGAATTTCGCAATTAAATTTGATGATTCACAAGTTTATTTCCAAGTTATAAAATTTGTTATCGTCCAAAAAAACACGTAAAAAATCACCTAAAACAATCGCAATAATGAAAACTTGGGAATCTAAAATTTCAGGATTGTAGGTCCGGATCTAGCTCGGAGTGTTTTTCATTTGCCCACGGAGTCGACCTGATTCGAAAATGGGATAATATGTTGGGCGACGGCCTCTAGGAGTAAAGATGAAAAAATGTGACACACTGATAGTTGCATTAGCTGATATATATATATATATATATATATATATATATATATATATATATATATATATATATATATATATATATATATATATATCAGCTAATGCAGCTATGGGTAAATAGCACGACAGACTGGGTTTTATAGCCTTGGATAGCAACTAGTCTAGAAGGACAACTCTGAATTCAAAACCTGCGGAGGGTCGTTTGGGGACCTTGTGGCACTTAGTGCACCAGGTCTCTGTATTCATCCCTTCAAAAAGTGTGGATGGTCCTGTACGAAGCCTTCACCACTATAATCAAAACTCATGTGCTGTTGTCGGGCTGTCGGTTTCCAAGGAACTGATCTGCTTGACCTTCATACGTTGAATTCGACGGAATAGTCGAGTATGTATATATGTATATATATATATATATATATATATATATATATATATATATATATATATATATATATATATATATATATATATATATATATATATATATATATATATATGCGTGTCTGTGTGTGTGTGTTAAAATTTGTTGCCTTTATTGAGGAAGAGTGCTCAGTACCGGAGATGGGACGTTTATAGATATAGACAGTGTGTATATAAGAACTAACACTGCATGCTGATGTTTCTTATGCTTCCCCGACCACCAAAGACACACTCTTCGATTTGTCAGGAAGGGGGGGCTTTTTTGATATTATTAATCATGGGGAAGGAGAACCGAGCGTGAAGGCAGTTTTGGAAAAGTTCTTGAAAACCATACCACAACTTGACCGAAGCCTTGTATGTGAAATTCGGTAGACGGAACTGTTCTAATGCCGTTGATGATTGTAATGGCTGATCAAGGGTTTAATCAAGGGTTTGGGTGTACTGGTGTGGCTTAAACTGTAGATTATGCGCAGAGAACTATCTGCTCAATGTAGTTGCATTGTAAACCTCAAGTGGACATTGTAGATGAGGAACAAACATATATGTGACTGAGCAGTAGATGGTCTATGGCAGGGATTGACAAGCCACCCTAGAATATGGGTGGACTCATAAAATAGGCATTATATATATATATATATATATATATATATATATATATATATATATAATGCTCATTTTTGAGTTTTTCCGGATCTTTTCTACAACATGTGGTCATGGTTTTATTTAGATTTATCAATAAATATTGTTCCATTATTTGCCTTTTTAGCCAGTTTTACCCTGAAGATCCGTTTAGGTGAAACCTAGGTAGGTTTGCCTGGCTCCTTAGGATTATTTTTAGTTTTTGCTCTAGTTAGTGTATCGAACACTTTACGTTTAGTCTTTTACTCGTCTTGGGGTTTTTTCTTTAGACTTGAAGCTTAAGCACTTGACAAGAGGATTCGTACAGTATTGTGTTCTTGGTTCTTTCTTTTTTATTACCAATTTTTCATCGGACATCAATTTGTTATATAACAAGTTGAGCCAACCGAGGTATATATATATATATATATATATATATATATATATATATATATAATGCTCATTTTCGAGTTTTTCCGGATCTTTTCTACAACATGTGGTCATGGTTTTATTTAGATTTATCAATAAATATTGTTCCATTATTTGCCTTTTTAGCCAGTTTTACCCTGAAGATCCGTTTAGGTGAAACCTAGGTAGGTTTGCCTGGCTCCTTAGGATTATTTTTAGTTTTTGCTCTAGTTAGTGTATCGAACACTTTACGTTTAGTCTTTTACTCGTCTTGGGGTTTTTTCTTTAGACTTGAAGCTTAAGCACTTGACAAGAGGATTCGTACAGTATTGTGTTCTTGGTTCTTTCTTTTTTATTACCAATTTTTCATCGGACATCAATTTGTTATATAACAAGTTGAGCCAACCGAGGTATATATATATATATATATATATATATATATATATATATATATATATATATATGTGTGTATTAATCATTTTATATCAAGCAAGGTACGGGGCAGTGAGAGAGGGGGTAAAGAAGAGATTCTTGTCTGTCAGGATTACTTGGAAGAGATTGAGTGATAGAAAAGTTCAGGGTATGGATGACAGAGTACTTAAACTACCTAGCTGATGAACAGTGAAGTCTTCGAAGATAAAGATATTTAGGTGTAGAGAGAGAGGGCCTTATCTATATTATCAGAAATACTATCTAAGCACGTAACATTCATGAGAAGTAGGGAAACGATAAAGAAAGAAGAAATAGCTGACTGAGTTTAATGGAGAAAGACGAAGGCACATGTAAGAGTGGTCTGGAGGCACAAAAGAGAATTCTCCGACCAATGGGAAATGTCCCGAACATAAATACAAAGGCTATGCATAAAGACAGGAACATAGCTAGAAATTGAGAATTCAGAGAAGAGGATGGAGCAATTAATATTAGTTTCACAGACAACTAGGATAACCGGAAATTATTCGAAGAGAAATGATTTCTACACTGCAGAAACTCGTACGAATACCATAAATATTGGTGAAAGAAAGTTTGGTTTGGTTTATTTTGTTTAACGATTTGTATGAATCGAATATGGATTCTTTGGTTTAGGTTGGTTTCGTTTATTTTGTTTATCGGCATATCAACCTCAATGGGTTATTCAATGCCGACAACATTTTTAGGATTGATTCGTATGAATAGAATATGGATTCTTTGGTTGAGGTTGGTTTGGTTTATTTTGTTTAACAGCATATCAACCTCAATAGGTTATTTAATGCCGACAATATTTTTAGAATAGATTTGTATGAATAAGATATCTATTTTTTGGTTTAGAATGGTTTCGTTTATGTTGTTTTATGGCATATCAACCACAATGGGATATTTAATGCCGACAACATTTTTAGGAGAGATTCGTATCAATAGAATATGGATTCTTTGGTTTAGGTTGGTTTGGTTTATTTTGTTTGAGGACATATCAACCACAATGGGTTATTTAATGCCGACAACATATTTAGGATAGATTTGAATGAATAGAATATATATTCTTTGGTTTACATTGGTTTGGTTTATTTTGTTTAACGATATATCAACGTCACTGGTATATTTAATGACGACAATATTTTTAGGATAGATTCGTATGAATATAACATAGATTCTTTGGTTTAGTTTGGTTTGCTTTATTTTGTTTGACGGCATATCCAAGTCAATGGGTTATTTAATGCAGACAAGATTTTTAGAATAGATTTGTATGAATAGAGTATGGATGCTTTGGTTCATTTTTTTACGTCATATCAAGCTCAGTGTGTTATTTAATGCCGACAACATTTTTGGGATAGATTTGTGTGAATAGAATATATATTCTTTGGTTTACATTGGTTTGGTTTATTTTGTTTTACGACATATCAACCAAATTGGTTATTTAATGCCGACAACATTTTTAGAATAGATTTGTATGAATAAAATATGTATTCTTTGGTCTAGATTGATTTGGTTCATTTTTTTACGTCATATCAACCTCAGTGTGTTATTTAATGCCGACAACATTTTTAGGATAAATTCGTATGAATAAAATATGGATTCTTTGGTTTAGATGGGTTTGGTTTATTTTGTTTTACAGCATATCAACCTCAATGTGTTATTTAATGCCGACAACATATTTAGGATAGATTTGTATGAATAGAATATGGATTCTTTTGTTTAGATTGGTTTGGTTTATTTTGTTTAACGACATATCAACCTCAATGTGTTATTTAATGCCGACAACATTTTTAAGATAGATTTGAATAAATATAATATGGATTCTTTGGTTTAGATTTGTGTGCTTTATTTGGTTTAACGACATACCAAACTGAATTGGTTATTTAATGCCGACAACATCTTTAGGATAGATTTGTATGAATAAAATATGTATTCTTTGGTTTAGATTGGTTTGGTTTATTTTCTTTTAAGGCATATCAACCTCAATGGGTTATTTAATGCCGACAACATTTTTAAGATAGATTCGTATAAATAGAATATGGATTCTTCGGTTTAGGTTGGTTTGGTTTATTTTGTTTGACGACATACCAACCTCAATGGGTTTTTTTTAAGATTGATTTGAATGAATAGAATATGGATTCTTTGGTTTAGATTTGTGTGCTTTATTTGGTTTAACGACATACCAAACTGAATTGGTTATTTAATACCGACAACATCTTTAGGATAGATTTGTATGAATAAAATATGTATTCTTTGGTTTAGATTGGTATGGTTTATTTTGTTTTACAGCATATCAACCTCAATGGGTATTTAATGCCGACAACATTTTTAGGATAGATTTGTATGAATAAAATATGTATTCTTTGGTTTAGATTGGTTTGGTTTATTTTGTTTTACAGCATATCAACCTCAATGTGTTATTTAATGCCGACAACATATTTAGGATAGATTTGTATGAATAGAATATGGATTCTTTTGTTTAGATTGGTTTGGTTTATTTTGTTTAACGATATATCAACGTCACTGGTATATTTAATGACGACAACATTTTTAGGATAGGTTCGTATGAATATAACAGATTCTTTGGTTTAGTTTGGTTTGCTTTATTTTGTTTGACGGCATATCCAAGTCAATGGGTTATTTAATGCAGACAAGATTTTTAGGATAGATTTATATGAATAAAATATGGATTCATTGGTTTAGATTTGTTTGGTTTATTTTGTTTTACGGCATATCAACCTCAATAGGTTATTTATTGCCGAGAACATTTTTAGGTTACATTTGTATGAATATAATATGTATTATTTTGTTTAGATTGGTTTGCTTTATTTTGTTTTACAGCATATAAACCTCAATGCGTTATTTAATGCCGACAACATATTTAGGATAGATTTGTATGAATAGATAATGGATTCTTTGGTTAAGATTGGTTCGGTTTATTTTGTTTAACGTCATATCAACCTCAATGGATTATTTAATGCCGACAACATTTTTTATTGCCGTTAATATTTTGTTTTGTCAAAAATCTGTTTCTGGTAATACTTTTCCTTCAAAATTGTATTGCTGGTAATAGTTAACTATTTGCCCATAGCTGGGACCCCAATAGATACTACCACCCTAATTCAGGGTGGACCTGGGAACACCAGCAATTAAGAGGTGGTTCCACGCTCCTCAAAACCTCCTGATCAGAGGCCTTGATGCTGGACGTAGCTTTACCTCTTGCCCAGGACGCTGATGTAGTTTAACGCCTTACCCGGGACGGGAGAAAGCAAGATTGACATGTTTAGTTATTTTATGTCAAGCTTGTTTTGTATTAATTCTTTGCTTGCTTATCGTCATGGTGTGTTATTTAGTTTAAGAAAAATCGTTAATAATAGCAGCTGTTGGTCGTCTAATGTAACATGTGCGAGCTGGGAAATGGCGCAGACTGCATATATATATATATATATATATATATATATATATATATATATATATATATATATGATGTACTCTCCCATCGAGTTCGATGTATGAGGTTTCGACGACCACGAACTAATTATCTGCATTCCTATGACTGGCATGTTTTTGAGACCGGCTCGAGAATTACACAAGAGACCATAAACAGTACAGGAGAATGTATTGTATACAAGTGCAGCAGGAACAGTTAGCTGATTTATTTTGCTTTCGAGTTTCACGTAGTTGAATGATGCTTACTTCTTGATGATGTATTATTCCTGAATGGCAGCAAGAACGATATTCTGATCTCTTCATAGCTACCTCTTCAAAGTTCTTGAATAGAATCTTGACGCCAGAAAGGTTATACCTGAGCCAAGGTCTGCCAATATTTTTATGACCACTATGGAGTTCACTATAAAAAAAGAACTTTTGGTACGCGATCATCTCTCATCCTTGCCACATGACCAGCCCAACGTAGTTGTGATTCTATTATGAAGGTCTCGATGGTACCAGTCTTGCATTTCTCAAAAAAGTTAGGCATTTGACACTCGATCATCAACCGTTAGACCATATATATATATATATATATATATATATATATATATATATATATATATATATATATATATATATATATATAAAGTTTCATACATATATATATATATATATATATATATATATATATATATATATATCCTGGGTGTAAAAGCAAAATTGTCCAATTCTTAGATTAAGCTTTGAACCGTTTTATCTTTGAAATGATTAATGATCTTTGCCTTCTAAACTTTTAACCTTCTTTCCTGAGGTAACATTTCATGTACGACTTCATTTTAAAGTTTTTTTTTTCACTACTCTTTGCACTGTCATAGCTGAAACTCTCTTCTCTCACGTGTCAATCGTGTTATGGATTGAGTTGGATCTTTTCTACTTGATCTCTTTTGCTCTAAGTTGAAAAGATGATCTCTCTTCTTGTTGTTACTTCCTCGTCCATTTTTGCTCTCTATTGTTCCCTTTTTTTTAATATTCACCGTTCTCTTGATGGTTCTTGAATGGACTTTGAAATTCAAGCCAGAGTATGAATGCTGGTACCATTAATGAAGGCCTGAATGATATTTTTCCTCTCACCTGTTCTCTTTATAGCTGAATATTAATGCGTATAACAGCAGAATTATATATATATATATATATATATATATATATATATATATATATATATATATATATATATATAGGAGTAGATAGGTATGCCTATCGTCCGATTCACACTCCTCTCCCGATTTTTTGAACAGGAGTAGAGGTTCATCCTTTGTTTCAACGATAATTCTCCTGCCGCCACTTAATTTAGCTCCTTACTTTCCGTACAAAAATTATTTTTATTTCATGGGTGACTTTTGCTGGATTTCGCAATTAAATTCGATTATCCACAAATTTATTTCCAAGTTATAATAATTGTTACCGTACAAAAAGTTCGTCGTAAGAAATCATGTAAAAAAATCGCCGAAACCACTCGCAATAATGAAAAGGGTTTAGGATTGAGTTTCCGATTCTTTCTAGAGTCTGGTTCAGATCTATACTCCTAACGTCTCCGTCTGAACTCTGTAATGTTCTTCACTAATTAAATCTTGACCTCTTCAAGTCTAGAAATAGCTAACTTTTCTGTTATCTTGCCCTTTCGTACACAAATACAACACCACACTAACACTCTACCTTGAGTGGCTTTTGCACCGTATATTGGATAGGGAATGAGTGTGAAGATAATTTATCCGCAGTATTATTAGGTTGGTGCAAAAATAATGACGTAATAATGTCGTTTTTTGGCGTTATACGTCAAAAAACGACATTATTACGTCATTATTTTTGCACCAACCTAATAGTTTCTTCGAGCTCTTTCGGCTAATATGCATATTTTCGGAGATGGGTCGCTTCATTTTCTGTGTAATACCTTACGATACTACTAGGCTTTGCTGGTTCTTTAACACATTGTGAGATTGCAAGTTGAACTCAAGCTAAGACTCTGTCATAAGCCTGAAGACTATTTGATTTGGTGTCTTGGACACGTGGTACCAAAGACATAGCATCGCAAACGCTTTCGAATACACATTTTGAATCGGACAGGCAATCCTTTTCATACATATCTATATGTGTGGTGAGGGTGAAAATTTACTGGCAGCCAAATATTTTCCAGTTCGATGAACGATCCAAGTGCCGTGAGAAAGAATAAGCAGCGCGTAAGAGAGAAAAGACTCTTACACTTTAAAATCTTGATAGAATTCAAAACCGTATACGCGGACTTGTGTGTGACGAAATTTTCACCACCTTGAAAACCTTCCCCACTGACGAAACGTTGCAAGCCTTTCGCTACTCTATCGCTATTTCCATGGAAAAAAAAATAACTGATGATCTATTCTCTCATATCAACCAGTTCAGACCTTTACATCCAAAATCCGCCATGTCGCTTACACAGGGTTGAATCTTTCTTATTCTCTTTGTATTAGGTTGGTGCAAAAATAATGACGTAATAATGTCGTGACGTTAAAAAATACGTCAAAAAACGACATTATTACGTCATTACTTTTGCACCAACCTAATATTTCATTGGTAAAAAGAAAGTTCCGTTCGGATAACTTCTTCCCAAGAGCCGTTGCTTTGTGGAACTTATTTTTGAGAGGGTGCTTCCTCGATTGCTAAAATCTTAACATCTTCAAGTTTACGGTTTTGGGGCGTTGCGTTTGGGGATCAATAGTGGAAAAGAAAAAGAAAGCAACGCCATAACAGCCGACTTATGCCATCTGTCTAAAGAGTTAAATTCTATGGCTCTACTTGATAAAGACTAACGCTACTCTATCGGTATTTCTATTACAAATGTTCAGATGAGGTAGATTACGTAACATGGTAACATGGCTAAAACCTATCATGGCACGTAAATAGGCTCGTATTCCATTAGTAAGTATGAAGTTCCAGTCAGTCAGAACAGACTCCTGAGATAAGGCTTCCCTGATAACTAAAATCTTAACCCCTTGTCTAGAATCAGTTGCTATCTTTCCTACATAACCTTATACTCTACAATTTTTTCATCCTCCTCTTATTTCCATAAAACAACTTTGCTCAGTAATTATATACCTTGAGTGGCTCTTGAGCCTTGTATTGAATGAAAAATAGTAAAGCAGAAAAAAAGACGTCCAAAGTAGTACCAGTGTACGGCCTAAGGCACATATATGAAAACATAACAAGTCTTCTCTTTTTGAGAAAAAAAAATGCGTTGAAGGGAAGAAAGCAAGTCATACAGTTTGAATTCCAATAAGAAACATCATTTCTCAAATTTTTCCATAAAGCACTGATTTTGGACAAGAGTGTCCCGTATTGCCTCCTCGGCTCGTTCGATAAAAAGAACTGCTTAATGACATTATGTGAAATGCGTATAACAGAAGTTAAATCCAACATAATATATATATATATATATATATATATATATATATATATATATGTGTGTGTGTGTGTGTGTGTGTGTGTGTGTGTGTGTGTGTGTGTGTGTGTGTGTGAAAATATATAGAAAATAGGAAAGAACTCGTTAGGTAAATAATCCGAAGTACTTTAGTATTTTTTATTTTTATTTTTAAAAAACAGTGCTCGATACAAAGGTAGAGCCTAAATTATAATTATTTATTTAAAAATATGATTCCTTCGCTACATATGAGTTCTCATGTTCCAAAAACAAGAGCTGAAAACTTCAATATAATTATTAGAATTAAATTGAATTAAAGTACCAAGCTCAATTCTAATAATTATATTGAAGTTTTCAGCATTTGTTTTTGAAACATGAGAACTCTTATGTAGCGGAGAAAACATATTTTTAAATAAATAATTATAAATATATATATATATATACATATATATATATATATATATATATATATATATATATATACATACATATATATATATATGTATATATGTATATATATATATATATAATTATTTATTTATATATATATATATATATATATATATATATATATATATGTATATACACACACTCTCGTAAAAAGCATTTAAGGCGGCATTTAAGCTAGCTCCTGCGGCGGTCTTTTGTTAGGGCCTTCGGCTTGTTCAGGAGTTTGAGAGGCCCTAAGTCTTTGTATATTGTCAGCATTTGAAGCTCTCATGGCTGCCATTTGAGCTGAGTTTTCATTTGTACGGGACTTTCTTTTTCTCGCTGCAGCCTTGGCTCTTTTGATTGCAATCTGGTCATCTGATTACCTTTTGTCGAGACATACTGCTGCCATATGCAATAGGCAACAATAAACTACAAAAGAAATTCAAACTGATCGCTTGCATTAATATTTAAGCATACCTTTTTAAAAGCTCAACTATAATTCTTCCGTAACTTAATTTAGGTTCTTACCTTCAGTACAAACAATTATTTTTATTTAAATTCGTCTCATAAAAATCACTTAAAAGATCGACGAAAACAGTCGCATTAATAAAAACTTGAGTATCCAAAACATCTGTAACAAAGTATTGAAAGATTTTTATGTCTTTTCAAATGAAAAAGTTAGACACTGTGACACACTGACATTCACATTTATTTCATATATATATATATATATATATATATATATATATATATATATATATATATATATATATATATATATTATATGTATGTATGTCTGTGTGTGGAGTGGTTGGTGGTAATTTTATTTGGGTGTGGGTTTGTGTGTAAAGCCAAAATAGGTTATGGCTGCTCTATATGAAAGAGTAATCGATACCTAAGGTCGACATAGTTAACTCTTCGAGAATATTAATACCGTCATAAAAATCGTTGTAAAAATCGCGACTTAAAGTTTCATGCATCAAGCGATACTCGGGCATTATTTTGTGGTTGAAACGAATATGTCTGGAATGGTTTGACACGTGAAAACTGATTTTGCAATGTTTGTTTTTTTTTTTTGGTGTTTTTTTAACAATGTTTCTAATATTTGCTATATATACACTAACGTGCCCAAAAGATAAGCCGTCATATAAATGCCCCGACCTATATTAGTCGTGCCCTGCTGTCTGGTGAGCCAGTATGAACAACGTCTAGGATGCACATGACAAGGCGTTTTGAATTATCAGAGTTCCAAAGAGGCATGATCGTCTGTATCAAACTGATGAAACATTCAACATTTGTGGACATTTAACATCCCTCGATCTAAATGTTTACCGGAAATTCCTGATGGAAGGCATACCTGCCCAATGTGGACCACACAGCTGCTGAATATCGGTTCTTAATAACCGGAACCAGGAGCGTCTGTGTAGAAATATCTGCAGTAAGAGACAAACAACCTAGCTCCGATCAGGTTCCACGTGCTTACCCAACAGGTCAGTGCAGCGTAATTTTGCTTCCGCTGGATATCGGAGCAGATGAGCCATCAGTGTTCTCTAGTTAAAACCATGACACGGGATGTAACATTTCATGTCGTGCTCAGTGCTTGAAGTAATCCAGTGACTTGACCCAAAGCGCAGTAAGTTCAATACAAAGGTTAACAAAACTTGGAGTGTTGAGTTACTAAGGAGGAAAATGAAACTGGGGATATATATAAAAGGCATGGCACGTGGAGCTAGAACAATCTACTCCTGTGGACTAAATAAATGGTTCGGTTCGAAATACCAACGTATATCGCCTAAAGAAGGTTGGGGCGTACATCCATCTAAACCTCGTGAATACGACAATAAAAATAAACAATAAACAATGTAAATAGTGTAAATCGTTATAATACCTCATCTCAAAATTATAGAGTTGTGGTAGAACTAGAACAGTCTACCCCAGTGAGCGAAATAAAGGTTTCAGTTCGGCATTCCAACCACCTGAAGAAGGCCGGAGCGTACAACGGCCGAAACGTTATAATAAATATGGCGACAAAGATGTGGACAATAGTCCGAATAATGTAAATTATATATATATATATATATATATATATATATATATATATATATATATATATATATATATAAACAAAATTCCGAGCAGCGACCGACCACATCTGTCAGTTTCATGCGCAGCAGGCAATCTTCAGGCGGTCGATATCTGTGACCAGAAATAGGCACCTTTATCCACTCAAGCGTGTTCAAGATGGCAAGATTCGTAGTCGGTAGTAATACCGAACATACTCGCCCGGGGGACGGTAACCCAATCGGGCTAGATGAAAAAAGAATCCAAGAAAAAAATCGCCAGAAATGTTTTTCCACTGTCAGAAAAAAATGGTCAATGCTAAGTGGAGCAAAGAAGCTATATGTGAAACCACAGGTAATTTTTTTCTAGAATTATTATTCCCTTTCCTTATATATATATATATATATATATATATATATATATATATATATATATATATATAAACAAGAATGAACAGGTTATCTGCCAACAAAAGTTTGTTTTTTTTAAAATGAGAGTAAAATTATATATAATCAAACACCAAGAAATAACAAATATAAGCAAGAGTTACATTACCAAGAAGAAATTAAAAACTATAATTCTAAAAATTCTAAATACAGAAAAAGGAAAGTTATTTTTATAGACCGCTTCTTCTTCAAACTAAAAGATTAGCATTTTGATGATAAAAATCCTTTATCAAAAAACTGTAATGGGAAAACACTTAAAATTAGTTACTCTTGTGTTAGCAGTATAGAAAGTATCGTCTCAGCCCACATCAGTAAACTCCTATGTAAATTTCTAAATAGTGGAGCAGTGGATATTATCCCTTGCATGCAATTGCAGAAGGAAAATTGAGTGTCCTATTGAAGATAAATGCATGTCTAAAAATGTTATATATGAGGCAACCAATTTCCCCGAAGAAAATGTAGGCCAGAAAAACTACATTGGAATTTTTGCGGAGAATTGGAAACAATAATTATATAATCATAAGCATTCCTTCAACAACAGGTCTCTTAAAAACCAAACAGCTTTATCCAAGCAATATTAAGATCTTATTGACAAAGGTCTCACACAGCATTTGGAGTGGAAATTCATATCCAGAGGCCAGGCCCCTAAGAACTTCTGTCGGATGGCGTATATTTCTTAATAAGTTCTCTCGAGTATGCAAGCATGTAGATGAAATAAATATTGTTTAAGATAAAATGAAGCATTTACTCAAATGAGTGTACCCACTAAAAATAACGTTTGAAGTAATAAAAATATATCTTTTTTTAATCCATTAATTCTTTAGAGACACACACACACACGCATATATATATATATATATATATATATATATATATATATATATATCGCAATAAATTCCCTGTGAATGGTGGCCGACCGCAACCAAAAGTTTTATGCGTTCTCACAAAATCATCAGGTGTTCTACAACAGCTGTTTACGAAAATAGGCACTTTATGCTTCTTTGGTAAGTATATAAGTACATGCGCGTACAAAAGTTTATATAACACCATAAGAATGTTTGACACAAATTATAAGACAAAATACTTTGTTTATTGATAGTTGCACTAAAACTACTGCACTGTATAACATATTACATCATAATATAGCTAAATTGTTCAGTATAACTTCCCTTTCAAATAAATGAAGCTTATTTGATAGCACAATTATTTATATAATAATTTGCCATTGTTATGCATCTTGTCTATATAGAATTTGTAAAGCTTCAGTAAATTATAAATTTTATAATCAGTCAGTTATGTGCCATGAGTGATACACGCTTAGGCGATCATGCATCTTTCCCGCAGTAAGTTGCCATTACTTTCTGCGGTAGATCAGTTGCCATCCAAGACTATAGAACCAGATCTGTCCTACTATTTACCCATAGCTGGGGGGGAGCTGGCGAGAAGAAGATGATTCAATACCTTTTCCCAAGGGTATTAGCACGTCGGTGAATGTAATGGATTCCTCAATCCGACTCGCAATCCATTACTCCAACGTACCTCCTAATATAATTATATAATTACATTTTTATAATACTGTGCTATAAGACTGTCCCTGACCATCGGAACGAAATTCCAGTGCTAGGATTTTGAACCTAAACTTAAACTTTAAACTTGTCTACTCAAAAAACAGTAAGGATTTGGAAAAAAAAGTATTTTGTGTCATTATTTATCATGTCAAACCCTAACTTAAAAATTGAGTGCAATACGAGGGTTCTAAAATCTACCTAACCTACTGAGCCATATCTCTGAGCATCAACAATGAGAACTATTTCTTTGGTCGAAAGATTTGCGATGTTCGGTAACGACATATAGATCCTGAGTGATACGTCTCGGACAACATCCGCCACTATCAACGTTGCCTTTTTCCCCACTTCAAACTTTAATTGCCTTTTTGCTGACGTTATGGTGATATAACCACATCCGCCAGAAACTGAAAATTTAGTCAGCAGAAATTCAATGGCCGACATCACAACAATTAAACTATCAGCACTTAAAGGTCTTTAACGCAATGGCCCCCTAACGCTGGTGTAGATAATGACTTGCCGGTTCAATCCCAAAGAATTCTGTTGAGTAAATTTGTTAAAAATATATTTGTAGTAGCAAAATCCAAAAGCTTCCATACTCGGAGAAGAACAACTCTGAATTCAAAGTCAGTTGGGGGTGGGGTTGATAACTTTGTAAATACCTACTTACTACAGAAAGCGCAGCTACAGCAGTTTGTGTGGTGAGGATATGACCCTTTATTTCTTCATTGGCGTGTAATGGTACTAAGAAAATAGGAATAGTTTCAATCAAACATTGATTTTCTCCAAGAATATTCTTTAAAGGATGCAAATGTCACATCCTGATAGTGACCTTTAGGAAAAAGATGATTTTTGCTTAAAATTAATGTCGGAACTGCACAATACGAACAGCGACTAGATATAGTTATTTCTTTTCCGTATTACGATAGATTAAAGACACCAGATCACGAATTAAAAAAATATATAAAAATTTATAAAAGTAAATAGGACTTCCTTTTTTAATATGCGAAGTTAGATTGAAAAGTTGATAGGCTGACGGTGAAAGAATGATGTGAAATTTTGCATGCGTTAATTTCAACTATTCTTATTAATAACTGCATTGTTTCTTTTCAGGTACGTTTCGGCCGTTGTGCTCTCTGGCCTTCTTCAGGTGATACCTAGATCAATATAAACTTCAGGAAGGCCCGAGGGGACAACGTCCGAAACCGTGATAACAACTACAAAGATGAGGACAATAGTCCGAATATAAATAGTGTAACCTATGAATGCAGGTCGTTATTTTAAGAAGTAATGGTTAAAAATGAAAAAAATGTAACTCACAGCTTTTCTTATTTCACTGAAAAAGACGTTAAACACTTTTATCTTCCCGCGTTTATCTTACTTTCATTTTTCTTATTGAAACAAAGTAGCGTCTCTGATATGTCTTTTCTCTTTTTCCCCGCGATCGAAAGGGAATAATCCATTATTTATAGGGTGTTGGCAGGGTGTAACGGTCGCGATAAGGGAGGGAGAAGCAGAATTATAATAAGATGATAATGATAAAGAATTTGAAAGTGAAAGTGAAAGTGAAAGTGAAAGTATAATGTTTTTCTTAAAGGTCCGTAATGATTATTTATACTTCGTTAATAATTTGTTTACGCTGCTTTTAATGCTGAGGTAGTTACTAGGTTGAAATATTACTGCTGAAATAAACTGTGACAGGGTCAAATTACAAGTCATATCAAACCAAAATAGTTATTCTATCTGGGTTGGAATAGCCCTCTCCTCGTTGTCCAGCATTGAAAGAGTTCAAAAGTGAATACGCGAACTTGTGGGGAGTTATTTTCCACCCTAAAACCCCTTTCCCACAAACGTAAAGATACACACCCCATCGCTACTCTCTCGCTATGCTACATATTCAGACGAATGACGTTCCCTAGTTCCAGACATTTATAGCTAAGACCCGCCATGCGCTGTACAGACGGTCAACAAATCCACATCCCATTCGTATATTCCATTGGTCCGCTTAGGAAGATTCTTCTCCAGAACTTTCATTTGAGTGAACCGAATTCTGAGAACGTGCTTCGCCGATTAGTTCAATCTTAACCTTTTCAAGTCTCTGAACAACCCTTATCTATCCTACATATCCTCATAATATAAACTTTTATTTTCTTCCTTAACACCCTTACAACAAACTCACTAACTCACTACCTGGAGTGACACTGAAGCCTTGTATTTGATTAACAATATTATAAAAATGCTCCATTTTTTACAAAGACACATAGCACAGTGGATAAAAGCGTTGGTTAGATCCTATGACAGGACCCAAAGAGTGTGAGTTCAATACCCGGTTAAGGCAGTGGAGAACTTGGAGAGGGGAATTAACAGGAGATAACTGATAACTGACATCCATTAAAACATGGCACGTGGAACTAGAACAGTTTACCCCAGTGAGCGAAATAAAGGGTTCAGTTCGACATTCCAACCACCTGAAGAAGGCCGGAGCGTTCAACGGCCGAAATGTTGCAATAAATATGGTGACGAAGATGAGGACAATAGTCCGAATAATGTAAATAGTGTACATAATACCTCATCTCAGAAATATAGACAGATACTCCATTTTTGTCAGATCTAACACTTGTAAAGTTAGGACATATTAGGAATCGTGTACATACTGGAAAGATACTAGAGCGCGAGAATTTTCGCAGTATCCATAGCGATAGAACGTGTATATTAGTTCAACTTGAGGTCCGGGATGAGTTTGAGTCCCAATAAGCGTTGAAGGTAAAAAACTTCATTGCGGGTCTGATCGTTGACCATCTCTCTAACCCAAGTTTTTAAATTATCAGTCAACTATAGAAATTTGCACAAGCGTGTTTTAATTTTTAAAAAATACTTGTCATGAAATTGAATATTTGAAATATGGCTAATAATGTAGATCAAAAATTTGCACAGTAATGCCAGGGAGACAGTTATCTCCAATAAATAGGTTTAAATAATTTTTCCAAAAGTGCATGGAAATGACACACAGTTACTTGATTCAATTTCAGCATCACGCCACATCATTGTTTTGAATGCTTGCCTTGTGGACACATCTTTCCTATGAACCACGAATACACGTATCACTAGATAAAGCTATCCTAGTCTCCATGCATATAGAAAGATGACGAGACAAAGTGGAATTATTTATTAACGACGCGTTTCACAGAAGAAGCGTATGCTTTCTTTGGCGTCCTCATATTAAAATGAAAGACAAAACTGCGTGTGTTGAAAATGTCTTAGAATCTGTGAGGATAAGTGGGTATCATAAATCAAATAAATTATCCTAATAACTCTATCTAACGGTGTTATTGTACTCCCTATATTCTCCGTATACTGAAATTAACAGAAGGTATTATTTTAGGGTTTCCCCATGTAACTTGATAACTCGACGTACCATGAGATTCCTTTTTTGGTATTTTCTAAAAGACAGTACTGGTAATTTTTACATCAGCTTGCGAAATTGTTGAAACGGTCCTGAAATTGAAACTAGCTTCAAGCGTCGTCTGGAAAAAGCATTATTCCCCAAAAAAATAAAGAGGCGTAGATTTGAACGAACTTCCCAAATTCTTAATTATTCCTATTCAGTCTGTTTACAGACGCATAGAGAGAAACAATCGCAGATTTTTTGTTTTCTTTTTTTATATTATTCTATGTACACTTTCCACACACACACACACACACCTTGGCCAATTCACGTAGTCTAGATTCCCCTTTGCAAATAATCTAGCATCTTTTCTTTTTTTTTTTTTGGCAGGCACTCTTTAGATCTTTATAGAAAACGCTGCTGTTTGTGCAATATTCTAAAAATTGTTTGAATTCTCCATCAAAATCGATATTCAATTTGCTTCAGGCCGCCTCCCGAGTTTTCCTTAGAGTAGTAACATAATGCGTGGGAGATTGCAATTGATTTTTATCTTAAAGCATTAAATATAAATATTGTGGGACGATTTTTTGCATTGTTCGTCATATTTTTGCAACTGATTTTGCGTCTGGAAATAAATATCTTTCTCTTGTGTCTGTCTGTCTCTCTTTCTCTTTCCCTGTCTATCTGTCTCTGTCTCTCTGTATGCGCCTCCCTCACTATTTTACGGTCTGTCTATCTATCTGTCTGTCTCTGTCTGTCTGTCTGTCTGTCTGTCTCTCTATTTATATATATTTATATATATATATATATATATATATATATATATATATATATATATATATATATATAATAAAATCCTCATATTTGCCTTGATAAAGTCCATCAGAGGATGAAACGCGTTGGTAAAGAAAAGTTTTCCTTTTATCATAATACATATTGTCTTTTTACACACACACTCACACACACCTTATATATATATATATATATATATACATATATATATATATATATATATATATATATATATACCCTCTGCAAATACTCTAGCACTTTTTGTCAGACACTCTTTAGATCTTTATAAAAAAACAAAAAAAAAACGCTGTTGTTTGTGTAATATTCTAAAAATTGTTTGAATTCTCCATCAAAATCGATTTGCTTCAGGCCGCCTCCCTAGTTTTCCTTAGAGTAGTAATATAATATAATATATATATATATATATATATATATATATATATATATATATATATATATATATATATATGCCATTCTTTTTGACCGGCCTGTTTTCCAATGGCTGTTACACATGACGCCAATCTAGACCATTTCAAACTTCCAGCTTCCAAAAGAATACCGGGCAAAGGAATTCTAACTACCACACAAACACCACATTGGTTCTTCAGAATGTTTGTGATAAGCAAATGTGATTGAACAAAAATAACAAAATATGAACTCCGGGCAGCTTATCCACAACTTCGAGTAAAATATAATATAAAATTAAACCGACCAACCTTGTGGATTTTTTTTGTAATCAAACTTGATATATATATATATATATATATATATATATATATATATATATATATATATATATATATATATATATATATATATAAGTTTATTTATTATAAACTGTTACAATGGAACATGCAAGTTACCGCGACAAAAATGCATATTTGTTTCGACGTCCAAAAGACGTCTGGTCAGGTAGTTAATATTGTTAATCGCGTAAGTTAACTTCCGTTTCCGTCTTATCATATCTCAAATTCCCACTCCTATTCACCAATTAACCAAAATCATTAACCAACTCATCACACCATACATACCTAGTAATATAAGTATAGAAGTATAGAAGTCAACACTTGCTAAGCTTATCTGATGAAAATGTTTCTTTGTCGTTCTTTTTTTTCTTCTTTTAAAACTGGCCATATTGGAAAGAGTTCTAGAGGAAATGTTTGACATGTTCACTCAAAAGTAAATTCTTCTTTTTAATTGTGATATTTGTACTAAAAAGCACAGTATTTATAAGTAGCTGTTGATCGCTGCATTTTTTAGAGCGAAAAAAATGTTTGTGATATAATTATTAAGGATCTATGATTGCATCATCAGTCGATGGTTGGATCGCATTTTGATAACAGATTTGTTTTCATTCACTTAATATTTTTCCAAGTTATTTCTTTATCAATTATTCGTAATACTAAATCTATTTACTTATTTATTTTCAGAAAGTAAAACTGCTTAGTCATTAGCAAGAAAATTAGGCAGGTAAAATATACGCCCACGCAATCACTCTTCCTTTCTCGTTTGACCTATATATTAGGGTTATGACTTTTTTGTAACCCTATTTTCCTGTGTCATAAATCGATGAACTTTTGCGCAAATGTAATGAAAAAGACAGTTTTGTTTTAGTTGATGTAAAAAAAAAAACATCTCCAAACGGAAAATTCGAGTTTGCCATCGACGCAATAAGATTAAAAAAAATTAAAATATTTTAGAAGCTTTATTTTTCAATTTGCTAATGATGTAATTGGATAGTACTTACACCATTGTGCAAATTAATTGAAGCAACTGCTTTAGTTTCCTTTTTTCACCATACGGTCAGTTTTAGACCCACTGGAGTAGCAGGGTGTAATCGATTTCTATTTTTTTCTCGGATTAGGTCATTTGAACTGGTGTGAAGTAATATAAATCTATTTTCGGGATGTATAATGATGAAAATTTGTTGCCTTGATAAATATTACGTGATCCGTAATTGCATTAGATTTTTATCACGCGCAGACACTTTTATCTCGACTGTCGATTAGTTGTCCTATGGCTATTGTCTGCGATCTACGTTACTCCAAGGAAGCGTACGAAAATTGTAACGCTGCACGAACACACTGGCAAGCCTTAAAAGTGAGCAAATCAAAGTACTATCGACTGGCTTGGAAACTCATCGGATTTAAATCCAATCAAGAATCTGTGGTAAATCTGTAAGGAACGACTTCGTGGAATGGACATGCAAAGTACTAACTTATGCACTGGGTTATGTTTCATTGGAAGAATACGAAAAAAAAATAACGAAATTATTCGTTTTGTTTCAGTTAATTTACACAAGGGTGTATATAATTTTAACGCATTTAACATTTTTTAGCGATAGCAATAAATACAAAATTAAAAAATAAACAAAAACATTTATTAATATATTTCTTAACAAAAAATTAATTCTGTGTATGACTAGTGCATTTATTAAATAGTTATTAATTGGGTTTCTTTCGTGCTCATACATACGTTTTTTTTTGTTTTTTTTCTGCGCGTTTCTCCAATGAACTAATTATACATAGAAATAAATTCAACCACGATTTTGATTTTATAAATGTTACACTCATCAAAAAAGAAAATTCACTCAGAAGGAAAATCCTCGAGAGTACCGCCATTGAATATTATCCAAATATTAATCTACATCCAAGTTTTTTCCCAATATCACGTTTCCTAAGATAATCACTACTCTCCCAAGCCAACGCACACAATAAATATATCAAGAAACCAAAAGAAAACGGTTGAATCCATCAATACAACAATACAAACAGTGTTTCTACATGTGAAAATATTCTCTTTAAACATAAAGTAATTGACATAATTTTTCAGTTGAACATATGAATATACAATAGCGTTTCTAAATTCTTTTAGCTGCTAACGACATTTCGTTTGTTGTTGATAGATAATGTTTCAATAAATTAATTTTATAGACCTACATAAGGAGAAGTGGAGCAACACCGGAACCATCCTGTATCATCCTGATGTCCTGGAAAGCATTGTTAACCTCCAATAAGTAATCCCACACCTTACCACCCGTATTTCTTAGGAGTGTGATCACTCCAGGGGCTTTCTGAAAGTTGTGTGGTTTTTCTGTGGACTTCCCATTCACGGAAGTACATTTAAACGGTGGACTGAAGAAGGCCTTCTGCTGAGTAGAAAGGTACCTCTTGATGCCCTGCGTGTGTGATGATACACAATTTTTCCCCCTTGGGAACAGCTCTTTTCCTTCTTTTCTTTTTCTCGTCTTTTTCTTCAGTAGGCTTCAGTAGAGGGGAGAGGATGAAGACGGAACCCTAGAAATAGAAGTGAGGCACCTTTGCCTCAGCTTGTGTATATTGTTTCTCATCTCTTACCGGCGAAGTAGGAATGGCTTGAATCTCGGCAGCTACCAGGATCTTCTCCGCCCTACACTATTCCTTCCCCTTTTGGTATACTTTGTGTCGTGGCCTTGTTGAGGCCAGAAATAAAGACACAAAGAGAGGAATTGAATCAAACAAATATATTAACAGAAACAGTAATACAAACATATACAAACGAAAGTTACAGCAAGAATGTTCGGTTCGACTGTTTGAGCTGACTGCTGGAAACTTCCGTCTCCAAAAGGCAGTACCTGCTCCTATTTATAGCTGGGAAAGTCCATGCGTGCGTGCGTGGGTAAATTATCATAAAACTACCCATCACGAAATATCTTAATATACTAAGAAATCACCTCAATACATCCAAGGATAAGCTTCCTGTTACACTTTTTTTAACGTCCGGTTTCCTTTTCTGGATTGCCAAATACTGTTGAGTAGAACCAATATTGACAATTTCCACGTAGTCCTTTTGAGGTCCTCTAGGGTCCTTAATGGCCCTCGTCACCAAGTTGCTATGGCATTGTTAGGACCAGAATTAAAGACACCAGAGAAGAATTGAGTTACCCAAACATATTAACAGAAACAGTAATAACAACATGTACAAACGAGAGTGTTACAGCAAGAATGTTCGGCCCGACTGTCAGAGCTGACTGCTGGAAACTTCCCTCTCTAAAAGGCAGTACCTGCTCCTATTTATAGCTGGGAGAGTCCATGCGTGCGTGGGTAAATTGCCATCATACTTTGGGTCTTCTTCATCTTTTTCCTCCTTCCTCTTTTTCAGTGAGGAGGATCGCGGTAGAGATATTTCTTTTACCTTCATATAAGAGGTCCAGCTGCAGTAACTCCTCCTGTGGCTGAATACTGCTGCTCTGTCTGCTGTTTTTGTTGGAGCTCCTGTTCTGGCTGCTGCTGCTCTGTCAGCTACTGCTGCTGCCGATGCTGCTTGGGTTGCTCCAGCCGTTTCTGTTGCTGTAGTGTGTCCGGTGGTTAATGCGGTTGTTGTTAATGCTGCTGTTCCGGCTGTCTTTTCAACTTATGCTGCTGTTGTTGCTGCTGCTGTTTCGCCCGCTGATGCTGCTGCTTCTTCGGCAGATGCTGTTGTTGCTTGATAGTTCCTTTTTCAGGGACATGCGACTGGAGAGTTGGAGTTGCAGCCTTGGCTCCCCCTCCTCACCACCTCAGGCTACTCGCCAGAACTACTGGGGGCCTTCCTTGGTTCTTCCGCTCTCTGCTGCTCTTTTGATTTTTGAAGCTGTTGTGCCGGGTTTCTGCTGGGACACAACTTTGCTAGGTGACCGGCGGCCCTACAAACCAGAAGTTGGGACGGCGGCCCTCAGCCACAACATAAATATTTCGGCCTCCTCAGATGATGACGTTGGGATCTCATTAAATTTTGGCTGGGTCAATGTCACCATAACTTCTTAGTCACTGGTGGCAAGTCTCGCCTTGCTTTTGATGGATTATATCCCTTCCACAGGTTCAAAGTCAAAGAAGAAGGCACCCAAATGTTCCTCAGAGATGTACATGGGCACCTGATGTAAGGTGATCTGGGTCTTTCGGGTACCCATGTACTCCGATTGAAGCCTCAGATTCTTGGTGGTGAGCTCGCTATTGCTAGCAGTATGTCCCATATGGCATTAAACCTGCGGGTCAATGCTTTGACACCGATGTTCAAGGCCTTGAAAGCCTCATCTATCGTCTCCCTGTTGACAGTAATGAATTCCCGTGTTTTGACCGGCTATCAACACGGAGATGGTCCTTGTTGTGCATATCTATAAGCAAAAGTTCTCAACTAGCGTCTAGTGAGCAGACGAAAAATAAAGAGGGTTGTAACTCAATATATACTTTAAAGCAATTTACTCTGTTGTGTAGCTGGATTCAACCCTTTTTTATGATTTTATTTGGCCTGGGGGAGCAATAAAAAATAAACCCGAATTTATTTATTTTGCTTTAGTTTTATCTTTAGTTTACATATTAAATTTGTTTTCTGGGTTCATCTCCCCTCCACCATATTGTTATGAATGAAAGGGTCGTATCCGATTAACTAGGACTAGGATAGATAATGAAGATCCTCTCCTCTTCATTTCCCCCTTTGCCTTGTGCCACAATTCTGTACTTTTCAGAATAAATACCTTTTGTTTCAATAAATTCATTTCGTTTTTTGCCTTGAAAAAGTCCACATTAAACGAATCGCGAAGGGTAAAACTATCGTTTTCTTATTGCTTTTCCCTTATATATATATATATATATATATATATATATATATATATATATATATATATATATATATATAACAGAAGCTGCCGACCGTCCATCCTGGCGAAGAGCAGTTCATTTCGGCTATCCCACTTTGGAGAATAGGAAAAAAGACGGAATAGGAAGTAAAAAGAACGTAATGCAAGGCCCGGCAGAACTCGGTAAGACCATGCGATCAATACCCGAGAACATCCCATCCCAGCCTTGGCCTCCTGTGACATGTCGTGTTCAAGCATCGTGGAGGTAACGGGTGAACCAAACTCGGAATTGAGTGGTGTGGACAAGAACAATATATATATATATATATGTGTGTGTGTGTGTGTGGCAAATGTTTGTGGAATCATGATCGTCTAGGCCCTGCAGGTAAACGGTACATAAATAGTGATGAAGAAGACAACAGCAACAATTGAAGCGCTACCTTTAGAGAAAAATCTATGAATCTCTCTCCCTAATATCACAAGATTTATGTGTCTAACTTAGATTATTATAGATTTTATGCTAACCTTGATATTAAGGAAATATGGCTTGGAGAATTTGACAGTCACAGGACATTCTGAGGTCAGGAAGGGCTGAGAGGAACAACGAGTAAACTGCCAAACCAGATATGTGTATATGGATGGCAAACTAGAGGCTGGGACGGATAATAAAGAGACAAATATTGCTTAGAACTACATAAAAAGTTATGAAGAGGCAGCCATTCTCAAGCATCTTCTCAGGTAGTCAGGACGTCAATCGAATGGCTACTTCAAGAATCTCGCTGGCCATCCTTTATAGAGAGCTCGTCAACTGCAATCGACATCGCGGAGCCCCTAAACGCAGATTCAAAGACTAACTGAAGTCTTGTCTCCTTCAAGCCGGAATCAGCGCTCATACCAGGGAAACAAGCCGCCGACTGCGAAGAGTAATTCATTTTGGTTGTTCCACTTTTCAGAATAGAAGAAAAGATGGAAGAAGTAAGAAGAAGGTAATGCACGGCCCGGCAGCTCCAGCGACAACCAATACCCGTCCAACCATGCGATCAATACCCGAGAACGTTCCATCCCAGCCTTGGCGTCCTGAGAGATGTCGCGTTCAAGCATCGTGGAGGCACCGGATGAACCAAACTCGGACACAGTGATGTGAGCAACAAGGACAATGTATATATATATATGCCAAACGTTTGTGGACATTAACTTTTCGAAGGATCGCCTAAATCTCTAATAATATTAGACAGTAGGTGCAGATAGATTCGACTATCGTCCGGTTCACACTATTCCCGGCGTTTTAAAGAGGGGTAGAGGTTTATCCCTAGTTTCCTGTTTACGATTATGTTCCTGGTTTCCTTCTAACCTCTCTGCTTAAATTCTGTAATTTTATTTACTATTAATTTACTTTTTTTCTCAATAGGAGTAGAGAGGTTCACCTATCGTCCGGTTCACACTCCTCCTTGCTCTTCTGAATAGAAGTAGACGTTTAGCCCTTGTTTCCTGTTTAGGATTGGGTTTCCGGTTCCTTTTAAAGTCCTTTCATTCTCTTTCACTCCAAGTAGCCCCTTCCGTCTTAGTGGCATTATCATCTTGCTTGGGCTGATATAATCTTTTATTTAGATTCCTTGAGTTTTCTCCTGAGTAATCTTATTACAATTATCACAGGCGATGGAGTAAATTCATCCTTCAGGTTTTAGCTTATTGTTTTGTTTAGTATTAACTAAGTCTTTTATTGTTTTGAATGTAGCAGTAACAAATGTTATGTTGAGTTTAGATAGATTCTTTGTTTTTTTGTGTGTTTTTTTTTTAGTTATTCTTATTAAAACGCGATGTCTACCGGCAATCAAGCAACAAAAACGACCTAACAAATCTCTATTCACATCACAACAACAAAATAAAATCCGGCATAATCATCGGATTCTACTTAAGAACACTAAGAATATACCAGCCTGGATTATTTACACGAAGAAGAGAAATAAACTGAAAACATATCAAGCTTCTCCAGTACCCAAATTGTTTTATATAATGCGAAACAAAAGGCCTATAAAATATTCAAAATCAAAAAATACCCCTCCTGAAAAACCCAATGAATCAAAAAAAAAATATTAACCTACCAACTAACTCTACAATAAAAAATAATCTATCTTAACTCAACATAAAATTTGTTACTACTACATCCAAAATAAAAGACTACTGTGCAGATAGGAGTGGGAGATAACGGTTAAGCCTAGACTTGAACAGGTTAAGATTGTTGTAATCGGGGAAACATCCTCTTGTGAGTCGTTTCCACAGAACAATGGTTCACGGGAAGTAGCTACTCGAGTAGAACTTACTTCTCACCGATGGAATACGGAGGGAATGTGGATGGTTTGCTACTATGTAAGTGGCATGGAGTCTCTTTGCCGTGAAGATTTCACCTGGCTGAACCAGGGAATGTAGCTCGTCCGAGCACTTTCTATTGAGGTAGCGATAGAGAGGTTTGCTAAATCCCGTCTGTGGGAAAGACGGTGGAGGGTGGAGAACAATTCGTCATCCACAATATCTTAGAGATGCTTTTGGACTCTGTCAAGGCTAGAGAATGAGGTCTGGGCAGATCCCACCCCAATATAACTTCATTTTTAGCCAGATCTAGTTCTTGTAAAGGCAAATGATAGCCAGCCTAACTGATGACAAAACATGCAAATGCAACTCCATCAACACAAAACATGCGAAACAAAAATAGTTGAAACGACAACAGAAAATAAAATTAAAAAATCAAGAAATAATAAACAAATAAACAAAAATAAGGAAAGACGAACAAAAAGAAAAAAGACAGTCACCTAACTACGAGAGTGCTCAATGTCTAAATCAAACCGACTAAGACAGAACAGTAACTCCAACTGACGAAACCGCACACAAGACACTCATTTCAAATCGCGACTGTGATTTTCTCTCAACGTGATCGTTAGTCCACATAAAATATATCTGTCTATATATCTATCTCATATATATATATATATATATATATATATATATATATATATATATGCAATGTGATAGTTTATAATTATATATATATATATATATATATATATATATATATATATTATAAACTGTTACATTGGATCTTGCCTGTTCCAATGTAACACTTTATAATAAATATTTGTTGCTCTTCTCTTGTATTGAGCCTTTTTTTAAATTAATATTATAAACACATGAATTTATATTATTTTTGATCTTTTGCATTTGTACATATATATATATATATATATATATATATATAATAAAAAGTTTAATGGTCAGAGTTGAATTAAACCAGGAAGCAATAGTATTAAAAAGTGCACAACACGCGCATAAAAATAATAACAAAAATGTAACTTTACAACAATCATAGTGATATCTGCAAACTTTGTCACCAAGAAAAGTTATCTATAATACAATTTCCGGACTAAAATATTTTTTGAATGATAGATCGAAAATTATGACCCATTGTATACATACTAACAGTTCCTTTAGAGTCCATATGAAGTGGGATGAAAAGAATGTATGTATAATTCATTTAACCCCCACCAACGATACATTTCAAACACACGTGCTTTTCCTTTCCTCCTCCTCACCTTCTAACGCATTTCACGTCGTGGGCTTATTTATTTTTAAATAATATAGCGTTCACAATTTTTAAAAAATAAAGCTTTAGGGAATCAATTGAGCAAAATCGCCTGAAGCCTGAAACCAAGGTAGCGAAATCATAATTTTTATAATATATATATATATATATATATATATATATATATATATATATATATATATATAATGTATATTTGGACAGAAAACTTTATTTCAAACGTTTCGTTGAATATGACAGACGAGGAAAGGTTGAGGAATGTTTTACTGAGTTTTCTAATGTTCTTAAATGTTTCCGTTTGGTTGGGGTAATGGAGTGTAAAACTTGTCCATCGTGTCTATTGTCCCAAGCGCTTTCGGCCGTTTTTTTGTCCATTTTCAAGGGGTTTGTTGTTATGCTTTGCTAATTCCTTTTCATGGCTACCTTTTTTAAGATGTAGTTGGGTGATCCTTATAAAGTAGCAGCGTTTATTCCGAGTTCTCGCAGAAGGATTGTGGTTGGAATATGTGTTAGCGACTTTCTATTGAAAAAAAAAATGAGCATATTATTTCCGTTGGTGAGATTAATATATATATATATATATATATATAAGCTCTAAATTCCTATACATTTCAGTTAAGCTGTTATTGAGCGTCCTTAAATTTAAAAAAAAATTACTTTCAAAATGTTATATGACAAAATCTAGGATCTTGCACTTAAATCTTTCAGTTAACTTGTTGAATATTTATCAGCGTCCTCAAATTCGGAAATGAGCGAACATTGAAGTCAACACTCAGAGGCAACAGGCTGTTTCATGCTAGATCGTGGCCTGACGATTGCGTCTAGCATGAAACAGCCTGTCGCCTCTGAGTGTTGACTTCAATGTTCACTTTTATATTTACATACGCTCTATCTCTTATATTGAGCACTTATCCCATAAATATAGCACACCATAAAATTATATTTCTTAATATATATATATATATATATATATATATATATATTTATATATATATATATGGATAATACATACATATATATATATATATATATATATGGATAATATATATATATATATATATAAATATTTCTAAGAGGATAGAATCCAGACAGAAGTCAATGTCCAGGACAGAGTAAGAATATAATATAAAAGGCTCAAACAATAATATTCCATGGTTTTAATTTATTACATTGGAATCGTAATCATGATCCAATTTGTAGGTCCGATGAATTGGATCGTGATTACCATGGAATAGTAATGTTTGAGCCTTTTAAGTTTTTTTTTTTTTTGAATTCTCATATACTTGTATTTTGATTTGTCATTCCAGCTGATGTAACAGGGTTTCCCCTAGGGAGGGATGTTTGATTTTTAAAACCCTTTATTCTACATTCAAGACCATCACTTGATAAGACGCCAGAAGTGTTGAAACAAAATGGCTATTTTTGTAGTGGTTTTATAACATATTTTTGTTATAATTTTCGAATGGATAATTTTATTTGCTCTACTGTATATATATATATATATATATATATATATATATATATATATATATACAGTAGAGCAAATATATATATATATATATATATATATATACAGTAGAGCAAATATATATATATATATATATATATATATATATATACAGTAGAGCAAATATATATATATATATATATATATATATATATAACGTTAGATAAGCAAAACACTAGAAAGCAAGATAAACTACAAAAAATCGAACATAAATTATATATTCTTTAAAATTTTCTATATTTATGGATGAAAGGTAATCTCCATTGGAGATAACACATTTGCCGATATAAATATGAAGAGAAAAATATTGGTGTGTATATATATATATCATTGGTCGATCATGTGAAGCATATTAATATTGCTATTTGAATATTGAAAACTGCCTTTGCGCTTATCATGCATAATAAATCAATCAATGAAAACATCTATTGATAACAGGTGTATTTTTACGAGTACAGCATGACCTCATTATAAGTATAATCGTTGAAAACTATAAAAACTTCACAAAACGCTTGGTCACCCTTCGTCGCAGGTTAAGATATATTACAAAAGAAGCTCACAACGTAAATAAAAGACACCAATAACATGAAGAATACTTGCGATATTAATCAAAATAAAGAAAATGCTAGCAGCTAAGAAAATTGAACATTGAATTAACTCTACATGTTAAACGGAAGAGCGGTAAACTGGTATATACAGTGGGGGAAATAAATATTCATACACTTGAAAAATTGTATTTTTATAAATGTAAAAGCCTTAACTATTAGGTTGGGCCAAAAATAATGACGTAATAATGTCGTTTTTTGACGTATTTTTTCACGTCAAAAAATGACATTATTACGTCATTATTTTTGCACCAACCTAATAAAACAAATTTTGATACATTTTATGCGTAAAGATACATATTATTACAAAATAGTAATAAACTTAATTAATTCTTATGCTAATAGAAATTAATGCATTTTAAAAATTTTAACTGATGAAAAAAGTATTCGTACAAAACAAACAAAGCATATTAACTTAATTTAATACTTTGTCGAATATCCTTTATTGAGTTCAACAGCTACCAGTCTATTCCTGTACGTCTCAACTAATGATTTGCACACATTGAGTGGTATTTTGTCTGATTCTTCTTGGCATATTGTCTTCAAATTCTTGATATTTATTGGTGCTCTTTTCCCAATTTGAATTTTCAAATATCGCCATAAATTCTCGATTGGGTTCAAGTCTGGGGACTGACTTGGCCATTGCAAGACATCAGCTAACCATTTCCTTGTAGATCTAGCGGTATGCTTAGGATCATTATCCAGTTGGAAAGACCAATCAGGAGGTAGCCGAAGTCTCTCAACAGAACGCATTAAATTGTCTTGCAGGATTTTCTGGTAGCTTTAGGCATTCATCTTGCCATCTATTATTGATATTCTGCCAACACCTCTTGCAGAAAAACAGCCCCAGATCATGATACAGCCACCACCAAACTTTACAGTTGGCCACGTGTTCTTTGGTAAGTAGGCTTCACCGTCCTTCCTCCACACATGATTTCGATAATTATGACCAAACAACTCTATTTTAGTTTCATTTGTCCATAGTACTTTTTCCCAAAACGAATATTCTTTATCCTTATGCTCTCTAACGAATTTTAGCCTAGCATCTCTGTGTCGTTTCAAGAGGAGTGGAGTCTTCCTTGGGATGCGTGATTTCAGACTGTTTTTGTGTAGTTCATTACTTATTGTACGCTTGGTTACTTTAATCCCTAATGCACGCAGATGTTCCTGCAGCTCTTCTCAGGTAACCTGTGGATTTTGTTGGATCTGGCGTCCTAATATCCTTGCTGATCTTAGAGAAATCTTCCTCGGAGCACCTGTTTGTCTTTGGTTTTCGACGCTGTTACGAGTTTTAAACCTTGCAATGAACGAAGCAATTGTAGTAAAAGGAATATTCAGGTTGTTAGAAATCGTTCTGTAACTGTTCCCATCTTTCCAAAGAGACAAAATGTGTTGTTTTTGTGAAATAGTCAATTCTTTAACTTTGGGCATTATTAGAACCGTTCTCGTAAGACTATAAATTGCAGAATGCTCTGATAATGGCTAATAGCGTTAATTATAATTACTGATAACATTACTGGAACATTCTAGAATATACTTTTTTTCATAATTAATTGATTATTTTATTCTAATAATTGATTTGTACGAATACTTTTTTCACCAGTTAGAATTTTAAAAAATGCATTAATTTCTGTTAGAATAAGAATTAATTAAGTTTATTATTATTTTTAATAATGTCTCTTTATACATAAAATGTGCCGAGATTTGTTTTATTTAAGGCTTTTACATTTATAAAAATACAATTTTTCAAGTGTACGGATATTTATTTCCCCCAACTGTGTATATATATATATATATATATATATATATATATATATATATATATATATATATATATATATATATATATCATTTGATTCTCTGCAAGCTGTTTTTTTTATAATGCAATACACCCCTCTCTTTCCTCACTGATAAAGGAAACTGCAGGATTTCCTACGGAACATATTAAAAGAAAACGAGAAGAAAAGATTAAACATCAATTCTAAGAAGGCACAATGGATGGCTTTTAGTAAAAAGAACAGCGGAACATGCGAACTAAGAAATGAGGACACCAAATTCAAGGGAGTACAAAGGAGTACTTTAACTGACTACTGAAAATGCAACACTGATATCCGAAAAGGTACAAGAATAGTGAAAGATGCTTTCCAAAATCTAAGGAAGGTATTAAGACACAGGGCAATTTCTAGACAAACAAACAAAAAAGTATTGAATTGTTATGTAATGTCAGACCTCCTCTATGACAGCGAATGCTGAACTATCTACTCAGGAGTGAAGAACTTTCTGCTTGCTTTTCTCTGTAAACAAGTTGCCATACATGCAACGAACTCTGCAAATACAGGCTGTTTGAAAACTCAGGTTTACGGAAGAAAAACGCTTACAAGTAATGTTAAAATGCTTTGAGAAGCAAATAATCGAACGAATTTACGGTTTTCCATAACATAAATATGTTCTAACTATTCAGGAGTCTTCTTCCCCCAACTATGCTTTAAACTTTCAGTTTAATTAAAATTAGTTCAGAAATTGAAATTTAATCTTATATTTAATTAAATGTTTTAAAGGTAAGTTTCTAAAATTATTTCGGGATATTTGAATAAACTGCATTAAGTAAATGCTTACGGCGCTATCACGTTGAAACCTTAGTTCCCGTATGATCACCTAAAGTTAAGCTTCGTTGATCCTAGATGAGTGACCGTTTAGTAATACAGGGTGGGGGTGGTGTAATGAATAACGGTTCGAACTGGAAATCAGAGAGCCGAGTTCCAATTCCAGGTGGGTTCATTATATTCACTTATGCACAAAATACTTTAGGGAAACGTGTGGATCCAAATCTTATTTTCACAGCTATGGATTAATTAGTAAGACATGTTGAATTATTATTATAAGAAAAATAATTCTTACACTCTAAAAATATTCTCTGGCTTTAATAATGTGCAAAGGTGAGCCGTAGAAAACAAATCAATGAATCAAAACAATTTTCTTCCCATTCTATGGGTTAAATAATAGAACTTGTATCAGCAAAATCATTATTGCCTCCAAAAAATTCTTACAATCTAATTTTTTTTTGGGCTTTAAATAATCTGCAAAGGTAAGCCGTAAAAAACAAATCAATGCATCAAAACAATCTTCTTCCCCAACTATGGGTTAAATAGTAGAACCGGTATCAGCAAAATCATTACTGTCTTCAAATGTTCTTACAACCTAAAAATAGTTTCTAGTTTTAAATAATACTCAAGAGATTGGTTAGCCGTAAAAAAAGACAAATCAATTAATTGATTAAACAAATTTGTATCAGCGTGAATTTCCCACAAAAATCACCCCGTCAATAAATCTCGAAAAAGAACTACTTAAAAAGAAAATAGAGCAATATTTTCTGGAGAATCATTTTTGTAGATTAGCGCCTTTTAGACATTCTTTAGGCAACGGCACTTGTCAGAATCGAAAACTATTGAATTCATTTTCATCGATTTAGAAGTGGAGGCCTATTTATAATACCGATAAAGTGCAAAATTTATCGCCCACATTTACAAAAATATCACAAGATTAAAACTAAGCTTACGTCATAAAGTTGGGTCACTGTGTCGTGCCAGAAAGTGTTTTTTTTTTTTTTTTTTTCTCTCTCTTTTTTCTCGTCGGAGTCTATCATGCACGTTAAAAAAATCTACCATACGTCTGTGAATGGAATACTGCCGTTATATCTGCTCTGGTGACCCTGCGATTCATCCAAAGAAGGATCTGTAATGTAATCCATCCTGACTTGACATCTCGACATCACTCACATCTCACCGACATGAAATGGCTTCCCTTTGTTTTTCCACAGATATTTTCATGGCAACGGCTCTAATTTTTTCCCCTGGTGCTCCGGCTACCTGAATTTAAGGGTGCTACTTAATTCGCATCAAGGTCCCACTTGTTTACTGTTGAAATAGCTAAATGCAACCGCAACTTCTACTCCAACAGTTTCTTTTCTCGCACTTCCCACCTGTGGAACTTCCTTCCGTTTACTTGCTACCCTGATAACATACAATCTTCAAAAATTTAAATGCAATGTCATTCGCCATCTTCTACTTCTTGAATGCCGTTCATCTTTTGCCCTTTCCTCAATCCTCCCTAGACTCAGTCATTTCTCTCACTTTTACTCGCTGTGAACCTCTGCGTAGTAGTGGCATTTTCGCCTTGCTTGGGGTGAAGTGATTCAAAAAATAATATCTGCCTTGGAAAGCTGACCTTTTTGGAAAAAAAAAAAAGATTTTTTTTTAAATAAAATACACCGGATACGTAAGATTTCGTGTTTTATTATGCAACTAAGAAAATATTTTACACAAGAAATTGCTGGTGAAATTGTTTTTTTTGTTTTTTGTTTTTTGTTTTTTTACATAAATATTTTTCGTCATGAAAGAAAATTACATGGATACATTTTAAAGTATTTTTCTTTAAAGAACAAAAATGTTGCATAATTAACAAAAGTATTAATAAAAAATATACAGACATGAATGACGTAAGCATATTTTAAAAAGAAGACATTTGTCAACAAAAAACTAGGAGCAGATAATTCCGTAAAAGTCAGTGATCGATTTAACATGATTTTAATAATATAACCAAGATATCTGTTCTAAATCGAAAAAAAGAACATTTTTTTCGATTCCGACACATGTCGCCACTTGTGGAACGTCTAAAACATGCTAATCTAGCAAAAGTATTTTTAAAAATGTTTCTTTTTTTTTTATGAGTAGACCAGTAATGTCTAAAAACGAGATCATAAGCATGACTATTTTATTCTACAAATACATTAACAACGTTTTTGTTTCTTTTGTTTCTTGCGGAAACCTGACAATGGGTTTTGCCTGAAATTCTGCTACGAGAAGTTATCATTCATTATATCTGAAAATGTCCTCACGATGTTATTTTCAAAACGTTTTGGTCGTTGTTCACACCGGCGTTCTTAAGGTGTCTGTCGATCCAGATAATCTTGCAGGGAATTTCGAACGGGAGGATTTATTTAATCCAATAATCTCGTTCCGCTGACAAATGTCCAGTGGCATTTCCTTAATGGTTAGATCCAAAGCAAGGTGATAATTCCACTAAGATGCAATAGGTTACTGGGAGTGAAAGAGAACGAGCAGACTTTAGTGAGCAGAAAGGCAAAAAAGAACAGGATTCAGGAGGACAGATGATGACGATTGACATTGCATTTAAATTTCTGAAAATCATTGGTAGCAAGGCAGGAAGAAACTATGTTTTCCCTTTGATTCTATTGTAAACCGGATCTAGGCATAACCTTTCACTCAAGTGTAAATTGGACATATGTTTTCCCTTTAACTCAAGCGTAAACTGAAATTTTCTCTTCAATTCGATTCAGCTATAAACTGGACCTATCTCTTCCCTTTGACTTGAATTAGAACCGGACATAAGTTTTTCCTTTGATTCTAGTGTAAACCAGACCTGTCTCTTCCCTTTGACTATAGTGTAAACAGGACCTATCTCTTCTCTTTGACTCTAGTGTAAACAGGGCCTATGTCTTCCTTTTGTCGCAAGTGAGAACTGGACGCGTGTTTTTCCTTTGGATATCGTACCTCCCTGTCAGTTTATTCATTTTGATAAATTTTTTATAAGATTTAAATTCCACATGAAATAACCCAACAAGTGATGATATGTCGTTATATTAACCAGCCTAATAATCACATTGATAGATTTTAGGGTTTTCAGGAGTTTCTTTGGCTTCGTTTTAATACTTTGACTTTCAGTGACTATATTTTATTTTATTTATGAAACGGTCCTTCTTGCTTTGATCGCGGGCTGAAGCGATTAAACAATTTCCCCAAACATCGTCCGTAGAAGAAATTGCAATTAAGAGGTGAAAAGTGGTCACTTGATAATTGGATCTCTCTTAAGTATGGAGAATACTATGCCCAAATGTAATGCTTCCATCTCGGGGAACTTAAATGGCAACAGTTTCCGTGTTATTTGAGCCATGCTTTTCCAAAACCTATCTCTTCCACCCGGGATCTAAAGCAGAATGACAGTGGTACTATACCTAGGTACTGAATGTTGGGGTACCTTGATAGTTATCACCAGGGATAATGCAATCAATAATCCATGTTCACCGCCACCCCGCTAATCTTTTGTGTTCACCTTTATAACAATACCATAGGGAAAACCCGAATCCAATTATGTTCTCCCTAGTTTAAAGTTAAATAATAAGGTAGACCTTGCTCTAAAGCCTTGGATGGCAATTTCTATAGAAGGACGTCTCTGAAATCAATACTGTGGGGAAGGCAACTGGAAAATATTCTACTAGCTTTCCACAAAACATACATTAAAAAAGGAAGCTGTGGAGACCCATGATTGCATATGTACTAAAGAGACATGGCATTACCAAACAGCTAGATGCCCTGTATTCGATACTGATTATAACAGTGATTATATAAAATATGATTTAAAATATTCAATAATTGGATCGATAATTCTCAAGGTTTGGGAGAAATATTCCCAGCTGATGATACGGAGGCCTTAACCTAAAAACTTAAACATGTTTTTAATCACCGAGAAAAATTCAATCAGTTAAACACCCCCCCTACACACACAAGAAAAAAACATACAAAGACATACACACACATATATGCGTATATACATCAACAATTCTGTAACCTAATGATAAGAAAAAAACCTTTTTTAATATAATCCCCTTCCGTGTCAATGCACTTGATTTAGTAGTTATTATTAAGTCCTGTAGATTGAACATTATGCAGTGAAAACTTCAGATCACTACAATCTTAACCTCTTCAAGTCTAAGGTCAACTGTTATCTATCGAACTTATGTACTTAAGGTTCACTTCCTACCACGACTTTCCATTTTGATATCACCACACCCTCATTCTTCATTACCCCGCTTTAACGGACATCATCTACATTGAGGGGCTCTCGAGCTTCGTATTGAATGAATGTTAGTAATAAAAATGTTCGCCTTATAATCACGAGTTAGGTTATGGATCTGTAGAAAGAAAGAAAGAAAGAAAGTATGATTACAAAATATGAAAGAAAGAGAAAGAAGCAAGAAGCCAAAGGAAAGATCGAAAGAGGGAATGGAAATATCATATCAGTAAGAGAAACAGAAAGAAACAGAAAGAAATAGAAAGAAACAGAAAGAAATAGAAAGAAACAGAAAGAAATAGAAAGAAACAGAAAGAAACAGAAAGAAATAGAAAGAAACAGAAAGAAACAGAAAGAAATAGAAAGAAACAGAAAGAAATAGAAAGAAATAGAAAGAAACAGAAAGAAATAGAAAGAAACAGAAAGAAATAGAAAGAAATAGAAAGAAATAGAAAGAAACAGAAAGAAACAGAAAGAAATAGAAAGAAACAGAAAGAAATAGAAAGAAACAGAAAGAAACAGAAAGAAATAGAAAGAAACAGAAAGAAATAGAAAGAAATAGAAAGAAACAGAAAGAAATAGAAAGAAACAGAAAGAAATAGAAAGAAACAGAAAGAAACAGAAAGAAATAGAAAGAAACAGAAAGAAACAGAAAGAAATAGAAAGAAACAGAAAGAAATAGAAAGAAATAGAAAGAAACAGAAAGAAACAGAAAGAAATAGAAAGAAACAGAAAGAAATAGAAAGAAACAGAAAGAAACAGAAAGAAATAGAAAGAAACAGAAAGAAACAGAAAGAAATAGAAAGAAACAGAAAGAAATAGAAAGAAATAGAAAGAAACAGAAAGAAACAGAAAGAAATAGAAAGAAATAGTAAACTAAAAGAAAGAAAGATAGAAAAAAATGGAAATAGAAAAGAAAGAAAGTAAGAAAGTTAAAAAAAAACATTAAAGAAAGAGAAACACAGAGAGTTAAAAAAAAAAGAAAGAAAAAAAAGAAAGAATGGTAAAAATGCATGAGGGAAAAGAAACAGAAAAAACAGCAAGTAACAATAAATCAAAAAAAAAAAGAAAAAAGAAAATGAGAAATAAAAAAGTAACAAAACATGTGAAGCAACAAACCAAAAGAAAGAAAGAAAGAAAGAAAGAAAAAAAAAAAAAAGAAAGGCATATTCATCATTCTGTACCAATTGTAAATTAACATTTCAATGTGAATATCATTTATTGTTTAATCAAGACAAATGTAACCTCGAAAAAAAATCAATAAAAATGTTCTTCTCTGTGACCTTTGACTTTTTCTATTTGATATTGTTTAAGGGAAAGTTAAGATACAAAAATTCATAGATTTGTTGCTCTGGAAAATCGGTGAATTTTAGGGCTTTCAGTTTTTTTGTTTTAAAAAAAAAAACAAACACTCAGTTTTTTCTAGCAGACAGTAGATTTATTTTCTCGTCAGGCAAAAAAAAAAAAAGTAGTAGTAACTGCTACAAGATTTCAATTTATTTACTCTTTCTGTTCCTTGGTTTCGAATTTCTTTTGTTAAAGTTCGAAAAAAATCCGACTACATTATTCTAAAAATCGTTTGGTCCGACCTGAACTGGCCCATTTTACCACCAAATTAATAAAAATTGAAGTTCAAATGTAAAAATATCACTTTTAAATTTAAAAAAAAAAAGTACGTGTCTGTGGAAAGGCTTCGACTGCTTCTCCCCTACAAAGAATACTTGCCAGGTCTAGAGATCTGTTACTTTGTGATGAACCTTACAGGGGTGTCTTCCACAAGTCCTGGATAATGAGGAGCTGAAGGCAGCCAAAGGGGGGGAGGATAACAGCCCCAAAACTGTGGTTAGCTTGCCGAAGGCTTTTAGTTTTTCTGATGAAACAGTCAGACCTCACCTGCACCGCATTGGGAAGGTGTACAAGTCGAGCAAGTGGGTACCCCACACTTTGTCGGGTGCTATCAAGCAACAACGAGTAAAAGCACCAGTGACGAAATGTGAATCCTGTATTACACTTCCAGGCGTGCCCGACATTGGTTGCCAACACGGGGCACTATGTTTTACACCACAAGACCACCTCTCTCTTCACACAAGACCGTGCTCTGTATCTGGTAGACTAGTCAGCAAATAGTTCACTTTGAGTTGCTACCAATGGGCCAAACTATCATTGTGGACCTGTACTCGCAGTAGTTGGAACGTGTGCAACAGGCACTGAAACAGAAGGAGCCAGCATTGGTTAATCGTAAGAGTTTACTGTCCCTTCATTTTTGTGAAAAAAATGCCGACCCCTACTCTCTCACCACGCACATACACACACACATAAAAGAAAATAGAAAAGTCCCCTGCGTTTTTCTGTTATCTTTTTAGCCACTGAAAATATTTTAATTAATTACAGAGGAAAATCAACGGCTTTTGTCTAAATCTGTGAAATAATGAACTGTGTGCATATGCGCGGGGTTTAGTGTTTAGCGACGCGGAAAGTGGGATTAGCGTTTCAAGTCCAAATTCAAGCTGGGACCGTTGCGTTCGCTTTCTCAAAAAATACCCTTAGAAAGGTATAAAACCATTTCTTCTCCTGCTGTTAATTGCCAACCAGGCTGGAAAGACGACTATGAATTCAGAAACAGCTCCGTCAGGCTATCTTGCACTAGACACACCACGACTGAAGTACCTTTAAAGAGTTACGAAACTCGTGGCGTGACTAAAGTGATTAGCTGGTTCCAGGTTTGGCCACACAGTTACTTGTTGCGTGACATCCGTCGGTCATAAGACTCCATGGATGCTTTTCTCAGCTGGTGCGCCCGGGCGCTCTAATGCACCCTGAAATATACCCAGGTGCATCCCAAATTAACAGAAGAGTAATCTTTACTTTGAATGGCTTCCATATCTAAATCAAGTCAATGTCATTATTATTTTATATTTACGATATTCTAAAAAGTGATACATTTGGAAGTAATGTAATGCAATACTTATTATATAGCAATTTATTAGGAAATACCGAATGTAACAGCAAAATTGTCCAAATTGTGTAACAGCAAAATTGTCCAAATTGTGTAACAGCATAATTGTCCACCGCAAAAAATGTTTAATATCTGAAAAAAAAAACACTAAACTGAGTTTCTTTTTTTTTCCCCAGCTATTCAGATAAGGCGTTTAGCCATCTTGACACCATTTTTCGTAAACATCACTGAAAACCCCTGAGAACAGATAAAAATCGTTTTGTGTCAGACCCACTGTCTTTTCCAATGAGCAATGACGAGAGAAAAAAGATCATTCAGGCCTTCACTAATGGTACCAACATTCGTACTATGGCTTCCATCTTCAAAGTTCATTCAAGATCCATCAAGAGAACAGTGAATATGTTTAAAATAGAGGGAACAGTAGAAAGGAAAACTGGATCAGGAGGTCACAACAGAAAGAGAGACCCTCATTTCAACTTAGACCTAAATACATTCTTATTGTTCAACGTAGAGTCCAATAGTGTTATAAAAAACTCGGAGAAATCCAGTAAGATATCTTTAATCATTTCTAGGATACAACGGTTCATATCTTAATGTAACAATTAGAGAATTATGCTGTTACACGATTTGGACAAATTTCTTTTACACCCGGTAAATATGAAATCAACATTTTATTCCTACATTTACGAAATTATTAAAATAAGCAATACCAACTCTAAGGAAATCCTTATTAATTATACATTTTATAAAGTTCCACTCAATTGGCAGTTAGCCGATGTTTTGCCAAACATTCCTATAAATAATATAATAAATAAAGACTGTTTATTATTTTTGTTGTCAATTTTCACGGACAAAGAAAATATATAAATTCATTTTTATGTCTAGGTCTTATTCCAATTCTAATAATCGCTTTTTAAAGCCTTGCCGAAGAGTGAAAGCAGTTGAAATAATAACGGTATCTGGGGAAAAAAATATCCTTTTCACACTCTGTCTTAATGCAGCCATGAAGGTTTAGGTTTAACTATATAAGAATCCCTATCATAATCATTTTTTGTTTATGTTTTGTTAGTTTTTTTATTTTTAGATAAACCTATAAATGTCTGAAAATTCTAACTTCTGAATAATATTTTATAGGAGAAAAACGTAATTCTCTCCCCCTCTAAAGAGGCGTTTCTCAAGCGGCGCATTCGAGTGCGCCTTGAAAAGTAGCCAAGGTCTACGCCAAATTAACAGAAGAGTAATTTAGGAATTATTTTATATTTGGAAAATATTTATCTTCAGTTAGCTAAAAACATCAATCAATACAATGTCTTAAAATTAAATGAAATTTTTTACAGTAAGTTTCACCCTGTACAAGGCCCGAGGACGGCACAAGATAGAGGGTTACGCTAAGTTTATAAGGATAAGAGGAGACGATAAAGATTAACCCTAGACTTGAACCGGTTAAGATGGTAGAGTTCGGGGAAAATACCCTCTTGCGAGTCGGTTCCACAGAACAGTGGTTCACGGGAAGTAGCTGCTCGAGTGGAACACAGAGGGAATGTGGGTGGTTTGCTAAAATGGGTTTGGCATAGAGCGTCCTAGCGTTGAAGGTTAGAATTGACAGAACCAAGGAATGTAGTTCAGCCGAGAACTTTCCATTGTTGTACCGATAGAGCAGTGAGAGGCTCGTCAAATCACGCCTGGGAGAAAGAGGTTGAAGTAACCCACAAGGACTGGGATTACAAGTGTCCCAGAGATTTACTTATTCTACAAGTATGTCCTAGAGATTTACTTATTCTACAAGTGTATCCTGAAATAAAAATGTTTGAGAAATACTGATTTAAGCAATTGACCCCTGCAATAATATCCCAAGAGGATTAATGCCTAAATTAGTGAATTCAAAACTTAAACTCACTTTCAAAAGTAACCTATAAAATCCGTTTATTTGAACATAAATAAAAATGAAAAAATGAAACGGGAAAAGAGAGCGGTATTCGAGGACAAGTAAAAACCGGCAATTCGAAACATTTTTTTTCAAGCTAGTAGCTTTCACCCTACTTGGAAAATTGACTTAACGTAATTTTCCGCCGTTGCTTTCTTTTACTTAGATAGATATCTCTGTGCCATATTAAGCGTTACAAAATAACTATAACTACGTCAAGTATGAGTATACCTCATCATGCGTCATTAATTAGTTCAAGAGGTCGCGATTTAGGTCGAAAAACGACTTAAGTCGATATAACCACACTATAAACGGTAAATAAGCACTCCTCATCGCCTTTTATGATATATATGTACAGTATTCTAAATAAAATAATTAATTTGCACATTATTTTCCAGCGATATAGCCTTACGCTTAGCATTAGCACTTGCACTGGGTCTTTTCCGCGGAACCATGGGCAAAAATGTATTCTAAATCGCAATTGAAATGTAATTGAAAGAACGTCAACGGCAGAGCACAGATATAAACAAGTCTGAATTCAAAATCGCTGCTAGAGCGGAAAACAACGTACGAGTGCCGCCTGTCAACAGAAATTTGAAATAAGAACATCTGCTGAACATATTTTATTATACTAGTTTTTGCTAATTTTCTGATATATATATATATATATATATATATATATATATATATATATATATATATATATATAATTTTTTAATGTATTTAAATAAGATTTTATATGTTGTCATTGTTATTTTAGTCTCTTGACGCTTCTAATATTTTTAACAGCCGACGTAAAGTTGAGTAAAACGACCTAAGGCGAGTTTTATTTTTCCATATAATATTTAAGAAAAACCGACGTATCTTCGAAACTCGAAACGACTTAAGCCGAGGTGTCACTGTGAAAGCATTTGTTAACTACTTACCGGCAGGTAGTATTTTTGCTTATTTCCATGAAGATAGCTGTTTTAATGTTGGCTCCCTACGCACCCCATCACACGGTGAAGGAACAATAATAGTTTAGTTCCATCGCCTTTGCTTTTGATATGATAAAAGCATCAGGGACAGAGACGTGCAGGTTTGGTGATGTTTGGTGATGCCTGAGACCAAGTTTTTAATTGGATGCCCCTAAGACTAAAGTCAAAAAGACCTATAGAGCCTAATACTGAGAAATGTGCGAAAGGAAGACATTTTAAATATGTAAAAACAGATCAAGCATGAAACAAAGATTTTATTGAAATTAAATATAAACTCAATTTTTATTTCACTCTTTGATTGGATGTCCTCCTGATATAGATGTCCGGGGCCGTCGCACTCTCTCTCCCCAACTTTCTGCACTGTACGGAACAGGGGCTAAACATGATTCTACTCCAAATTTAATGGAGTGCTACAGTGCAAAAGAATGGTTGTCCTAGGACTGGACATTTTATTTACTGATCCGTGGCCACTTAAAGCTGGGATGTTTGCCTTCGAAAGTAACGTAAGCTATGTGAGTAAAGGAAAAGAAAAGGAACAAAAATAATAAAAGGAAAAATGACATGACGAGAAAATTACATGACTACTCCAGATACAGACATGGGGGCAGACGCACACGCACAGACACAAAAAACGCACACAGAAAAAAAAACTAAAAAAAAAAAAACTATCCCGCATTTTTCGAATAACTTTTTAACTACAGAGATGATTTTGTGATTTACATCGTAAAAATAATCGCCTTGGTTGGCAACCAGTCTAAGAGAAGAAAACTGAATTCAAAACCGGATTCGTCAGGCTTCACCTAGACAAATCACTGCAGTTACAACTACAGTACAAGTGTTCTCCCAATGAGATTTTTATTAATCATTTCAAGCAAGCAAGGAAATAAAGCCACTAAAACTCAAAGGGGTTCCTGAGTGTTAGAGAATATGAGGAAAAAAAAGAACATTAAGAGGAGAAAACAATAAAACAACAGGAATTAAGAAGACAGAAGATAACGGTTGACATTGCATTTCAGTTTTTGACGATCAAAGTTGGCTCGGAAGCAAAAAAAAAAAAAACAGGAAGAGAGTTCCACAAGCGTGAAGTGCGAGAGAAGAAACTGTTAGCGTAGAACTTGCGGTTACTACTGTGCCTTACCTCCAGTAGTTATTATGTTTAGGGAAGCACGCACACGGGTCTCTGTAAAATGGAGGTACTTGGTGAAAGCTGTCCGAGTAGCACGGTGGTATTAGAGTATAGGTTTCGAATCCTTTCAAACAAACTGAAGTAGAATTTTCTTCATTAATCACTTCACCCCAAGCAAGGCATCAGAGTCACTAACATGCAGGGGGAGGTTAATGAGTGTGAAAGAATATAAGAAAAACTCTATTAAGGAACGAGAACAATAAAAGAACAGAATTTAAGAAGATAGAAGATAAGGGCTGACATTGCTTTTACATTTTTGAAGATCAAACTTGCATAGAACTTACGGCTACATGTAGTAATTTTAACAGTAAAAGGATGTTTCCTAGCTGCCTGTCTAGCACTGCGCTTAAATTCATAAAATCTAGCTACCGAGACTTGTGACGTGACATTTGAACTAATATGCTTATTTTTTGTTGTTGTCATTGCAACTTTTTAGAAACTGTCCTATCCGTCGACCCAGGTAGCCTTCATCAAATTTCAGACTGAATTCTTTATTCTACGATGATAGATTGTTATTCCTTCGTTAGGGATATTTCGTCTTGGTTGAATATTACGATGGAGTAATGGATAGCAGCTCGGATTGAGGAATCAGTGAGACGAGTTCGAATTTCAGTCGAATGCATTATATTGACTTATGTGCTAATACCCTTGCGAAAGGTATGAATCCGCTTCTTCTCCCTCCAGCTATGGGTAAATAGCATGACAGACCGGGTTCTATAGCCTTAGATAGCAACTGGTCTAACGCAGAAAGAAATAGCAGCCTACTGCGGGAAAAAAAATCTGTTTCGCTAGTCATGTATCGAAAGATACATGATCGCCTAAGCGTGAATCACGCATGGCATATAATTGACTGAAATTCACTTACCCTTTGGAAAGGGTATGAATCCTTTTCTTCTCCCTCCAGCTATGAGTAAATAGCAGGACAGACCGGGTTCTATAGACTTGGATGGAAATTGGTCTACCGCAGAAAGAAATGGCAATCTACTGCGGGAAAAAATTTGCCTCGTCACTCATGTATCGAAAGATACATGATCGGTTAAGCATTTATCACGCATGGCACTATATTAGATTATTTATCAGGTATTGCTTGTCCTGTTTCCAATGAGTCTGAGTAGCTCGATATTTCCCGGCTCAAGGATTAGTTGCTATGCAATCAAAATTACTATGCAACGTTCTAATCTATCAAGAAGCTATTGTCCTACAGGATTAATGCATTGTTTAGTCAATCCAAAGCAAAAAAAAATTATAAAAAATTTAGGCGAAAATATTTATAAGAAAATTAAAAACGAAAAGTCTTATTTATAATTGAAGGCGAGAATTTAAACGCAATTTCAAACATGAACTACATTTCTTGCCACTCACCTGTAACATTGCTTACTTTTGAACTCTTAAAAATAACTGAGCAGTACTAAAATTAGTTTTGTCTTACGACCACATCACGTTGAAACATTGTTTCCCGTACGATCAGCGAAGTTAAGAAACGTCGAGAGTGGACAGTACCTAGATGTGTGCAGAGCCGAGTTCCAATCCCCGTTGGGTTTGTTAGATTCACTCACACCGCAAATACCTCCAGGAAATGTATTAACCAGCCTTTTCTCCCACAGCTATGGGTTAATTAGTAAGATTTGCTTCATCAAAATCATTACTACCTCAAAAAATTCTTACAATATAAATATATATTCTGGCATTAAATAATCCGCTAAAGGTTGATAAATCGTAGAAAACGAATTAATAAATAAGTGCTGGACTTACCCATAAGCTAAATAAGCTGTAGCTTTGGGTCACACACCCTCGGGGCCTACACCCACTCGGGTACCGCACTTTTTTAAATATATTTTTATTTTATCCTTAATATTTAGTCTTCAACACTATATCATACTTGGGCGAGAGATGACCAGTCCTCACTTTCCAATCTTTCAAAAGCGTCTACGAGTCCTTGTTGGAGAATAATTATTTTCCACCCTCCAGCATCTGCCTCACAGGCGGGAAGGGGTAAGCCTCTACAATGCTCTGTCGCTACTACCATGAGAAGTGCTCGGACGAACTACATTCCTTGGTTCCAACAGGTCAAACCACACGGCTAGGACCCGCTATACCTCTTATATTGTAGCAAACCACCGACATTCCTGCCGTGTTCTATCGGTGAGAAGTTAGTTCCACTCGAACAGCTTCTTCCTGTGAAACACTGCCCTGTTGAACCGACTTCCAGCAGGATGTTTCCCCGATTACTACCAGTCCAAACCTTCTTCTCTTCCCTTCCTATCCGTATAAACAACCTCTTAACGTAACCTTTTACCTCGAGTGGCACCTGGACCTTGTACAGTGTAAAGCTTACCGTTAAAAAATCATAAATAAAAAAGAAAATATACCGTGAAAAGATACCCCCTAAACATGGATAGTGGAATGAGAACTAAAAACGGGTTCAGTTCGTAAATCCTGATACTTGAATCCACAGACACCTGAAGAAGGATAGAGGGCATAATAGCCGAAACACTGTGATACTAACAACGAAGATGAGGACGTTAGTCTGGCTGCATATAATGCAAACAGAACCAATGAATACTGAAAATGTTTACTTGACTGGTTAAAGCACACATATTCTATTTGAAACCTGCTTCGAATGTGGTGTCGATATAAACAGTATATATGTTTATTAATCAACATTCGAAATGACAGTGAATGCTAGAAAGTTTACTCATTTATAAAAAGGTGATTTGAAGTAAGAGAAATATGAATTTACAAATGTGCTGAGAATACCGTGGTTGAAACATATGAGCAACGAAGAAGTTTTAAGGAGATTGGAAAAGAAACAGCCAATTTTTTAAAAATTATTTTTTAAAAGATTAGAATTAATTGATTTTTAAAAAATTCATTTTTAAAGAAATTAAAAAAAATAATTCTTAAAACGTTTTTAAAAAAATAATTTAAAAAAATATAAAAATAATTAATTAAAAAAATAAAAACTAATAAAACTAATTTTTAAAAAATAATTTAAAAAATAAAAAATATTTTTTAGAAATTTTAAAAACTTAATTTTCAAAAAATTAAAAAAAATATTTTTTTTTCATAATTAGAAAAATTAATTTTTTAAAAAAATAAAAATTAATTTTAAAAAGTTTTAGAAATTAATTTTAAAAAACTTTAAAAAAATTTAATGAACAATTTTTAATGAAGAATTTTCGTTATTTTATTTTTGACTAGTCTCTTTATTATATTTTTGCTTTTCATCACAACGTCACTAGTCTCCGTAAGCTAGCTCCAGTGTCGTCAAAAGGCGTTCAATCAAAAATGCTGAGATCAATGCAACAAATCAGAAAAACTGAATCAGAGAGAAACTGTTAATATAATGAAGGTAGTAATCATGGAGAATACAGGACATTGCAAGGATACAGAATTGTGGAGAGCCATAATCGTTCTTTCCATTAAGGGATATGACACATAAAAGAAGTCAACATTTATTTTATTTTATAGCTTTTTGTTTTTTGAAATAGATACTAAGGATTTAAATCGTAAACAGTTGTTCATAATGCGAAAATAATTATATAAAGTACAAAGTGAAAAAAAAAAAAGTATTGTTGCGTGCCGGCTAGTGTACGGGTTGCAGAGTTAAACACGTGTCTCCTGAAATGGCTACAACAAACATGGCAGACTCGGGATATGAGTCCACGTAAATGTAAATAAAACAACAAGGAGCGATGTATATGTACAAACAAATGATAATGCATTAACAACAAAAGATAATAAAGATGACAAAGATAATAATGTGTATAACAAATGAATATGGAAACTGTATTGATCCAAAGTATGGGCAGTGAGTGAATGTGCGTACGTACGTATTGCTCATGTCTTTCCCAAAAAGGTAACGCGTTTTTCCGTGAGAGACTTACATATTGACGGATAAGATCAGAGGATAGTGATAAAAAAAAATGATCACAGAGTATTTATAGTGCCGGAGAGCCATCCTCTAGTAATGGTTTCGAAAATTAAGAAAACAAGTAAAAAGTTCAAGTGAAAAGTTAATGTTAGGGTTTGGATGTTTTTAACTATTAAACTTCTAAACGTAAACAGCTATTCAAAATTTAAAGCGAAAATAGTTTTAAAATTCTAATGCGTAAACAGCCATTTAAAATTTAAGGCCAAAATAGTTTTTAAAAAGTCAAACTGTAAATAGATATTCTAAATATAAGGCGAAAATATTTTTTCAGTCAAAAGCTATTCAAAATTTAAGGCAAAAATATTTATTAAAAAATTTCAAAGCGAAAACAACCATTCAAAATTTAAAGGAAAAGTAATTATAAAAAATTGCAGACGAAAAACTTTATTCAAAATTTAAAGCGAAAATAGTTTTTTCAAGTCAAAGCGTAAAGTAGCTATTCAAAATTTAAAGCGAAAATAATTATAAAAAATTCAAAACGGAAGACTTCATTTAAAATATAAAGCGAAAATAGTTATGAAAAATTCGATACGAAAGCCAGTTACTCAAAATGTAAGGAGCAAATATAAACTACAAATTCTATGAAAATTGTATTTAAGTCTCCTGGAAAAATAACGTAGAATTTACGTTCAAAAGAAGAATAAATAAATAAATGAAAAAAATAGATTCATTAAAAACAGGATTTCTTTCTTCCACATTTATTAGCATCTTTTTCTTTTTATATCCCAATATTCTTCATCTATATGTTCTTCAGCCCTCAAATATAACTGTGGACATTTGAAACAAATATGTAAACAGTGAACACGCCTCTTTAAACAATAAAGAAATACATTTAAGAAATAATATTTAAAAAAAACAAAAAAAAAAAAAACAACGAGAAGCGATAAAAAGATGAAAGAAATGAAATTTGAGTTTGGGTTTTCAATAAAATCCAAATTTACATTTCCTTTCATGATTATTCTTGATTCTGAGTGTTTAGCAAAAGTTAAAAAAAAGTACTTTTGACATTGTGATAAAAATTATACATTGGCTAAAGAAAAAAGCTGTAGATTCATGAAACTTGAAAACAGGTAGGAAGTCACATCCTTGTTTAAAAAATTAATTATTACAAATGTTATCACAACGTTCCATGTTGACTAACATCCGTCTATTTATAAATAGTTTTTGACAAGATTTGAATTCGAACCCATCGTGAGACACTCGATTTTCACAGATAGCAATATGTTACTTGCAGGTTTTAGTTTATTTTTGAATTTTTGAATTACTTAAAAAAAATTTAAAATTTATTTTTTTAAAGCATTAAAATAAATTAATTTTTAAAAAATTAAGTTTTAAACAAATTAAAAAAGATTAATTCTTAAAAAGTTAAAAAAAAATACTTTTAAAAACTGTAAAAAATAAAAAATAAATTCTTAAAAATGTAAAACAAGTCATTTAAAAAAATTTAAAAACTTAATTTTTAAAAAATGAAAAAAAATTTTTTTTTAAATTAATTTTTTTAAAAATTTAATATTTAAAAAATTAAAAAATTTTTTTAATTAATTTTAAAAATATTAATAAAATTATAATGTCAAATTTTTGATGAAGAATTTTTATCATTTTATTTTTCACCAGTTTCTTTATCATTTTTTTGTTTTCATCACAAGAAACTGATTGAATATACTCTCCGTAAGATAACACCTGTGCTATCAAAGGGCATTCAACCGAAAATGCTGTCACCAATGCCACAAATCGATGGACAATTGGGGGCAAAAATAATTTAAAATAAAAAAGAAATGTTCTTAATTTTTGACTATTAAAAAACTGTAAGTCTGTAACACATGTGCATATAAAAATGTATTTTTCTAGTTAAATCTCCGGTTTCACAGTTTATTTTAACTTTATTTATTTTTAGGTTTACGTCAAAGGAGTTTTGACCCATGCTGGATTTCATTAAAATAAGTTTTTTTAATAGATTATTTTACTTACCATCGCGTCGTATTTCAGTTCATTCATGAAATAGGCAGTAATATTCCCTTCAAATGTGTAGAACCATAATGTCCCTTGGTACTGGTCCCCTGCATCGAGGAACAAGACATTTGATTCACGAGCCCGTAATTCGTCCACTTTACTCTTTATGCGAGCGATACCCCCGAAGCACTGCTGTTTGGCTTTGTCCTCCGGTTTGCACAAAGCGCTGTATTTATTTATTTGTTCGATGCGAGCATGCACGTCGTTCGTGTGTAACACGGTCAACGGATAGAAGTTGTCCAATGCGGACTGAGTCTGGAAACTTGTGGCCGACGACTGTGCTGTTAAAACACCGGCCGGCTGGCCAATCGATGTGAAAAGCGTCAAAAGGATAACGTGGGTTGCCGTAAAAATGAGCGTCGAAAGTCCGTACGTCGGTGATGGAGAAGCGACTGGTTTGTCACAACGGGCCTTCATAGTGAAACAGTGGTCTCCCGGAGTTCTAGCTTGTAGCAAGCGCTGTCTACTTTATTTTATTTTATTTTTCTACGACGACTATCGCTTCGACGGCTTGCTGTACAAATAAGCGTTTGTGTTTCAATACACGAGAAAGAGCGCGGGCACTCGTACACCCACTTTATTAAGTGTTGCGTGTGTGTCAGATTATGAATAAATTTCGTCTTCTCTGACGGAGATAGAGAGAGAAAAAGAGCGTCAAAAAAGATGACAGCGAAATGAAAAGTGAAAAAAACAGAGGAAGAAAATCACTTACAACTGCCTGAGTAAATCTTGTGTGTATGTGTGTGTGTGTCTGTGTGTGGGATATAAACATACGGATGTGTATTCGTGTTCCGTTTGCAGATCTGGTCACGCAACTGTCCATTCAGCCCAAGTCTAGTTGTAAAATTCAAAAGCGTGTCTGCGTGTGTGTGTACATATATAAAGTCGTCAGTCTGCAATGCTTCAAGGGTGCGTTGATATGTCCGCGCGCTCGTGAACCCGTGGTCTGTATATCTAATTAAAGAACAGAATATTTGTTGATAAATATATAAAATAAAGTATATAAGTTTATAAATATTTTTGAAGAAAGAGAGTAAAAGAGAAGGCAAATAAGAGGACAGAACTGTCAAGTTTTCCCTTCTCTTTTTAGTTATTTTCCGTGAGAATTCTTTCTTTCTTTCTTTCTTTCTTTCTTTCTTTCTTTCTTTCTTTCTTTCTATCTATCTATCTATCTATCTATCTATCGCCTTAAATCTCTTTGGGAAAATAAATTGCGAAAAAGTGTTCAAATATCTTTGTGCATGTATATGCTTTTTTTTCCAGTTAGCTTGTAGTGCACAAGGCTACAGGTGTAAAGGACAAGGCCCGATATCGTAACTGATCACAAAACTAACTTTTTCAAGACCACTAATTCTCGATTTGGAACCCCCCCTTTCCCCAATATCAGATTGAATGAACTTAGATTAGTATGACACAAGGCAACAGGTGTATGGGATCAGGTGAATGAGCACGTGCCACAGATGAACTTGTGTCATCATTTGTACTCTGGAGGCACCCATCATCTGACAATCGATCACGCAAGTTAACCTTTCCAGATAGGATAAAACGAGACACATTGATCCCTAAAGAAGATCTTTTAGGTGCTATGACAGATAGGGAATACTGGAGAGGTGTAGTGAGTTCAATCTCGGCTGAGGCCGCAAGATGAGATGATGATGAATATCATATTCACTGCAGTAGTCATTGACAACGAGACAAGCTTGCTCACTAGTACAAAAGGTGGAGAACCTTTTCCTTTCTGTTGGAGTTGATGGTCTTAACTTTTAAAGATGAATCAATTAAGGCCAGAGTTTATGGAGATTTGCATATGAATGCTTTTCGTAGGAACGCGTATAAACGTGTGTAATATATTATATTACAAATTGCAATCATTGGACAAACACGTGTGTAATAACTGCCTCTAACGCTATGTTGTTTGTGAGCCGGTTGTAGAGAAAGAAAAAGACCACGGAAGACAAATGCAAAAAGCTAATCAGAGGAAAAACGTGTACGATAACTGGAACTGTTACAATAAAGGAATTAATGGCAGATATATATATATATATATATATATATATATATATATATATATATATATATATATATATATATATATATATATATATATATATAGAAGGGAGAGAAAGATTTTCACTTTCAAACAAGGTAGTATGTTGAATACAGAAACACCTGTTTCCTAGTCTTCCACGTCTTAAATTCACTTTAGAAATATAGTTTTCGCAAACAGTTCCACAATAAAAAAAAATATTCAAATCAAAAAAGAGATGTCAAAATAAGTTTGTTCAAAAAGGAAAATAAATGTAAACAAAATGTTACTTATTGCCTAGCATTGTCTTGAGTGATATAATCGCTGCGTTGGATGTGTTTGTGGTGGGGGTGATCATTTGGGAGTGTGGGTCGGGTGAAGGAGAGATGTTGCCACTTTGACTAGTAAGTACATCTGATTTTATGGCAGGGAAATTCTAACGGATTAAAACTGAGACATGGAATATTATCGAACTTAGATAACTAAAAATGTATATCTCTTGAGAAAAAATATTTTGACAAGAGTTGGTGAATCTGTGTTGGTTTGTATGTAACTGTTCCTCTGTTAGCTTAGCTTAATATGGTACAAGGTCACAACATTTGGACACCAGACGAAGATTGCTGTACTCACTATAGTAGTAAATAAAAAAAAAAAGCAGGCTTACTAATAATAACCATTTGTCCGCAGTATGAAGCACTTTATCTCACGACCAGAGTATATGCACTTAAAAATATAATCAATTTACAATGTATGGAGATAGATAGATAGATAGATAGATAGATAGATAGATAGATAGATAGATAGATAGATAGATAATGAAACGACTGGAATAGATAGATAGATAGATAGATAGATAGATAGATAGATAGATAGATAGATAGATAGATAGATAGATAGATAGATAATGAAACGACTGGAATAGATAGATAGATAGATAATGAAACGACTGGAATAGATAGATAGATAGATAGATAGATAGATAGATAGATAGATAGATAGATAGATAGATAGATAACACTAACAGACTCAGACAGTTGTAGTAGCTTATCGAAACAACCGCAATGCCATGTGTTCTTATTTGTTGGGAAGTACCACTGATTTGGGGCAAACAATAACAAAGTACGAAATGTGGAACTCATGAAGTGAAAGACGAGAATAAAGATAAGAAGGACAGAGACTAAAAACAAAAGAGATTACCAGGAAAAGGTGAAAGATTCTTGTGGTTAGAAGAAAACAATATGTTGTGCTTTTTTTTTTTACTAACCGAAAAAATATGCACGTCTGAACGTTACTGATCTATATACGCCTTCACGAGAAAGAGAGGAGAGAGAGAGAGAAGAAGAAGAAGAAGAAGAAGAAGAAGAAGAAGAAGAAGAAGAAAGAAAGAAAATTGTGCGCATTGATACGTAAAGAAAATGAGGAATTCTACAAGAACAGAAATTTGTTAAGAATGGCTGAACAACAAAGAAAGAAAGAAAGAAAGAAAGAAAGAAAAAAAAATTATAAGCTATCTAAGTGTTTTCTCGTAATCCTGAAAGAATGTGATAAATTAAATTTTGGAAAACTGAAGATAAATTGTAAATAAAAAAATAAATAAAATAAACTTTTTTTTTCTTTTGTCGTTAATGTCCAATTAATGGACTTCGTTTATATTGTCCAAAACAAAGATTCGGCAATAATAATTAAAAAGAAACCAAATTGCTTAGAACGGAAAAAACGAAGAGAGAAAAAATAAATTAAAAAGAAGACAAAGAAAAAGGTATGAATGAATGAGTGAATTAATTTATGAATGAAAATTACTTTTTACTCGAATAGGAACGAATAGTGTACGAGAATGCTCGGATGTGGTGGCGGGGGTGTTAAGGAAAGAGAATGATGATGAAATTCCTTTCTTATCACACAGACCCCGAGAAAGCAAATTCAAGCAAAAAAACTATGTACTAAAGTTGGACAAATAACACTTAAACGTCTTCAGAAAGCGTTTATTTATTTATTTATTTTTTATCTATCCTTTAAAATATTAATTAATTAAAAAAAGAAAAGAAATTCTCTACAATTCACATTTTTTCCTTATTAAAAACCCAACGTAAACTTGTTTCACGAAAAAAAAAAGAAAAAAAAAAGACAAAACAATAGAAACGACAGATAGCTAGTAACAACAAAAGAAAATGTAGTTTAAAAATAGAAATTACTAAAAGACGATTGCAAGAAACGATCTCCTCCCCCATCAAAAACAAGAAGCACGATTGTTGTCGTAATCACTGAAGTTGGCAAACAATGAATAATAAAAATAAAAAAAAAGAAGAAACTACCCCTTAATATTTAAGTTCTAGAGAAAAACATTGTCATGACAGCGGTGTGTACGTGTGTGTGCGTGTGTGTCGCTACACAGCATAGCCAGTCTCCATTGAATGAATGCCGGCTGGGGTCTTCCCTTTCTATTTGTAGTAGCGTCAAAGATGGGGATAACAACTTCGACTACTTACTACTGCTACTACGACTACTTCCATTACAAAACATACTGCTACTACTACCACAACAAACGGCATCCCGAACTACGATTAAGAACTGTCATTCAAACTGTAATGATCGTTTTTTTATGATCAAGACGTAAAATGTAATAAAAAGCATTAAAAATTTTCTTTCTTTTCTTTTAACAAGATAAACATTATATAAGCATATCTGCTACGGCTCAATAAGAAAGTATTAAACTTTCTTTACCCGACCGTAAGTAGGAGCTTCGGTTTTTAACAACTAGAGATTTTCCAAGCGTAGCTTAGATGTGGCACAAGGCCGAAAGTATGGGGCACTCAGTGAGGATCGAACTCACTACTCAGTCGCAATTGTTCTAGCGAGAAGAAAAAAGAAAAAAAAATAGCTTGATAACCATTACACTACCTCGCAGTGTCCACTAGCTTTTCAAAAGCTCACCTTTTGATAGGAAGCGACCCAAAAGTTCATAAAAGATAATAATAGCTTACTTGGTAGTAATTTCAATTTTTAACAACTATTTTTTTATAAACTCTTTTTGACATGATGCAAGCAATTAGGAAAAATTTGAACATAAAAAATAATTATCACTTACACCAAAACACCTAGCAGTAATTCCCATCTTTCCACCAGCTTTCCATCAGCTCAGACCTTCACAACTAGGACCCGTCTTGCCATGTTCACGGTGGTAAACTATCCCATTCCCTTTGTATTATTTTTGGTAATAAAAAAAAAATTCACTCAGACAACTTCTTCCCCAGTACTATTACTTTGTGGAACAAACTCCCAGGAGAATGCTTCCTTGACAACTACAATCTAGGTCTCTTTAAATCCAGACCCAACCGATATCGTCCGCATAAAACTCTCTTACTTCCCCCTTCTTTAAAGTCTCAGTCAGTGACCCTCTACTTTGAGTGGCCCTTGGGTATTATACTCGGTGAACTAACAATAAAATAAATCAATTTTAACAACTATTCCGTTGTAACTAGCATTTTTTTTTATCCCGTGACTCGTAGGGTCGCAGAAGCACCACATGTACAATAGAAGTAGCAATGGTATTTCATGGGTAAGATTGCCTGACGGAGCACAACCTTCTCCAGACCGGTTTTGGTTTCAGAGATTTTCCTTCTCCTAGACCGATTGTTACCCAAGGCTATAGAACCCAGTCTGTTTTGCTATTTACCCATAGCTGGGTGGAAAAGAAGAGAATACATACCTTTCCCAAGGGTATTAGCGTTTAAGTGGATGTAATGGATCCAACTGTAATTTGAACTCGGCTCTCTGATTCCTCAGTCCGAGCCGATATCCAATAAATACAACGTATTTTTGTCATAATATGATCCAGAAGTTCGTAAAATTTGGCCATAAAAATTACAATGATTAATTTTTTAATCATTTCACCCCCAATTAAGGTTAACAAAGTCACTAAGACGCAGGAGGTTACTGAATGCGAAGGAATATAAAAAAAAGGAAAAACATTATTAAAAGAGAACAATAAAAGAACGGGAATTAAGAAAACAGAAAATAAAGATTGACATTGTATTTAAATTTTTGAAGATTAATTTTGACTGGAAAGCAAGAGGCCAGAGGAGAGTTCCACAAGCGAGAAGTACGAGAGAAGAAACTATTAGCATAGGACTTACGGTTACATCTATCCATTTGAACAGTAACATGATGAGACTTTGCCACCAATCTAGTACTGCGCTTAAATTCATAGAGTTTAGGTACCTCAGAGGAAAGTAATATTAATTTAGAAAAATATAAAAATGTGACAGTAAGTGAGTATAGGCTTGTTTTTTAGTCTGTCTTATCTTAAACCTATCTAGCCACGATTACTGAGGGAAACATACCACAGTATTCCTTATACGAAAACAATATATTCTTGCTTACCATACAATAGAGGGAAGTGATATTTATTCTGTTTAATACAGATTTAATGTGGCACATGGCCGAAAGGGGGAGATTGGGGAAAAGACGGTCTTGTTCTGTCTTAACTATAACTTAGCTAGCCGCAAACACTGACCCAATCGTACGAACAATATTCCTTACACCAAAGCAACATTCATACGTACCTTTCTTACTACACCCACCATAATACCTCATTGTCTCTATGAAAATATTAACTAGTCCCCATATTTACAATTCATTGTCTGTGGGGGGAGGGAAATAAAACAACAATTCTAAAAACTAGCCCCAATGAGTATTTACAATATGAATACAAAAATCTATTCACAAAAAACTAAAGAAAGTCAGATTAATAATACTCCACACACACACGCACACAATCACTAAATGTGGCAGAGACATCAGTTCACTGGCCGAAATCAATGCGGGACTATAATAGAATAAGAAATCCATTCATCCCAAACACTCACACTGACATGCACTCATTCAGACACAACAACAAATACGAAAAATACCACTCACGCGAAACGAAAGGCGCCCCGCATCCACCAGCGAACTAACATCACTGACCACCTAACGAAGGAGGGAGATGGGGAATTAAACTTAAAGAAAAATAGAGACAGAAATAAAAGGGGCCAATGAGCATACAATACAGGGAAGTTCATCAGAACAATCACCATTAAAGTATTTATAGAAAAGACATAGGGAAGCTACATTACGACAGTGTGAAATTGGTTGAAGCCGAGATGCCATTGCAGATTCTACTTTTGATTTTATCAAATATATAGCAGGAGAACCAGAGCAAATGTAGCAGAAATACTACACAAACGCCTAATTTCCAACCTCACCTTCGAAGTAAGTCCTCTTCAAAAGTAGCACATTGGTAAGTGGTTTACAAAAGGTAGCGGCAAAAATCCGTACTACATTGTCTTTTCTACCAATTTTTTTCATTCTCTTTCGCTCACAGTAGCCACTTGCGTCTTAGTGGCATTATCCTCTTGCTTGAAGTGAATTTATTATAAAATAAAGTCTTCATCTGTGAAGAAATTGTCCAGCATTCACTGTTATATCGGTGGGTTGACATTACATAACATTTTTTCACTCTTTTCTTTATTTCTAATAACATTTTCCTCTTTCTTAATACTTAATACTTAACTTTTGGAAGGCATCTTTCGCTAATCCAATGCGCCGTCAGAGTTGGATGTCGCATTTTTCTTCCTCTGTTAAACACTTCCTAGGTACTTAAACGTACTTACTTGCTTGAATTTGACACCCCGATTCGAAGCTGGCATCCGATTTGAAGCTGGAACGTTGAGCTGTTCCTCTGGCTCACAAGCAATTATCCTGTCTTCTTACAATTGATGGTTAGTCCTTTCTTCTCCCTTTCTTTTGCTACCTTCACTAAGAGTTTCTGTAGTTTTCTTTCTGTGTCTGCTATCAACACTGTGTCATCTGTGTCATTATGGTGTTAACACTGTGATCGCCGATAATAAATCCTGCTAGACCAGAAATGTGATTCTGCAGGAGGATGCTGAGGATACCATGGACCGGACATATGATCAACAACGAAGTTTTAGAGAAAAGAAATAGAAAATTTGTAAAACAAATAGGAAATTTATATTTACCATTAGGAAAAGACAGCTGGAATTTCTGAGGCGGGAGGAGGTGGCATAATGAGGAAACAGGGCTTAGAAAACCTGATACTCTCAGGACAGATAGAAGGCAAGAGGGGAAGAGGAAAACAACACATATACTTAATGAGCTTGAGTAAATGGATGGTGGAACAGGGTATAAGAAAAATAGAAAAACGACAAAATTTATTATGAGCTAGAAAGCACAGGAAATTGTGGAGGGCCATGATCGCTTAAGTGATAAGGGGAGAAGATACATAAAGAAGGTGGTAAACTCCTAGACCCTTTAGAATCGCCTCCCTGTAAAATTTGAAGAAGTCCGACGAGAAGACACATCTTTGTCTTACGCCCCTTTCTATTTTTACGTATTTAATGAATATATCTTCTATCAGTATGTCGGTGGTTTGTTCCTAGTATAAATTCTAGACTCTCCTGATATATTTCCAAAATAAATCGAGATTTCTGAGCAGTTCAAACAATTCCTTGTGTCGTACCTTATCAAACGTTTTTGTATCATCTATAAAACCGATTTGAGAAACCTACTGAGAAAGATTTTATAAATTCTAACAGAAAGAAATACTGGTTGCTTGATTAATGAATGCCAAACGGCTAATATTATAATTATCATTATCATATGCTTATATATTGACAACCACAAACAACTGTCAACACTACTAAAAAAAAATCTTGTTGATAACACCATATCTATATAACAAATTCGAATGTCAGTGCGTCTCATTTTTCATCTTTACTCCGAGAGGCCGTAGCCCAACATATCATACCATTTTGGAATCAGGACGACTCCGTGAGCAAATTACAAACATTCCTGGCCGGGTCTGGAACCACAATCCTGAAATTTTGGATTCTCAAATTTTCATTACTCCGATCGTTTTCGGCGATTTTTTACGGGATTTTTTTTTTTTTTTTACGACGAAATTTTTGTACGATAACAATTTTTATAACTTGGAAATAAATTTAGTAATAATTGAAATTAATTACGAAATCCAGCGAAAGTCACTCATGAAATAAAAATAATTGTTTCTATAGAAAGTAAGGATCTGTGTACATTAAATTTTCTTTAAATTAAGTGGCAGAAGAACTTTTAAAAGCTAAGCTTAAATATCAATGCAATACTTAAATGCAGCGACCAATTTTGTGTTCTTCTGTAGTTAATGTTGCTTAATGTATACTGCAGCAGCATGCCTCGCAAAAAGAAATCTCCGCCAATAGAGGAGAAGATTGCAATCAAAAGAGCCAAGGCTGCAGTGAGGAAAAGGAGGTCCCATGCAAATGAGAACCCAGATGAAACGGCAGCCAGGAGAGCTTCCAATGCTGAAAATATGCAAAGGACTCTCAAACTTATGAACAAGCCGAAGTCTCAATCAAGAGCCTTCCACAGGAAGTAGCTTAAATTCTGCCTGATGTGGCGACTTTTAAGTTAGTTTTAAATAAATCTAATTGTTGACGACGCCTTAAGATTATAGAGACTCCTTATATATAACAATATATGCTAAGTACAAACCTTACCTCATTATAATAACGGTAGTAATATGTTTAGGGTCTTTTAAGGACAACTCGACAAAGAATGACAGTGATATTTTTCTTACACAGCTTGGAATCAATATTGTTTCAAAAATACACATTTACGCAAAAATATTTAAAACCTATTAACACCGAAACCCTGGAAAATAGATAATGAACTCATCGAAAATTACTGGACTTGAGAAGGCGATTTTCCTGAATGATTGGAAAAGATTTTATTAATTTCAACCGAAAGCATTACTGGCTGCTCGAGTAATGAATTTTTCTTTAATAAAATTTCTCGAAAATTCAGGCCAGTAGATGAAAAAAATTAAATATACTGTTTAATAAATAAACGGAGCGTCTATTCAAATACGAGTATTCATTAAAAATAACGTTTAAAAGTGATAATACCTATCTATCTATCTATCTATGTACACACACACAAACATATATATATATATATATATATATATATATATATATATATATATATATATATATATATAATAAATATACATTTTTCCTCAACATTAGCACAACTGATTTTAGTTTTCAATCAACACTCAATGTTGTGCTAAGGTGATGAAAAATGTATCTTTATTATTAATATAAATTATAGTTCTGTTATTATACATCGAGCACTATTTTATTAGTACCAGTACTTAATGTACGATATTCTCTCTCTTTCAAGATATATATATATATATATATATATATATATATATATATATATATATATATATATATATATATATATATATATATATATATATTCTCAATAAAATAGCTTTGGCCTACACTTTTGTTTTCCTTGTCTTGTTTTTGTTATGGTAATTTTATTATTTTACTGTAGCTGTTTTTACATTTGAAAATGTCGCTTGTACCTATCCTCTTTAGCCAGTAGTACTCTGAAGATCCGTTAGGTGACACCTTGGTAGGTACATCGTACTGACATACGAGTTTTTTGAGATACAAGCCAGAGTTTGGCCGATTTTTTACCTGAGATACGAATGAGTTTCAGGTAAGCCTTCGCAGTACACGTGTTCACCTCTGCTCCGGAAGGATATCTGTTGGGTTGTGTCTTTTTTGCCACTGTTTTGCAAAATTCTTTTAATGACTCCATAAGTGTAAAGGTCAGTGGTGTATTTTTAGGGGCCTGGAACGAATCAGAAATACCATTAATTTCAGTGGGGAAAATTGATTTGAGATACAAGTCTTTTTCGTTCCGATGTCGGTCTTGCAACGAATTAAACTCGTTCTCAAGGCATTACTGTATATATATATATATATATATATATATATATATATATATATATAATATATATATATATATATATATATATATATATATATGAAACCGGTTTCAGCTTTAAATAACCTACAGAGGGTAGATAAGCCGTAGAAAACAATCCAGTAGGGATTTGTATTAAAAAAAACACAGTCTTTTACTAGGACGTTGAATCTGCACATTATTCATGTCATCAGTGATTTTTTTTTTGGAAATAATATTGCCAAAACGATGAGTTGTGAGGGCGAGATTACTGATTTGTGTCGCCCATCTCCTTGACATCATTTGAGATTATAATGTCCACAGCCCAGCACCACAATTGTGAATTCCATAATCTTTTCCACGATTGTATGATATTTGCTTCGCTCGGATTACATACAATTTTTGTTTCAGTGTTGTCCTTATCATAGATTGGTTGTAGAGAACTCAGTCCTGCTATTTAACGAAAAGCATTGCGGGAAGAAAATTGAATCTAATGGACTCGATCGGGATTCGAATTTCGATTTCTCGTCCCAACTCTTTAAGTAATATACAACCCCCTCATCCTATCGTTTTGAGTAGCTAGATCCTCTAATATTACACAATTTTCTTTTATGTGCCGTGCCCCTTCAGGAAGTAGTCGATCATGGCTCTCCCCTTCTTCCTGTTCCTTGTAGCTCTCAATACGTTTTGTCTTTTTGTTATATCTCCAAGAACCTGTTCTGCCATCCACTTACTTAAGCCTGTTAAGTATATCACGCATTGCTTTCTCTTGTCCCTCTTTCCCACTATTCGCCCTGTGAGTATCAGATTCTCCAAGCCCTACTTTCTCATTGTGTGTCCCAGAAATTTCAGCTATCTCTTCTTGGTATTAAGCATAAGCATCGTTGCTCACATGTTCGGTCCATGTTATCCTCAGCATCCTTCTGTAGAACCACACCTATGTTGCCTCGGGTTTCTTTTTCATCTTTGAGGAGACTGTCCAACATTCGCTGCCGTAAAGGAGGACAGATATCACGTAGCAGTTCAGTATTATTTTCATTGTTACCACCGAAACCCTTCCTGTCTCGTAAGACTCTGCCTAGTTTCTGGAATGCGTCTTTGGCCATCCCAATATGTCTTCGGATCTCAGCGTCACACCTACCGTGCTCTGTCATAACACTTCCCAGATATTAGTTTTTTATTTTATTTTATTTATTTATTTATTTATTTTTTGCATTGTCTATATTAAGAAGGCGGCTTAATACACACAGCACATCACGAGAAGATTTAAATACTTTCATTGAAAAAAAAGAAAAACCAAGAAACTGTTTCATAACAGATAAAGAAAGTTAAAATGTTATTCGAATTATTTTTTACTAGCAGCCATACCCAGTTGGTCGATCAAAAAGAGCGTTCAGTTAGAATGGAGCAAAAACAGTATCATGTTTAAATGTAACAGAGCCGATCTTCTTCTATTACTTTAAAATACTTTCATTAAAAAACACTTTGAATTAATGCAGTTACTGATATAACAGAAGTAGTCAGTATTTATTCAATCGAAGTTAGCCAAGAACATGAAGGGGTAAAACGAGCAACATGAAAACCCACTTCAGACCACAGTTATTTTGGAGTTTTTGACATTTAATTTCTCAGTGTGCTACCAGTGATGTAAAGGAGGATACGTTTTTAAAGCAATTGTTTAAGTTTGATGAAAATTGGTTCAAAGATCAACGAATGAATATATATATATATATATATATATATATATATATATATATATATATATATATATATATATATATATATAATATGAAATGGTTTACGATCGACAATTATTTAATATTAAAATTTAAAAAAAAACTATTTAAAAGGTCACAAATTTAATTTTCATTAAGAGCTTGAGACTGCATACATGCAACAGTATTAGCGTATATTAGAGGCACCATGGAGTAAAGGATAGCGGCTCGGATTGAGAAATCGTAAAGCTGAGTTCGAATTCCAGTCGAATCCGTTACATTTACTTTCGTGCTAATAACTTTGTGAATGATATGAATACCCTCCTTTTACCACCAGCTATGGGTAAATAACAGGACAGACCTTAGTTGGCAACTGGTCTAACGCAGAAAGAAATGGCTACCTACTGTGGGAAAAATATCTGCCTCGTCAGTCAGGTATCAAAAAGATACATGATCGCCTAAGCGTGTATCATGCGTGGCACATAACTGACTGATTATAAAAATAGTAAACGTATATGCTTTATTTTGAATTAAAACTAATTTAATGAAAATAAACTTATATTTAAGAACTAAATTCTATGGAACATTTATTGTTTTTACTTTGGTAAATAACTCATTATAAAAACATTTTAAAATATCAAAGTCATTAATAAATTAATAACATCTGATTTAGCCCAACCCTTTTGAAAAGAACATGTCGTAATTCAAAGTCTGAAGAGAAAACAACTTTTAATAAATAGCTGTAAACATAAACAGCTACTTCCGATTTTTGTTTTTCTGTTTAGTCAATAAGTGACGGTTTTTTTATGACTAAATATTGTGTTATACTTTTACTATTATACCTCTCTGATATTAAAAAGAAAATTATTTGCTAAATGCCATGAGACATCCTGGGATTGACAGTGGCGTGGTTTCCCGTTGCGTCCTCCACAGTGATTTATTGAGACACCATCACTAGTTAGCTGGCCGTTGACGTGTCAATAACAACAAAAAAAATAAGTTTCATTTGGATCGTGCTCCAGCTCTCAGCGGAATTTTTAATCTAAACTTTCAACCGCACCCCGTGCGAACCTTCGATATCTAAGAAGTCGTTCTGCTTGCTATCGTGGAGAATCAACCGAAGATTTAGACGGGAAACATTGCTAAGAATTTGAGAATCGCCATCACAACTTCATTTTCACCATTTGAAAAAAACTTTGGCATAACTTGACAAATCAAAAAAGTGTGATTTTTCCACCACAACAGCGCAAGATTGCACGTTACAAATCAAAACTTGCAGAAGATTAAATAGTTGGAATGGGAAACTCTCCAGCATTCTCCTGACTTGTTTCCTTCGGATTTTCATTTGTTCCGTTCTCCAGAGAACAATTTAAATGACAATTTGACTCTATGCATTTAGTTGAAAACTATCTTACAACATTCTTACAACAAAAAAACACGAAATTTCTACAAAAATTGCATCAACAAACTTGTCGAACGACAGGTGGGGCGATTGTTAAAAACAATGGAGACTATGTAATTAACTAATAAAGGTGTTGGTTTTTTTTTCTTTTTTTTTTTTTTTGTGAGTAGGTAAAATATATTTTGTTTCAATTTTCTAATCGGGAACAAACATTTGCAATGATTTAATACAAGTTTTACTTAGTGTTTATTTTTTTAAATGATTTTTCCTCTTCCTATTTCATTATTGTTTTCTTCGATTTTTAGTTTTAAATGTAAGCAGTTACTTTATCAACATCCTGCATTGTATATTAGCTTAATTGCGTTTATATCCAAAAATAGGTGTTTTTCATGAAGCATGTATGTGTATGTGTCTCTGCGTGAGTTTGTATGTGTGTATGTGTTTGTATGTGTGTGTGTTTCTATGGATGCTTGTACATGTATGTGTGTGTGTTTGTACATATGTACAAGTGCGTGTTTGTGCATATGTGTTTGCATGTATTTGTGTTTGTATATGTGTGTGAATTTGTGTGTGTGTATTTTTTGTCTGTACGGGTGTGTTTGTATGTGTGTGTATATGTCTGTGCGTGAATGATTGTATCTGCGTGTGTTTCATGTGTATTTGTATGAGTGTGTGTGTTTGTATGTTTGTGATGGTACGTGTGTGTTTGCATGTGTGTGTGTTTGTAAGAGTGTCGTGTGTATTTATATGTGTGCGTTTGTATGTGTATGTGAGCTTCTATGTGTGTTTTTGTGTGTATTTGGATGTGTGTGTGTTCGTATATGCGTGTGTGTTCGTATGTGTGTTTTTGTGTTCGCATTTGTATGTGTGTTCGTGTATGTGCTTGTATGTGCGTGTGTGTTTATATGTGACTGTGTTTGTATGTAAGTGTTCGTATGTGTGTATTTGTATGAGTGTAAGAGTGCTTGCATGCGCGTGTGTGTGTGTTTGTATGTGTTCGTGTGTTTGTATGTCTTTGTGCGTGTGTGTATGTTTTATATGTGTGTGTTTATGTGTGTGTGTTTTTATGTGTGTGTTTATATATGTTTGTGAGTTCGTATGTTTATGTGTGTTTGTGTGTTTGTATGTGTGTGTTTGTGTGTGTATTCGTATGTTTGTCTGTGTTTTTATGTGTGTATGTTTGTATGTGTGTGTATGTTTGTATGTGTGTTTGTATGTGTGTGTATGTTTGTATGTGTGTTTGTATGTGTGTGTATGTTTGTATGTGTGTTTGTATGTGTGTGTATGTATGTATGAATATATGATCTGATAAGACAAAGAATACGTACAATCGGAATGAACATTGCGTTACTAGTTAAATGGTTTACATATGCCTAATCGTGCGGCACTGTGACATGTTAGAAAATTATTTCTATAAAAACAGGATTTAGGATAGGTGTTATCTCCTACCAACCTCTTCTCTCTCTCTCTTCCCCCACCTCTCTCTCTCTCTCTCCCTTCCTCACCCTCTTTACCTCCTAAGATGTTCATTATGAAAGCAAATTCATTTTTACCTTGTTATTACAAATCCCTAAAGACCGAGGACAATGTTTTGTGTCATTATGACCAAGATCCCATTTTGGAAATATTTTTTTTTTCTTTTATTCCCTACATACTAATCATCTTTGCCCTGAAGGCTTCATCGCGAAGTGCTTAGCCTGCATTTCATGGAAGAAATTCTTCAAAGTTTGTCACATCAAACAGCTGCATACCATTGCTTATTACAACGTTTTAACATTTTTTTAATTTACAAATTTTGTAAAAACAAAATCTTAATATTCTTGTATTGTTTCGAAATGTTGTTCTCATCTTGATTGATACAGATGTCATCATAGACACAATGTTTTCATCCAAGTAGCCTCTTGATCATCATCAATGGTCTACTGATTAATATTGGATATTTGTTGATTATTGCCTTCCTGTAATGTCAGTTATCATTTGGTTCTGAAGGATTGGTGCTTTACTATCTGATCCAAGAATTGAACACATGACCACTAGATTTCAGTAATACATGTATAACCAACTCCTGTATTCACTAGCCCACCGAATGACAATAGTAGTGTCTCTTTGAAGACATTCAATGTTTCGATATTTCGTTAAGAAAGGCGGGTCTGTACCGCTTTTCAATGTCATGAATAAAATCTTAATATGATAATAATTTACGAACAAAATTTAATGAGGTCAACTCGGGTGTATTGTATTTAGCCCAAGGGTACTCAACCTTTCATTTTTTTACCCATGGATCACATTTTTTTAAAATTTTTTGGTGGACCCCCAAAACCGTTCGATGAAAAAAAAAAAAAAGAAGCTTATTTAAAATTTTACAAATAGATTCCAGTTGAATCCATTACATTACTTACGTGGTAATACCCTTGGGAAAGGTATGAATCCTCTTCTTCTCCCCCTGCTCAGCTATGGGTAAATACCAGGACAGACCAGGTTCTATAGCCTTGGAAGGCAACTGGTCTAAAGCAGAAAGAAATGGCAATCTACTATGGGGAAAAACTCTGACTCGTCAGTCATGCATCGAAAAGATACATAATCGCCTCAGCGTGTATCACGCATGGCACTTAACTGATTGATATATATATATATATATATATATATATATATATATATATATATATATGTATATATATATATTATGAAATGGTTTACCATCGACAATTATTTAATATTAAAATTTAAAAAAAAACTATTTAAAAGGTGACAAATTTAATTTTCCTTAAGAACTTGAGACTGCTTATATGCAACAGTATTAGCATACATTAGAGACACCATGGAGTAATGGATAGCGGCTCGGATTGAGAAATCGGAAAGCTGAGGTCGAATCCATTACATTTACTTTCGTGCTAACTTTGTGAATGGTATGAATCTCCTCCTTTTACTCACCAGCTATGGGTAAATAGCAGGACAGACCGGGTTCTACAGCCTTGGATGGCAACTGGTCTAACACAGAAAGAAATGACAACCTACTGTGGGAAAAATATCTGCCTCGTCAGTCAGGTATCAAAAAGATACATGATCGCCTAAGCGTGTATCATGCGTGGCACATAACTGACTGATTATAAAAATAGTAAACGTATATGCTTTATTTTGAATTAAAACTAATTTAATGACAATAAACTTGTATTTAAGAACTAAATTCTATGGAACATTTACTGTTTTTACTTTGGTAAATAACTCATAATAACAACATTTTAAAATATCTAAGTCATAATTAAATTAATAACATCTGATTTAGCCCAACCCTTTTGAAAAGAACATGTAATTCAAAGTCTGAAGAGAAAACAACTTTTAATAAATAGCTGTAAACATAAACAGCTACTTCCGATTTTTGTTTTTCTGTTTAGTCAATAAGTGACGGTTTTTTATGACTAAATATTGTGTTATACTTTTACTATTATACCTCTCTGATATTAAAAAGAAAATTATTTGCTAAATGCCATGAGACTTCCTGGGATTGACAGTGGCGTGGTTTCCCGTTGCGTCCTCCACAGTGATTTATTGAGACACCCTCCCTAGTTAGCTGGCCGTTGACATATCAAGAGTTCTTCCGCTCTTCGATAGATCTTATTTTTCATCCTACATGGTTGCTAACAACCCGCCTCGCTCGCAAGAACTTGGAGTGGGGTAGCCGGTTTAGTCGCCGAATGTGTGCTAGAAAATTTGAAGAGACTTGAAGCAACAGAAATATGTTTCTACAGAAGGATGCTGAGGATAACATGGACCGAACATGTGAGCAACGACGAAGATAGGAACCAGAAGGAAACTTATATTTAACATCAGGAAGAGACAGATGAAATTTCTAGAGCACATAATGAGGAAAGTGTGATTAGAAAATCTTATACTTACAGGACAGATTGAAGGTAAGCGTTAGAGAGGAAAACAATGCATAAAATAGCTGAATGAATGGATTGCGGAAATAGCATTAGGAGAAATAACCAACGATAAAAATTCATT
>OZ010585.1:121423099-121545599 GCA_963932145.1 Acanthosepion lycidas
ATATATATATATATATATATATATATATATATATATATATGTGTGTGTGTGTGTGTATGTGTGTGTGTATGTATGTATGATTGTAACTATTATTGGATTGGTAACATTCAGTTGGAATTATTTTCTTTATATAATATTCTTAACGGAGTACATATGTTTTTATGAATATTCATACACACACACACACACACACACACACACACACATATATATATATATATATATATATATATATATATATATATATATATGTATGTATATATGTATATATACTGTGGAACCTCGACTTGCGAAATCCTCTACTTACGAAAAATTCAGCATACATACAGAAATTTGTCAGAAAATTCGTTCCCACTTACGAATTAATTTCGACGTACGAAATTAAGGATGGACTTCCTGCCATTGCATTTCAAACTAGATATTTGATATAAATGTACCGTAAATACTTTTTAATCTTATCTAAATGCACTTATACACTGTATTTTATATATTTAGGTTCTATATATTACTATTATATATTTTATATATAACAATAAAATACTGCAGTATTATACAGTACTACAATACATTTTTATGCTGCATTGTACTGTAAATATTTGCAGATATATATTTATAATATATTTTTATTATATTTTTATGTTTTATATACAGTGTACATTGTTATATGACGATATATTTTATATACAGTACTGTATATTATTATACAGTACATGTTTCTGTACACTTCCATCACTCTACATTTGTAGTGTATGCATATTTGTGATTATATTAGTGTAAGAGTAAAAAAAAAACTAATAACGTGTAAAAGTTTATGTACAGTAATGAATACAGTACATGTACATTACTGTACAGTACAGTAAGATGTAAATTTTATTAAAATTTATTGAATTAAAAGTAGATAAATTGTGACAATGCTGAGTTCATTTTGTTTAATCTCTATGTAATGCAAAGTGTGTTTTAGTTTAATATACAGTGTATAATCATTGAATTTTAAATTGATATCAATACAGTTGAGTAGAAAAATGTAAAAAGTTATAAAGTTTAATTAGAATAAAATAAACTACGTATCCAGTTCAGGTTGATTTGTACAGTGCATTTTATGATTGCAGTTTGTTCCTTTATATTTTTCCGTACAGTTACTGTACTGTACAGTTTAATGAGACAGTACAATAAATTTTAGATTTTAGTGGATAATTTTTTGATAATTTTTGTATCCCACGATGTCACCCGAGAAGCTGGTTGCTACTAAGAGGGGGAAATATCCTTACAAATGAAGAAGATCATTCAAAAGCATGAAGAAGGTACCCCATGTTTCTGACTTTGCCAATCTTTATGGACGTTCAGCATCAACAATTTGCACTAACCTAAAAAAAAAACAAGAAATAATAAAAATAAAAAAGCTTGTTATAGTCAAAGGAGTTAGCATAATTTCCAAGCATCGTCCAAAAGCCGTAGAAGATGTCGAGAAGCTGTTTTTAGTGTGGAAGCATGAGAGGCAGCTACAAGGTGATTCAGTGTCTGAAGATATCTAAAAGAATTTTGGAAGGGCCACTTCAGTATCTTAAATTCCTTAAATCTCATTCATAAAACCTGAGAATTCGCAGTGATATATTTATTTACATTATGCGTGTATAATCTTTACAAAAGTACATCAATTTTGCCTAAAATACTATTTTTATTGATTTTTATATATTTTTAGGGACTTGAAACGAATTAACTTAATTTTTGTTATTTTAAAAGGGGAAAACTTTTTCGACATACAAAATTGCCAGTTACGAATACACACCTGGAACGGATTAAATTCGTAGGTCGAGGTCCCACTATATATATATATATATATATATATATATATATATATATATAAGCTGTATCAAAAATATTTTTGCAAACGTTGTGGGCGGGTACCTCACACCAAAACAAAGATATAAAAGTCGATATAAACATACGCCCGCAAATTCTTCGTTTTTGAGTTATTAATTTTAACGAAAGTAGATGTCACTGTGTTGCCATCTAGACTAGGTTACATTTTTCATTCGTATACATTTGTGGCTAGTCGTCTGTCTTCAATGTTTAACGTGTGTAGTAGTGAGTTAATCCAGAAGTGTTCCGTTTAACAATAGCAGGAGATGTATTTCGTGAGCAGGTAAATATGATATTCACATACGACCGCGCGAATTGTATTTGTAGTATCAGGTTGCGTTTCCAGACTGAAACTAGCCGAAACAGGATCCGTGGCATCACAAGCTAAGGATTGCGGAAGACTGAGATCCTCTCGTAAGCCTGATCACGAAGAACACATTCGGGGACGATCCAGGTATCAGCACACGTCAAGTAGCCCTAGCATATCGTGAATCTCATAGTACCGCATGGCGGGCACGTTAAGAGCAGCTCCTGTATCTGTATAATTTGCAACGTGAGCAGGGTCTTTCGTCCTCTGATCACTCACTACGGGAAAACTTTGCCGAATGTTTATTGCACAGACTGCCGATCCGTTGTTTGTTTTCAGTCTTGTTTACGGATGAGGCAACATTTAGATGAGATGGAATAACAAATTTACACAACCAACATTTGTCGGCGGATCGAAATACCCATGGAAAGATGCAGGCTAGAAACCAACATTAGTTTACGATTAATATGTGGGCTGGAAATGTAGGTGACTGTCTGGTAGGTCTCTATGTTCTCCCAGCACGAATTACATCAGCTGTCTGCAGGGATTTTATTTCGAACACACTTCCAGACCTGCTAGAGGATGTACCACTGCTAATACGAAGACGCATGCAGTTCATGAATGATGGGGCTCCATCACATTTTAGCCACATTGTTCGTGATGCACTGGCTGATATCTACCATGAAAGATGGATAGGTAGGGGAGGACATGTTCTATGGCATGCACATTCCCACGACATCAATCCTTTTATCTGTAGGGCTACCTAAAACAATTGGTTTATATAGTAGACATTAATAATGCAGAGACGCTTTATCAACATGTCATGGGGGACTGTGAAACGATTTGACAGTGTGGGAGTACTTGAAAGGGTCCGCCAGTCAATGATCCGACGGGTGCATGCGTGTGTAGAAACAAGCGGAGGACATTTTGAACATTTGTTATAAGTTGCTGTGTTGAGGTACAGCGATGGCCTTTTGGACATATGTTCATATGGACATTTTATGTTGTTTTAATGTCAGGAAGCCGCTCCCAAAGTTTTTAAAAGTATTTTTAGGTTGTATCATGGATTGTACATTTAACAGCATCTATCAGAAACTTTAAACTTAACTGAAAAACGAAGAATTTGCGGACATATGTTTATATAGACTTTTGTCCTTGTTTTGGTGTGAGGAACCCGCCCAAAAAGTTTGCAAAATTATATATATATATATATATATATATATATAATTATGTAATGAAAAACAAACCATTACGATAATTTATTTCACCTAAATTCTTTTTTAAGGATTCAGGATCATCAGGTAAAACTTCCAACAACGAATTGAGAGGAAAAATGGGATTAGAAATTGGTGGGTAGTGTAATTTTTTGTAATTTAATAGAGGGGGTTGAGAGTGGTAGTTAAACAGACAATATAAAGTATAGGGAGGGTTAATTTTATATCTCTCTTAAGTATGTTTTATATTGGAGTAGGAGGAGTGACAGAACCTTGACCTCTTTAGATGGTTAATAAAACGGAAATGAAATGTAGAAAATGTATACAAGTGAGTCTTATGGTAAAAAGAGAGATGGGGGGAAGGGAGATGGAGTTGTTATAATTTTGTTTTAACAAAATTATGTAAAAGATAGTTTACAATGTTTGATAGAAAATTTGATGTCTGAAAAAAATTTTGTTATTAACTTAAATCTTTAATTTTTTAAGTAAATAGTTTCAGGATTAAATATAACTATTATTGTAATAAACATATTTATCTAGGACATAAAGAAATATTTAAAATTTTAATAGTTTATTCACCCGACTAATTGTATTTAATCCATCGGAATATAATCATCTGATTCTGAACAAAGTATTTAACTCTTATAAAAATGATAACTCCAAACACTTATCCTCCATACACAGAGAAACCGCTAAATTTGCATTTAAACACAATATTGCTGATAGAATGGGCACTACTCACTTAAAAGATGCCTACCTACTTTTTAAAGACCATAAACCTAACTTTCAAAATAATATACAGTCCAGACTAATAAATCCCTCCAAATCAGAGTTAGGACAAATTTCTAGAAACATTCTTAAAAGAATAAACGTATCTATATTAGAAAATTATCCCTTAAACCTTTGGAAAGATTCATCTGACACCATTAAGTGGTTCAAAAATATAAAATCTAAAAATAAAGCCACCTTCATCCAATTAGACATTATCGATTTTTACCCCTCCATTTCTAAAGATTTATTAGAAAATAGCCTAAATTTTGCTAGAAACTATACTGAAATCACTGACGAGGAAATTAAAATCATAATGGATTCCAGAAAATCTGTACTTAAACTTAACGACACTACTTGGTTTAAAAATAACAGTGACAATTTCGATGTCCCAATGGGAGCATTTGATTCTGCTCAAATAGCGGACCCAATAGGGATGTATATTTTAGATATTCTGAGCCGATTTCTTAACCCCCAAAATGTAGGGCTTTACAGGGATGATGGTCTCATTATTATACCTAACTCTAATGGACCTCTTACATCCCAACTCCAGAAGAAAATAATTAAGGCTTTCAAATATATAGGTTTTAAAATAGAAATATCATCTAACCTGAAAATAGTAAATTTTCTAGACGTAACATTTGATCTTGAAAATAACATTTATAAACCTTTCCAAAAGGAGAACCAATCGCCCATATACATAAATATCGACTCAAACCACCCTATAGCAATTATGAAACAGATCCCTAACACTGTAAATACTAGAATAAATAAACTATCCTCCAGTAAAAGCATCTTTGATCAAAATAAATCAACATACAATCAAGCCCTATTAAAAAGCAAATTCAAACAAACACTCGCTTATATAGATAAATCTACTAGCGACACGTCTTCTAAATCTAGAAATAGAAATAGGAAAATTATATGGTTCAACCCACCCTTCTGTAAGCTGTCGAACATTAATATAGGAAAATATTTTCTTAAACTAATAGATAAACATTTTAAAAAAGATAAGCTATTAAAAAAGTTGTTCAATAGAATGAATTTAAAAATTAGTTATTCCTGCATGAACAACATGGAAAAAATTATTAGCTCCCATAATAGTAAAATTTTAAATGAATTTTATAATCAACTTCAAAAAGATCCTAATACAAGCCCAAAGACCAAATCTACCTGTAACTGCAGGGAAGGTCTGTCCAGTAGAAGGAGTATGTTTGTCCAAAAACATAGTATACGAAGCTACGATTTTCCCCAAAGAAAATATTGAACATAAGAAGATCTACATAGGAATTTCGTCGGGAAGTTGGAAACAACGATTTTACAACCATCGACAATCCTTTTATAATTAATCAAAAAAACACCAAACTGCACTTTCAAAGCACTATTGGGAGTTATTGGAAAACAAATTAACCCCACAAATAAAATGGAAAATCGTCTCAAGAGCCAAAACTCCGATTAATTTCAGAGACAGATGCAATTTGTGCATTATGGAAAAAATACTAATTATAAAACATAAGGATCCGGACATACTATTGAACAGACATAATGAGTTGATTTGTAAATGTAGGCATAAAAATCACCTCATTTTAACAAAGTATGTGTAGATATATAAATAGAAAATATAAATTGTTTTAAATGAAAATATGAAAAAAAAAAAAAAAAAAATTTGTTATATGTGAACTTATTTAGATATATATATATATGAACATTATAGATAAGGGTAACTATGTATTTATATTGTGGACACATATGTATGGTAGTATGGATATATATGTATAAATAGATATACACATGTGTGAGTATAAATATACTAGTATGAGGCATGTTTGAATACTGAAAAATGCATGTATGAATAATTGTAGAAAATATTCTTTATATATATATAATTGTGTGTCTGTATGGTGGTATGTGTGTATATATATATATATATATATATATATATATATATATATATATATATATATTCTTTTTATATCTTTTTTGTATGTAGGGTTTTGTGCTTATATTTGAATGTATATGTATTTAAGGGTGTGTATGTGTATATGAGTATGTCTATATATATGTATATATATATAGATGATTAAATGGTTAGATTAATTTTTTGATATATAGATTTGTATATGGATATATGAATTGTATATGTATATGTGTATGTATATATGTATATATATATATATGGATGTATATGTGTGTGTATGTATATATGTATATATATATGTATGTGTGTGTGTGTGTGTGTATGTATATACGTGCATGAATTGATTTTAAATGAAATATTGGGTCTTTCTAATGACATTTTAAATTTACTATTCTTAATTTGTAATATCCTTCTTTTGTAATATTCTATAATTTAAATTTTGTTTTCTTCTGAAGGGAGTTTGATTTCTAAATTGATAATTTAAATTTAAATATACAATTCTTTGACTATTAATAATAGTAATAATATTAGCTAAATTCCTTTAAAATGAAACACTTCCGAAATCACCTAAAATTAAATTTTAACTATGGAATTTAACCAAAATCTATATATATTTCAAATATTAAAATATAGATAAAGATTGTAAAAGGTATATATAGTTTATGTACGAGGATAAATGAATTTTTGTGTAAATTATCTCAAGTGTTTCTATGGGTTTTTTTTTTTTTTTTGGGCTTGTTAATGATCGTATGTATGTAGGAATTCACAAGAATACATTTGTGAGACATATATGAATAAATGAAAATTAATATTACCCTCAAATACTATTGAATAATGAAACCTAATCTTTAATTTAGTTTACCAATATAATAAATAAATTACGTTCATAAATTAATTTTAAATATTAAAATAGATGTTATTGTTATTTTTTTTTTTTTTTTTTTTTATATATATTGTGGAAATATAATTCGTCGGGTGAATAAACTATTAAAATTTTAAATATTTCTTTATGTCCTAGATAAATATGTTTATTACAATAATAGTTATATTTAGTCCTGAAACTATTTACTTAAGATTTAAGTTAATAACAAAAATTTTTCAGACATCGAATTTTCTATCAAACATTGTAAACTATCTTTTACATAATTTTGTTAAAACAAAATTATAACAACTCCATCTCTCTCCCCCCGCATCTCTCTTTTTACCATAAGTCTCACTTGTATACATTTTCTACATTTCATTTCCGTTTTATTAACCATCTAAAGAGGTCAAGGTTCTGTCACTCCTCCTACTCCAATATAAAACATACTTAAGAGAGATATAAAATTAACCCTCCCTATACTTTATATTGTCTGTTTAACTACCACTCTCAACCCCCTCTATTAAATTACAAAAAATTACACTACCCACCAATTTCTAATCCCATTTTTCCTCTCAATTCGTTGTTGGAAGTTTTACCTGATGATCCTGAATCCTTAAAAAAGGATTTAGGTGAAATAAATTATCGTAATGGTACCTTAAAGTGGTTTGTTTTTCATTACATATTAGCTCTGTTCTCACATTGAGCTCTCAGGATTTCATCCTCTTTGGATTTACCAATTCGGTTTACCAAGTTCCTTATAACTTAACTATATATATATATATATATATATATATATATATATATAATTAATATAAGTAAAAGATTTGTCTCTTAGCTGATTGATTTTAGCTCCGCATTCCGACTCCAGAGTTTCGTAGACTTGCTAGAAATTTAATAAACATTAGTTTGCTTTCAACAAACTAATGTTTATTAATTTTGATTTTCCTGTAATATAGTTATTAATAATGATATTATTTAAAAAACAATCATAATAATATTTTATTAAAAATTTAATTTATTTTTCCGATAAGTGACATCGTTGTCTATATTAAATTTCTTATCAAATTTGCTTTTAATAATAATACAGTCAATTGCTGATACCACCTGACGAGTGGACGGTGTGACTTCCATAGGTTCCGTCTACGAAATTTATAAATGGGCAAATAGTTAAGGTCCCAAACCGGGGTCAAAACACTATGAAAGTGTAAAAATAGGTTTTAATACCAGAAATACCTTGTAAAAAAAAATTATTACAAGAAATTCATTTTTGAAAAACAAATTTTACCAGCTATATATTTTTAGGAAAAAATATTACTAGAAATAGATTTTTTGAGGAAAACATATTACCAACAATAAAAAGTTTGTCAGCATTAAATAACCCATTGAGGTTGATATGCCGTAACACAAAACAAATCAAAGTAATATATATATATATATATATATATATATATATATATATATATATATGCGTTTTAAAGTTAGCAGTGACACAACTTCAATGGAGCAGAACGTAATAACTTTCATGTTCGACATTGGGGTAAAAATTACGTATTATTATGCACCCATGACAGGAAGGGGACATTAAGACTGTCTATTGAATGTAAGCATTAGGATACAAAAATATTCTCAATAGTTCTTTAGTATTTTCTTTACAATTCATTTAACTTCACGTATGTATGCTGGTGGGTTATATTAACTAATAACATTGTCAACATTATTTTAATGTCTAGTTGATATGGAAACAGGTTTCAGACCAGGAAGAATAAGGAAGAATAATAAAGCTGATATCAAAACGACGTAAATTTATTTTTCATAATTCTGGGATTCCGTAGCTTAGCAAGTCTCCAATCCTATAAAACAAGTTTGGTTCCAGATAGAATAATTAAACAGGTATCAAAATGAAGTCAGATTCTCCTCAAATTTATGAGGGTTAATTGATTAATAAAGTCCTCAATCTGATCGAATAATGCTTTAAAAAAAAGATAAAATATTTCAGTTGCATTACATGTAGAGGGATAAAAACTAACTCCTAAATAAACACTTGGAGACTCACTTATAAACGACCCATGTTCACCTAAATGCAAAATTTTAAATTGATGACTAATGTTCACTTGTAGCCGCAACTATAAATGAACAACCTATGTTTACGTATAGGCCTACGTACAGATAAACGATAAATGTTTACCTACAATCACAAGTATAAATAAACTACATACTTACATATATAGTTCAAGTATATAGAAACAACCACTGTTTACCTATAGTTTCAACTATAAATAAATTACTAATGCTCGCCTATAGTCTCAAATATAAATAAATGATCAATGTTTACTATAATTTCAAGTATAAATAAATGATCGATGTTCACATATAAATAAACGACGAATGTTCACATATAGTCTCAAGTATAAATTGATAATATTTACCTATGGTTTCAAATGTATATAAATGACCAAGTTTCACTATAGTCTCAAGAATAAATAAACAACCAATATTTGCCAATAGTCACAAGTATAAACAAATGACCAATGTTCACCTATAGTCTCAAATATAAATAAACAACCAATGTTCACCTATAGTCTCATGTATGATCAAATGACAAATGTTCTCCTATAGTCTCAAAGCTAAAAAATGACTAATGTTTACCTATAGCCTCAAGTATAAATAAATGATCGATGTTCACGTAAATAAACGACCAATGTTCATCTACAGTCTCAAATATAAATTGACAATGTTTACCTGTAGTCGCCACTGTATATAAATGACCAATGTTCACCTGTAGTCTAAAAAATAAATAAATGGCCAATGTTCACCTATAGTAACAAGTATAAATAAATGACCAATGTTCACATATAGTCACAGATATAAATAAACGGCCATATGTTCACCTATAGTCTCAAGTATAAATAAATGAACAATGTTTGCCTATAGTCTCAGGTATAAATAAATGAACAATGTTCGCCTATAATCTCAAGTCGATATAAATTACCAATATTCACCTATAGTCACAAGAATAAATAAATATTCACTTATAGTCTCAGCTATAAATAAATAATAGGTGTTCACCAATAGTCTCAAGTATAAATAAATGACCAATGTTCATTTATATAGTCTCAAATATAAATAAACAACCAATGTTCGTCTATAGTCTCAAGTATAAATAAGAAAACGGACTTCTGACTTGGAATCGTGCCATTTGTCGGCAATTTTTTTCTGGCTGAATATGCGATATTTCATTCCTGTTGCTGTTTCTGTGCAAGAAACGTTTAAGTTCCAGGATTTTTAAAGATAACTTTAACGACAGAATCAAACTCGTCATTTGTAATTTGCAACAACCACATTTTCCATCACCTCGCCTATTTGGAAAGATGGCATACAATGCTTAAGAAATATCATCAGAAGATTATTGAACCCAGGCTGTGTAACGGGTAGCGGCACGGAATAAGAAATCGAAGGGCCGAGATCGAATTCCAGTCGGGGTTGTTACATTCTAATTCCAAATCTACATGCAGGGTCTTCTCACGCCAGTTGGAGAAAACTCTCCGTCTTCAGTGTTGTAGCCCTACTCACCACACTTGTCCAATTGCAGGCTGGTGAGGCTATTTAATCAAATAGTTGGAGGATTTGAATTCAAAGTTCTCCTTCTCCTAGATCGGCTGCCACTCAAGGCTACAGAACCCAGTCTGTCTTGCTATCTACCCACAGCATGAACATTGTTGCAATTGCTTATGCACAAATACTTTTGAGAATTGTATCGATCCATCTCATCTCTCGTAAATTATGATATAATATTAGGATTTGTATCTGGAAAATTCATTTTTAATTATATCACAACGGGTTAACCGTAAAAAAAAACAAAAAAAAACAATCAATCATTGAATATAGGGTTTTATTTCTTTTTTTTTTTAAAGTAAAGATGAAATGAAAACATAAATAAAAGCCCATTTTCTGCCACGTCTTGTTCTTGTCTTAAAAAAGAAAATGATAAGATAGATTTTTTCAGGAAAGAGGCAATCACAAGATTGCATATGAACCGTAAAAAATAAGTAAATGAATTTAACCATGTAAAACTGGTTGACATAAGCCATTCAATCAAAAATATATGTAGACAGCCATCCAGTCAGCGAATGTAAACTAATTAAAATCAAAGACAGATCTGACAAGTGGTGAGTCAAAATTAAGTATTACCTGTTTTGGCTGTTGAAAATGTTATCATAGAACCTTTAGGAGAAGAAGAAAAGAACAATACTTTTAAATCTGGATAATATCAGCGAAACGTTAAAAGTCACAAAGTTAATTAAGAAGGAGACTGAACCGGTGAGGTCATTTGCAAAGACACCTTAGCAACAAAACGCCTGCACGGTGACTTAAAAAAAAACTGTGATAATTACTTTTTTTAAAGTGTCGAGGTACGTACAGGATAGACCTACCATTTGTATTCTATAATTAAGCGTTTATTTTAAAACATAAATGTACCTAACAAAAATGTGCATGTCATAAAAAGGAAATGATACACCCTTATCGAAACAAGACAGACCTGAGATTTTTATTATACCACAACACGTAAGAACTAATATTTAAGAGAGTTTACCTGCTGTTAAGGAAGTGCAATTAGCGTAATAGTTATTGGGGCGGAACGGAAAATCAATGAGATCAAATACTGGCCTCGTCTGCGGCTTTCCATGGGAAAGGTGTGAATCCATTTTCCTCCAGCTATAGGTTATATAGCAGTATATACTGGTTTCCTTATTCTTGGGTAATACATAGTCTAAAAAAATAATTTAAATTAAAAGGAAATTTAGAGAGATATGTGGCATCATGGAATGACTCGAGTTTATACAACATGGAGGGACGTAGCATCATGGAGGAACTCGAGTGTATACAACATGAAGGGCGTGGCATCATGGAGGAACTCGAGTGTATACAACATGATGGAACATGGCATCATGGAGGAACTCGAGTCTATACAATATGAAGGGACATGGCGTCATGGAGGAATTTGAGTGTATACAACATGGAGGGACGTAGCATAATGGAGGAACTCGAGTGTATACAACATGAAGATATGTGGCATCATGGAATGACTCGAGTGTATACAACATGGAGGGACGTAGCATCATGGAGGAACTCGAGTGTATACAACATGATGTGACATGGCATCATGGAGGAACTCGAGTGAATATATGAATGGACATTGCATCATAGTCCCGTAACGAAAGTATTAAATTTTATTGTTTCATTTATTGAGTTGGGTTTTTTTTTACGGTTTATGAACCTTTTCTAGGTTATTTAAAGCCAGAAAATATTTTTAGATTGTAAGATTTTGGGGATATAATAATGTTTTCTCTGTAACAAGTTATGCTAATTTACTCATATAAAAAAGTTAATTCATACCTTTCCCAATTTCCCATATATATATATATATATATATATATATATATATATATATATATATATATATATATCCTTGTGCAGGTATGCAGAAAATAGAAAAGAACACGTTGGGTGCATAATCCGGGGTTCCTTAGTATTTTTGTTTTTATTTTTAAAAATGAATCTACTGATAAGAATTAACTCCCTGACCACTTAAAGAAGGAAAATAGTATAGCCACTCCCACAACAACAAATTCTGTAAAAATACACGTAAACCGAGAGATAGCTTATTCCTAAAATTTCGCTTGAAGATGAAACGTGACTAAACACCTCAATCCAACTTAATTTTATTAATTATTTGGATGTTTTCGGCTCACGTTTTTGAAACATGAGAACTCTTATGTAGCGAAGGAATCATATTTTTAAACAAAAAATATTATTATAATATATATATATATATATATATATATATCTGTCGCCTCTAAGTGTTGACTTCTATATTCACTTTTATATTTACACACGCTCTATCTCTGATGTTGAGCACTTTATTCCATAAATCTAGCACATCTTAAGACTATATTTCCTTATATAGCAAAGACTGCATTTCACAAAAAATAATTTAATACAATTAACTAGGGTATTTACGAAAGATAACACCTTTAAATCGAGCAATCTTTATAATTAAAGTGATCAATATGAAGAGAGAGAACATTAACAGCAACAAATAAAATTAAATCTTAATTTATTTGTCCCCTTTCTGAATTTCATGGAGATTGCATCCACTCATCAGGAGACTTGATTATAAAACTGAATTTATTTACAGAAATCATGATTCAAGTTTGACTTTATTATCAGCTCTACTAACGTGTGACTACAATCTCTGCGAAGATAAACAAATAAAGACACCCCCCCTCCAAACACACACACACACACACACGACTTATTAATTTCGGATATTTTTAACTTTCTTTAAGAGCTTATTAATTTTAATTTTTTTTTAATAAGCATATATTTAAATTGTAATTCAATACCTTCCTTTTTCTACCAACGATATCACTTTCCCTACTGCACTGCAAAGAAAGACTTATCTGGTTTGTGTCTCGGGTAAGCGGAAGTTGGAACGTGTCCGGGTGTGCTCAGGTATAAATGATCCGAATAAAATTTGATGTGCCAAATTAATGTAAAAATAAAAAATGAAAATCAAATCGAGGCCTGACGATTTATAAAAAAGATAGATGTGGAATTTGGGTTTCAAAATTTGTACAAAGAGGTTCAGGTTTGATGGTTACAAAATCCGCCTAAATAAAGTTTGCGAAAAGGTGTGGTTTGAAGAGATACATTTTGTAAATTTTTTTGCCAATGAGGAAAGTAAGTTACAAACACATAGTATTCAATTTCTAGTTGAGCTCCGAGCCAATTTTCGGCTGTTTAAGAAGACTGCCTTGTCAACTAAGACTACATCAGCTGGTTCTGGAATCTTTACAAAGGAAAAACTAAAAGCCGAAAGAAAAATATTCTGAAAGAAAAGAAAAGGAAGCAAATCTTAACCTTCATGGCTAGGACCTGCCATGCCACTTACATTGTAGCAAAGGAATCACATTCCTCCCGTATTCCAATATTGAGAAGTTCCAATCGATCAGTTTATTCCCACGAACCACTGCCCTCTGGAACAGACTGCCAAGACGATGTTTCCCCGATCACTATGATATTAACATGTTCAAATCTAGAGTTAACCGTTATCTTCCCCTCCTATCCGTATAAAATACCCCTTAACGTAACTCTCTACCTCGAATGGACTCATTAATCTCGGGTCGTTAAAATAATCGTTCATTATAGTGCTCATTGAACATCATGTCTTTGTTTTTAAGCATTTCACCCCCGAGTAAGATGGAAATGTCACTAGTACGCAAGATGTTAAAGAGAGTGAACGTGAGAGAAAAGACTGTGTATAGAGTGGATTTAGAAAAGGACAAAAGATGAACGGGATCCAAAAAGATAGAAGATGGTGATTGACGTTGCGTTTAAATTTGTGATGATTGTAGTTATCAGAGAAGCAAAAAAATATATTGAAGTCCAACAAGCGGGAAGTACGAGAAAAGAAACTGCTGGAGTAGAAGTGGCAGTTTTATTTAACTATTTCAACAGTAAACGGGTGGGACCTAGATGCCAATCTAGTAGCACGCTTAAATTCATGTAGTCAGAGTACCAAGGAAAGAAAATCTCATCAGAGCAGTTGCCATGGAAATATTTGACTTCAGAGGAACTGTACATTATTTTCAAGACATCTGGCGGCAGAGAACAGAATTGCGTGATTCATCAACAAAGAAGTAATAACTTTCTGAACAGATCGCAGTTTAAGCAAGGGCAGATAATTCTAAAGTCTTTTTTTTAATAAAATCCTTAAATATTTTAGGAAAGCAAAAAGCTCGAAACTCCAACTGAAAAGTAATCTTTTCTAATTCTTTTTTTTTTTCATGTTTTTAAATACCGTATATTTCCGCGTATAAGGCGACCTTTAGATAAAAGGAGGTCAAAAAAATATTTGCGAATTTTCATGGATTCATCCTATACCTGTAGTAGAATACGACTGATTATTGATTATATAAGGATGATGTTACTGGAAATGTTGTTTCTTACTGTATCCTTAAAAATTCAAAATAAACGAAATAACAAAATCGATTCTGTATCCCGTTTTTTCTACACACGTCCCCGGAAAGGAAACCATTCTTTTGTTTACGTTTCATCACGTGATCTCCTGCGGATACTGATTCTTCTTCTTTCTCCTCTTCTTTTCTTATAACTTTTCCTATGTCTAAACAGTTACCAACAACCTGGTCGACTAATGGCCATTTACTTATACTTCATCGACAATCACAAAATACCGCTAATAACAGTACGATAATAGTAAATTCCATTGCTGTGAACGCAGTCATATCTCGATGTTTACATTTTTTCAGCTGAGCTTTCTGGGATACAAGTTGATTTCATTGATATGGAATTATTCTTCAAATAGGCAATTCATTATGAAGTTATGCCATTAACATATAAGTTAGAAATAGTTTTATTACTTTTATTATTAGTTTATTTCATAATGTGAATCATTTTATGTACGTTATTGGTTATCACACAGAGGCCGAGGTTAGCCTATCGACAGACATCACTCAGAATTTAAGGTTTCAATTTTACAATTGTAGTATAAGACGACCCCTATTTTGGGGGATTTAAATTTCGTCTTATACGGAGGAGGCATTGTGGCATAATCGATACCTCGGATTGAGGAATCGGAGAGCAGAGTTCGAATTCCAGTCGAATCCATTGCATTCACTTACGTGCCTTTACATTTGGGAAATATATGAATCTTCTCCCCCACCCCCAGCTATGAGGAAATAGCAGGACAGACCGGGTTCTATAGCCTTGAATGGCAACTGGTCTAGCATAGAAAGAAATGGAAACTTGCTGTGCGAAAAAAAATCGAAAGATACATGGTCGCCTAAGCGTGTATCACGCTTGGCACATAACTAACTACTGACTGATATTCACTTACGTGCTAATACCCTTGGGAAAGGTATGAATCCTCTTCTTCTCCCACCCGACAGCTATGGGTAAATAGTAGGACAGACTGGGTTCTCTAGCCATGGATGGAAATTGGTCTACCGCAGAAAGAAATGGAAATTTATTGCGGGAAAAAATTGTGTATCATCAGTCATGTATCGAAAGATACATGATCGCGTAAGCGCGTATCACGCATGGCACATAACTGACAGACTTATACGCGGAAATATACAGTAATTTTATTGAACGCATGACCTGAACGTAACACCTGTTTAGTTACAACAGGGAAAATCGCTTGGAATTATGTCTTAACATGATAATTGACCTCGCTTATGAGGCGATTATCACAAATAATTACGAAACAGAGGAAGCGAAGGAGGGCGTCAACAGGATCACCACCGCAACTCGCAGGTATGGTTAGCATGTTGCCGGATGTACACGGGGGGAAATATATCAGAAGGCAAAATTAAGTCAGATGAAGGGATATGCGTGCTTATAGCGTGCGTATCACACAAAATAAAGATTATACAAACAATTTAAGAAGAAATTGCATGGCAAGAAAATACTAAATAATGTTATTAAAGATTTAACATTAAAGAAATTATAAAATATACATGTAACGACAATTACAATATTTGCTGTTTTGATAATTAAGACAATGTCATAAAGAATGTTTGTGCAGGAATGTTGTTAAGAAATGTTGGTACTTTTTGATTGTTAAGAAATTTTAAATGATTTGGTTTCTGTAAGGAAAAAGAAATTATATGTGTTCGTTCATTTATCGGTGTGTGTACGTGCGTAATTTATAAGTAAGAATAAATGTTATCAAGAGTTGCTTGCCTTTTTGTCTGTGTTTAGGCTAAGTTGATGAAATATACAATTACTTTTTAGTAGTGAAATTGTTTCACTTTCCAAGTCAACTGTAGATGTTGGTTAACACGTGGACAATGGTTGATGAATGTTTGTTGAGATTTCAATGTGTAGTGTGAGTCAGTCAATTGTCACGCGTGAAGTTTGGTAGCATCTCGTTGAACTCCGGTAACTGACAATATTTATTCCTGTAAAAATACAGCAAACGTGGGTGGAGAAAAGGACGGTCATCATTTGTCTTAATTTTAAAACTTAGCCAGCCACAACCACTGACCGAATCATACAAAACAATATTCCTACCACCAAAACAATACATTCATACTTACCTTTCTTACTACATCCACCAAAATACCTCATTGTAAAGCAAATCCTAAATAGATCCCATATGCACAGATCGTTGTCTGTGAAGGGAGGGGAATAAAAAGAACAAGTTAAAAATCGCCAATGATAATATAGAATATGGTTATAAAATATTTACAAGAAACTAAACAAAATCGTGTTAGTAATAAAACCACCCACAAACCTTAAATGCGGCAGAAATATCAGATAACTGGACGAAATCGATGCGGGACTATCAAAATATAGAAAACATTCATCCATCCCAAGCGCTCACACAGACACGCACTCATTCTGACACAACAACACATACGAAAAAAACACACACGCGAAACGAAAGGCGCCCCGCATCCACCAGAGAACTGACATCACTGACCACCTAACGAAGGAGGGGATGGGGAATTAAACTAAAGGGAAAAAAGGGGGAGAGAAACAAAAAGGGGCCAATGAGCAAACACACCCTAGCTAAGTTAACAGAAAAACCTGATGCTTAAAGTACAAGATCAGTTGGGAAGAAGTAAACTCTCGCCATCATAGAATTCCTTCTGACGCGTCGTCCAAATCATGACTCTCAAAACACCTAGTAAGCAAGAGAACACATAATGTTCATCCTTCGTCATCTGCGGCACCACATTGCTACAAACAGAACTGGCCTCAAGGATAAAGAATTTTCCTTGCAGCAAGCGGACCATGAGGCCTTTAACAAACCTGCACAACGGCACTACCGCCCTGCAATGAAAGAAGGCATAACCAAGGGTCTCGACTTCCCCAATACAACTACGGCAATTTGATATTTCTCCAAGCCTGCTGCACAGTCTTTTGGCGATCCAGAGGGACCCACGAATCACCAGCCAGGTGAGTGATGCCTCATCGGTATTGAGGCATTTCAACCCATGCGCCAAGGCCATATTGAGCGAGCCCCCTGCTTCGTAAGACTGAACTCGTCAATTAGATTACTACGAACGGCCCCACTGACTAATAGTTAATACAATGCCCTACGAGAGGCGTTTCAGAGCGCTACGATATTCGCATTAGAAGGAGCATTCGGTTCGGTGTGTACGGCCGGCCTCCTCCTCGCACGAGTGCACACTTCTCAGGGATGGGAAGTTTCTACGAACGGCTCCTTCCAGAAGGCGCCCTCCCCCGCAATGCATGACACATTCGGTCTAGGAAGACGATGCGAAGCATATATTGACGAATCTCAATGCTAGGCACACCCAGATCGCCTTCAGATGGATGACGGCAACAGATCTCCCGAGATACCATAGCGGCCTTGTCTCTCTACAAGAAAGAGAACAAGAGCCTTACTAATGACATTAGTGTGGTATACGGAAGTGGAAGTAAGGTGAGTCAGTAAAGGAGAATCGGGTAGGTGTGTGAAACACATACTTCCGCCCTCCCCTTCAAGGAAAGATTCCTTCGAGACCACAGATTAACCGCGATCTCGCACTTCCCTTGTAACTTCGACCAATTCATTTCCAACTGGAGATCAGGACCGAACCAGACGCCGAGTATCTTGACCGGCCCATCCGTCCAAAGGAAAAGTCCGGGAAGAGAAACTCCCTTCTACGCACCCTACCGCAAGCCCACAGACTTATCGCGGTTGATCTTGGCGCCTGTCACCATCTCATAACCACTGATCTCTTTGCTGACTTCGTCAATCTCAGCTCTGCTCGACACAAGAACCGAAACGTCACCAGCATAGGCAGGGAAATTCCGCGCAGGACTGGATTCGCCTTTAACTTGCGAAGGAAAGGTTCCAACGCAAGAACGCAAAGCAAATGCGAAAGCGGACAACCTTGATGAATGGAGAGGGAAAATACGAAAGGCGCCGATCTTATCCCATTCACTTCCACCAGCGCACAGGTAGTCGCATGCAAAATTCGGATCCAGGAGCGAAAGTCGGATCTGAAACCGGCCGCCGGAAGGACAGCCTCCAGAAAACGATGGTCAACCCTATCGAAAGCCTTGGACTGATCTAAATTGATCAGCGCGGTTTCACTGTTGACTTGTTCTAAGATCAAGCGTACCATATGAAGGTTGTCCTGAATAGTCCTGCCCTTTACAGCAAAAGTGTGTTCGGAGCCAATCAGACTAGACAGCACAAGCTGCAAATGGCTGGCTAAGATCTTCGCCAAAATCTTTAACTCTGTGTTTAACATGGTTAAAGGGCGAAAGTTATCTAACCCATCCCACCGTTCTTGTCCTTACGCAGCAACTTGATCACACCTCTGGTAAAGCGTTGAGATGTAGACCCCTGCTTCATCCAGTTGTTGAAAATCAGTTCCAGCAAAGGAACAAAAACGGGCGACTGCCTCAAGTAAACTTCGTAGGGAAGACCATCTAGTCCCGGAGATTTATCCAGGTCAACCTGTTTCAACGCTTCCCAGATTTCCGACTCTGTGATGTGTCCCTCGCACCCAGCCGCTTCAGCTGCCTCGAGGCAGGGAAAGTCAGCTAAATAGTCGTCGAACTGAGCAGGGCTCAGACTGGGATCTCTGGTGAAAAGTTCCTGAAATTAATCCCGAAAGGCCTCGCATATGCCCGCGTTTGTAGTCACCTGTCCGCTTATCCGGCAATGTGACGCACGTGATATGTCGCCGAGACGCGCTCTGATTTTCCTCTGCACGCAATTCAGCGGCCATATTCATCGCCTCAGAGGACATTCTTTTTAACCTAGCTCTAACTACAAGAGCTTGATCCTTCTTGATAAGCAAGGAGGACAACTCTGCCTTAGCTAAGACTATTTCCCCACTATCACGGGATTTCACTGCCCGATCAACTTTTTGTTCTAAAGCCGTTTACGCCGCTAATCTATCTAGATTGAGTCGACGATTAAAATCGGCATCAAACGTTCTAATTTTAGATTTTAATTTATCCCACCAGGCCTTCTCTACAACCACCCCCGTCGATTCCCTCTATATGGTCCTGGAAATCCTGCTCACAAATAATGAACAGTTTAATTTCCAGTAGCCAGCCAACCTAACTTTAGGCTTATCTAAGTTTACACGGACCCGGACAAGCCTCTGATCCGAATAAACTATATAATTGAAACTTGGACACCTTAAGAGCTCTAACTAAGATTCGGTCCCAGGAGCCGAGTTGCCACTATTTGTCCAAGTCCGAACTACCTCCCGAGGATGCCCATTCTGGTACTTATCGACAAGATCAAACCCGTCGATAAAGTCCCGAAATGGTTTCACATCCCGGTTGTTAATACCCGGATTTTGCTCTATACGATCTATATCGGGGTCAAGGACGGCATTCCAATACCCCGATAAAATTACCCGACGAGATGTCGTCAAGAACGGATCGATCTGCCGAAACAAAGCAGGCCGCTCAGAATGGGTATTGCGCGCATAAACCCAATGAAACGCAGAGCCTTATCCATTATGGTAACATCCAGCACGCAAAGCCTGCCCGCCGGATCTGCGAAGACAAGAGTACATGCAGCCTTTAAAGACTTGCTCACTAGCCAAGAGACACCCCTCGAAACACCATCAAAACATACTGAATAAAGGGAGAATCCCTTAGACAGTATGTCCTCACGGTCATGAGAAGAAAACCGGGTCTCCTGGACACAACAAACATTCACCCCGAGGCGCTGAAGGTCGAGAGAGAGCCTCGCCCTGCGAGACTACGACCTCAGGCCTCGGACATTTACACTTCCTAACCAGAGAGACATAGTTGCTTTCCTGAATTGAACATGCTCGGGGTAAGGATACCGACAGCCTCCCCAATAGACCCATGGCCCATCTCAGTCTTCATGCTACTGTCTTGGGAGATTCCGCCGATATCCCAGGGGAATGTCAATTTTAGTGCTCTATAGAGGGAGGGGTGAACAAAAACCGGGACACTCCCAGCACAAAATTGCTTAATTTTTCTCAATTTCTCGTTCTGGACGATAGCAATGGGCCGGGGTCATTTTGAATGAAGCTATAGCTTCGTCCAACATTAACCAAACTTGTTTTGCCCCTGTCTCAGTTCTGATTACTGTTAGCACCCTTTGTGCGTTTTGGAAATTATTAGGTTCTTAAATGTCTTTGTCTCCAAATTGTTTTACGGATACAGGTATTTTAAATCTTTAATCCTGTGATTATGGAATCTCTGGCTTTCTCGCCTTGAATGGGAGAGATCTTACTAACATCTAAACCGGGATTGTAAATGTGTTTTTGTTTTTTTTGTTTTTTGTTTTTGTTATTTTGTTGTTTTTTTTTGCTTCCGGTTGCATCATGTGTGGGGCTTCTGTTCTTTTTGTTTAGTGGAGGGGGCATTTCCGAGGATTTAATGGGAGAAGGACTGGGGGTATGGCGGGATGTATATGTTTGTCTAAAAGGGCTGGGGTCTCTACTGAGAGGGATTGGGGATTGGACAAAAGAAGCGGAAGAAGAGGCAGGTGATGACTTCTCTCTACAAAGAGGGGATGGAGAGAAAGTGGTGGGTCAGAAGATGTAGAGGGAGTGGCCTTCTTTGAAGAGGAGGACTTTTGCTGACGGGATGTAGAGGGCTGAGGAGACTGTGCAATGGATTTGGGAGGAAGAGTTTTCTTGGATGGAGAGATTTTGTTTTCATTTACTAGTCTAGCTTTAGCTTGAGGTCTTTAATTTTTTCGGTTTTTTCATACCCTGGGTCGTATTTTTTTTTTTTTTTTTGTAAATCCTGCAAATTCGGTATTGAGACCAGGGCGTCGCCCTTACTGTTGTCAGAGGAAGTAGGACTGTGTGTGCCTTTACTCCTAGAGGCGTCAGGGGACTGACGACCCGTTGTCTGACCCTTCACTCTGGCCCTGCCAGCAACCTGGCATCCCCCCTCTCCATTCTCAACTGCACTTGCAGTGGAAGAAAACTCTTCGGAGAATGGGGGCTTTGGTTATGGCCATCTGGGGGTTTGACCACTCCGGCCCCGGTAGCCGGCATGCCCATTACAAGTGAAGCGGTGTCGAAAGAATCGGTCAGAGGGGGAGTTTGGTCGACTGGGGTCCTGACTTCCAGAGGCCTTCTCTGGACAGGAAGAGGAGAGGTGACCAGTCTTTCTGCACTTCCAACAAACTGGTTTACGGCCCGTCACGATGACCGGCATCTTCAGGCCACCAACGTCAACACAGTTGGGGATGGAGACGAAGGCCTTACGATCTAGCATAATGTCGAAGCTCCATCTCCCATTCAGGCTATCACAGGAAGCATCCAGAAGCTCGCCGTACCGGGACAAGAAAACCCCGATAACCTGAGGAGGGACCTCATATACTGCTATTCTCCTCCATCGCCGACCCTCGTAATCTGTACGGAGAATTAAATCCTTTGTGATTAAATCTCTGCCAGTAGATTTTATGCAGGCGGATCTTTTTTTCGGGTTAAAAAGATGCTTCCTCACCGATCTCCTGAAGGAAGTCATTTTAGGCTTCTGTTTTACAACTAATAAAAAAGGAGCTTTTTTTTCTTTCTTTTCCATTTTAATGGGAAGGGGAGGGGTGAAAAAAAGGGAAGAATAGTTAATAAATTCCGCCTTATAGACAAAACACAGGTGAGAGAAAAAAAGGAACAATAAAAACACAAAGCTCACCCAAAAGCGAGACAGCAAAAGATAAAAATAATATACACAAAGGTTTTACAAAATCAAATGACGAAGGAGAACAATTAAAACAAGATTCAGAAAAATTAAAAGAACAAAGTTCGCCTAGAGGCGAAACAATAAATTTACAAACACAAAAAACACAATAAAACGAAAACGCTAGACAAAAAAATACGAAACTTACAACAATAGACTGAGCTAGTCACAAAAGAAAATGGCTGACGCTATGAAAAAAAAATAAAAAAATAAAATGAATAGACAAATAGGACAAAAGACAAATTAGACAATTAGACAATATACAAAAATTAAGACAAAGTTCGCCAAAAGGCGAGACAAAAAAAAATTAAATAAAGTAAGCACAAAACCGAAATAAAAAACGAAAAACGCTAGAAAAGGAAAACGATATACAAAGAAAATACAAAACTTACAACGATAGACAAAGTTAGTCACAAAACAAAATAATTGACGCTACGAAAGCGAGTCAACCCGATAAACAATAAATAAAATAAATAGGCAAATTAGACAATAAAAGGGATAGAACAAATATGGCACATAAAAAATTTAAAAAACAAAACACTGAAAAATTATAGGATATTAAAAGGAAAGAAACAAATAAAGAAATAACACGTAATGAAGAAATTAAAGTCAGTCGTAAAGAAAAAAAAAAGGTGATAGATTTTTCGTGTATCGAAATTGGCTCAAAAGATCTTGGCGGGAAATAGGATTCGTTTGGAATTTTGCTACACTTTGGTGTTTATTAACCAATAAAAAGATTGGATTTGCAAAAACGTGATGATGATTGGTTAAAGGCTTTTCAGAGAAGAATACATTTTTCTGAAGGGGGTTAAAGGCTAATGTGGAAGATTCGACAAGTAGTTTTATATCTCTTTTATCACAATTTATAAATAATGGACCGCAACTAAAAATAATTCAAATATCAGATTTCATTTCTTTAATAAAAATCGGAATTTTAAATTTAAAACTGGTCGCCCAATCTAGGTTAAATCAAATCTAGTTAGTGTAAACCTGTGTTTCTCAACCATTCTTTTTTTTACTCCAGTGTGCACTTGTAGTATAACTAAAACTCTAAGGTGCACTTTACATTTTAATAAAGAAAAATTATCCTCATCTTTATTGACATATTCACGATGTTTCGGCCGCCGTACGGCCCGGCCTTCTTCAGGTGACTGGACTTTCGAACTGAACCCTTTATTTCGTAGATTGTTCTAATGCTAGTTTGCCATGTCGCTTCCCGATGTCTCAGTTGTCCACCTTTAACTCAACTCTCTAAGTTTTTATTCAGCACTTCAGTAGCCAGGTATTGAACTCACACCTATTTGTGTCAAGTCACTGGATCCAATCACCTGAAGAAGAGGCCGGAGCGTACAACGGCCGAAACGTCGTGAATATGATAATAAAGAAGAGAACAACAGTCCGAACAATGTAAATAAATACTAAACCTCATCGCAGGAATATAGACATGAAAATATATGTTTGGTTTAACATACCCAAAGAGGATCAGCGGTACAGTTTTAATTAAAAGGATTTATGAAGATACTATTTTCTTTTTTTAGAGAGGCCTATGACTGATTTAAATCTCTTGATGACAGCAAACGGGAAAGGATTATCTACTCCTTCTTAAAGATTAAGGAATTTACCATCCAGTTTAATATATCAAATAACAAAGACTTGACTTGAAGTCAGGTGCTTGGTGTCTGTAGATTTTTAAATATAAAAGTAATTCATAAATTACTCATATGTTAACTTGCAGCGCAAGTTTCATAGATGAAAAAAGGGGGCAATTAAAGTCAAAAAATAAAAAATAATTTAAAAATAGAATAGTAAAATGACATTTATTAATCTTTTCAATTTTGGATTCGTAAATTTCCTTTCCACTTAATTATTATATCACTTACAGGATATAAAGTAATACAGAATTTTAAACGATTTTTAAACTATTGTAAATTATTATAATTAAAAAATTTAAAAAAATGAAAAATTCTTCTAAAATTCATTATTCATCGAAAAAATTTTATTTCTTCAGACAAATAATGTCCTTAATATAACTTATTTATAAAAGCAATTAAAAGCTTTTCTAATTAAATAATGTTATAGTTTGATTAAATTTTTTACTTTACTATTCGGAATAGATTTTCAGTTAAAATAATAAAAGTTTGAAAAAAGTGAGAAGATTTACATTCTCAAAGGAGTCCTACTTTTAACTAATTAAAAAAAAACAATTCTGGAAATAAAAAGGAATTTCGCGAAATTTCACGAAAGTGGGGAGTAACATGTAAAAATAATAATATTTTTTACCAAGATTTTCTAAAACAAAAAAATTAAAAAATAATTTCATTCATTTGTAAATAAGTCCTGAAAGTTTCAATAAAATACGACAGTTATTTGATTTTTACAAGAATTTCCAAATATCCAATATGTTTTCACCGGAAAAAAAGCGCAAAAAAGTAATTATAATTATATTGTAATTATAAATATCCACTACTGATGTAAAGAAAATAAGATTTTGGGCCAAAATTTCAAACCTGCTAGAATGGACTAAAAAATTTCAAAAAATAATGAAACGTACTTTGGTCTTTCCCCTTAATAATAACAAACATTTTGGCAATAAAACTTTGTTTTTGTTAAGTTTGTGACATTTTCATTATTCTGTGCAGTGTTTTCCGCGAAAAGTGGAGGTACCTAATTTTAAGGTTATTTAAAGCCAGAAATTATTTTTAGATTTTAATAATTTTGAGGGCAGAAGTGTGATTTTGCGTGTACACCAAGGAAGAACAAAGAAATATGGTTCAATTATAGCTTAATTAAAATAAACGGCAAGGTAAATGGCTCAGTAAATTTTACAATCGTTTACAAAGAAGATATTAGGCATATTTCAAACCTAGATTTATACAGAGCGTCACGTCTTCGATACATTTCTCTGCTACGGTTCCCGTGTACCGTTTAAGGTCCGACTCAAAAAGGGCCTTTTTTAAGGCACCTTCGGAAAGGTGAACAAACTAAGTAGATACTCTATTTACATTATTCGGACTATTGTCCTAATCTTTGTCGCCATATTTATTATTACAACGTTTCGGCCGTTGTACGCTCCGGCCTTCTTCAGGTGGTTGGAATGTTGAACTGAACTCACTGGGGTAGACTGTTCTAGTTCCACGTGCCATGTTTAATGAATGTCAGTTATCTCCTGTTAATTCCTCTCTGCAAGTTTTCCACTGCCTTAACCGGGTATTGAACTCACACTCTTTTGGTCTTTATCCACTGTGCCATATGTCCTTGAGGAAGAAGGCCGGAGCGTACAACGACCGAAACGTTGTAATAATAAATATGGCGACAAAGATGAGGACAATAGTCCGAATAATGTAAATAGTGTACATAATACCTCATCTCAGAAATATAGACAGATACTAAGTAGACACTATACTATATACTATACACTACGTCGAAAAGATAGGCGGACGTACGGTCATAAATAAAGTTTTATTCGCAAAATAATCCTGAATCGGGTTAATTCGTGTTCGTAAAAATCGTAAAATCTGGCGGGTCGTTCAAGAGATTAGGGGTCTGTTCTGTTTGCAATAGAAATTTTTATTAAATCGATCCCCCGAGAAGTAGCCGACCTCTAAAATCGATTTCTAACCCTGCTACGGTTACGTATCCGATATATTTCATAGTTAGGGGTTCCTAGGTTTCCATAAGACCCGACTTTATATGGATAAACCCTTAAGAAGGGTATTTTTTAAGTTTGCGCCAAAAATGTACACAAAAACGTCGATTGTATATGATAGGTACCGCCTCGAACCTTCTAAAAAAACGAAAAACATTTTAAATAAATTAAAGACCTTTAATTAAAAACTAACTTGCTAATCATTACACCACGTCGAATTGCCCAACGTGATTTACTAAGCGCAGTTTAGATGTAGCACAAAGCCGAAAGAATGAAGCACCCAGTGAGGATCAAAGTCACTACTCAGCCGTAAGTGACCCAACGAGACAAGCTTGCTAATCATTATACCACGTCAGAGTGCTCTCCCCTTTCCTCATTATGTTTACCACAAATTTTACCTTTCTTATTCTAAGTAGAAATTGCCATTTTGTTTCAATTTTCCTTAAAATTTTTTTCGTTGCTCACATGTTCTGTCTATGGCATCCTCAGAATCCTTCTGTAGGACGAAATTTTGCTGCTTGGTTCTCCTTTCATCAGGGAGAAAAATTGTCCAGCATTCATTATAAAAATATTTTTATTATTTTTAAAAATGTTAGAACCGTAAATGTATAATCAGGTAGGGTGTTTTTGTTGTTTTTTTTGTTTTTTTTTTATATACACGTTTTTTAGAGAAGTGTATTTTCTGAAGGCCAGGCGGTTTGTGTAAAAATTACTACATTTTTTATGGGCCTCTTGGTTCAAACGGTTGATACCGCTAAAATTATTTGATTTCTTGCGGATTCTTGGAGAAAGGTTTAGTATATATTGGCCAATAAGACGATCTCTTCAAGCCCTTGTGAAAACTTAATGATTAGCAAGTTTGTCTCGTTATATCAATTACGACTGAATAGTGTGTTCGATCCTCACTAGGTGTCACATACTTTCGGCTTCGTGTCACAACTAAGCTCTGATTATAAAACCACCAAAAGGAGAAAAGAGGGCTTGGGGAATTTTATACTCGCAGGATCAGAGCTAAACATCAAGTAACCTAACTACTGAACATGTGTAAATGGAAGAACGGGTATTTGGAAGAACACTAACAGAACAAATATAGCTTAGAGCTTCAAAGTATAGAAAATTGTGGAGAACCATGATCGCCCACATCCTAAAACGACACAGCAGATAAAAGAATATTAAGTTTAGCTTTCGTCGTATTTATTGCCTATCCACGTAAAATATGCCATTGAATACATTAAGCTTATAATTATCGATCGCTTAAAATGTTTATTGCAGTCATAAAAGGTAGAATGCAGTTTTAAATGATTAATTGTTAACTTGTTAACCTCGTTTTCGGTCTTTCTGTCGGCGATGAACAGTTGGATGTCCGAGACATTTTCTGATATTGAATCCGCGCGTGATACTAACCTGGATTTTTTTTTTTTTTTTAATAAAATCTGCTATCTGCTAATTTCTTCATTCCATGTTATGTAGCTTTTTTGTTTCTTACTTTTATTTACCTATTCCTTTTATGTTTTTCATCTTTTTTTTCTTTCCTTCTGCTATACCTGTTAATTTCTTCCTTCTTTTTTGCTATTTTCTATCCGTATTCATTCATTTTCTTATTCTTTTCCTTCTTTTTGACTTTTCTTTCGGCTATATCGGTTAATTTCTTCTTTTTTTTTTGCCACCTTTTCTCTTTTTATTTTTTCTTCCTTTTCTTTATCGATTATTTTTCTTTCTATTATATTCTGTGAAATCTTTCCCGTTTTCATTCTAGATTTTTTTGTCTTCCTTTATTTTTATTCAGTTTCGTATTTATTTATACATTTATTTCTTTATAACTGCAATGTTGGTCAGTTTAATTCCTTTTTTTCAACATTTTTCTCTTTTCATTTCTTATTTCATTATTTTTTCGTGACTTTCTTCTTTCTTTCGCCATTCCTTCTTCATTTCCTCATTTCTTTTTTTCCTTCCTTCCTTCCTTCCTTCCTTCTTTTTTGTTTCTTTCTTTCTTTCTTTTCTTATTTTTTTTCTTTTTTTCTTTCTGATATATCGATAAATTTAATTCAACTTTTTCAGAATTTTCCTCTCTTCCTTTCTTGTTCATTTTCTCTTTCCAACTTTCTTTCTTTTAGTTTTTTTCTGTTTTTCCTTCTTTCTTTCTTCCTTAACATTTTTCTTTCTTTCTGTCTTTCTTTATTTCTTCGCTTATTTTTCTTTATTCCTTTTCTTCCTTCCTTCATTCCTTTCTTTTTTCTTTCTTTCTTTCTTCTTTCTTTCTTTCTTTTTTTCTTTCTTACTTTCTTTCTTTCTCTCTTTCTTTCTGTCTTTCAGTTTTTCTCGCTTTCTTCCAGTTTTTCTTTCTTTCTTTCTTCCTTATTTATTTATTTATTCACTTCTTTTTTCATTTCTTTCTTTCTTTTATTCCTTCCTTCCTTCTACTCATCATTTTCTTACTTCTTTTCTTCCTTTCTTTATATCTTCACTTCTTTCTTCATTTCTTTCGTCTTTCCAGCTTTCTTTCTTTCTTTTAAAAGAAAAATTAAAAGAAAAAAGAAAGAAGTGAATTCTTTCTTTTTTCTTTTAATTTTTCTTTTTTTTTCCCATTTTTTCCCTCTTTCTTTCTTTTTCTTCATTTCTTTCTTTCTGTATTTCTTTCTGCCTTCATTTCCTCTTCTTCTTTTTTCATTTCTTCATTTATTTATTTCCTTCCTTCTTTTCCTCATTTCTTTCTTTCGTTTGTATCTATTTTCTCTATTTGTTTCATAATTGCTTTTGCATCAACTGTGATATTTTGTTTACGAAGCGTATGAAGATTTCAGAAGCTAGAAAAAAGAATTTAGGAAACGACGTTAGCCCAATGTCTTACTCCAAAAATACAAACTTCATACAAAATGCCTTGTACTCTCAACATTCCAACAAGTCCAAGAATACCAAAATATTTCTCAATGGATTCATCGAACCAAATCTTTTGAGATTGAATACACAGTTTATCTTATATCTTATTTCTTCTTCTTTAATGTACCTTGTCCATTCAGGGTGTGGGCGAAAAATAGCCCTCCAGAATTTTCTGTCCTTTGTAATGTTACTAAAGATTTTGTTTTCTCTTTTAATCCCGGTTCTGCCAGCCATTTTCACAAGTTCCTTACATAGGTTATTCACTATATTTATCGATCTCTCTTGCCTTCAACATGTTCCGTGAGTATCAAATTTTCAAGCCCTCTTTCCCCATTACTGTCCCTTAGAAATTACAACTCTTTCCGATGCTTAGTATGTGTTCTTTTTGTTGCCATTTTCTCTAAAATTTCGTTGTCGTTCACAAGTTCAGTCCATGGAATTCTCAGTATCCTTCCGTAGAACCACATTTCTGTTGCTTCAAGTCGCTTCTTTATCTGTAATACAATTGTCCAACATTCACTGGTGATATTACATAACAGATCAGTACTATTTTCTTTGTTTCTTATGGATTTTTCCTATTTCTTAATACCTTGCTTCGCTTCTGAAAGGCCACTTTTGCTATGTCAATGCGCCTTTAAATTTTTGTTTAGCATTTTCCGACTTTTGCTAAAACACTTCCTAATTATTTAAATTGATGTACTTTTTTCATTTTGGTATCTCAAAATTGTAATCCTATGTAGGGTTTTTCTTTTGCTGACAAGCATACAATTACAATTGGTATTTAATCCTTTCTTCTTGCTTTCCTTTTATTGCCTCATCCAAATGCAATAAATGGTTAAAAAGCATAAATAATAATAAAAAAGTCAACTCTAAAAAATATCGACTATGAACACGGTCACAACGTGCTGACAGTGACCTGGAATTAAAAATATACATTCCCATCCCTATAGTATGTTTGGAGGCCGTGGTTGAAGCCAATGGCGATTTTATTGAATGGCCACTCTTCAGGTATTCCCCATTACTCTATCCTTGGACATATGTTGTTTCAAATTTTCATAAATGCTATTCTTGATGTCATCAGTTCTCAGCTAGCTAGCTATCCTGATGACAAGGTGCGATGGGTAAATTATCGCCATTTTATATTTTAATTTTGCGCATGCGTGTTGTTTGTTTTTTGATGTCGTTGACTGCACAGTATAATAGAATTAGTTGGGCACCGTCTGTGGGAAAAAGAGCACCACAACGCAATTCAGAAATTCTTTATTGATTGGCATTCGCTTGAGAAGCTCAAATCCGAACATTCCAGAGTGTGTGTCAATCTGAGGACAGTACAGAGGATTGCTGTATCCCTAAAAGATGTACCGAGAGTAATGAAAGCCAAATTTCCAGTCAACTTCATAGGGTTTCGAATGATGGCAACGTTATGCCTCCACATGGCCTCACACTCAACACAGATGCCCTATATCACGTGCCTAGAGAAGGTAGTGCTTTCCTTGGTTAAGAGAGTGGCTGCCTGAAGACCCTATGTCTGGCAACAAGACTCTGCGCTATGCCGCACAAATAGAAGAACCCAGTCATGGCTGTCAGACAATTTCTGCGACCAGATCAGCCCTTCCATCTGGCCACCTGTCTCCAGACTGCAAGCCTCTTCATTATTATGTGTTGGGCGCAGTTGAGCAAGAGACCAATAAAATTCCTTGTAACACCAAAGATGAACTGAAGGCAAGTACTATGGCATGACATTCACCAACTTAAACAAGGAGACCGTCCAGAAAAGTTTCAAGTGATTCTGAAGTTGTCTGGAGGCCGTGGTTGAAGCCAATAGCGATTTTATTGAATGGCCACTCTTCAGGTATTCCCCATTACTCTATCCTTGGACCTATGTTGTTTCAAATTTTCATAAATGCTATTCTAGATGTCATCAGTTCTCAGCTCGGTATCTATGCTGATGACTCAACTATTTAATCCTGTCTCAATAGTAAGTCTGATTGGTTCGATAAAGTCAAATTGGCATCTGATTCCAAAAGTTGTTATGGTAATTTACCCACGCACGCATAGACTCTCCTAGCTATAAATAGGAGCAGTTACTGCCTTTTGGAGAGGGAAGTTACCAGCAGTCAGCTCCGATAGTCGGACCGAACATTCTTGCTGTAACACTCTCGTTTGTATATGTTTGTATTACTGTTTCTGTTAATATATTTGTTTAACTCAATTCCTCTCTTTGTGCTTTTATTTCCAGCCCTAACAAGGCCACAACAAAAATGATCAATAATCTGTTGTTAAATGGATCAAAGAATAGCTTGTTAATTTTAATGTTTCAGAGACGAAACTGACTTCTTTTAATAATCTAGGAAAACCCTTTTTACCTTCCATCAGCAGGGCTGATGCTAACCTTTTGGAGGTTAGCATCAGCCATTGCGCCTTCTTAGACTAACGTTTTTAGCTGACATGAAGTGGAAAGAGTATATTGAGTGAATTGCTAAGTTTTCAAATCAAAAAGTTGGTTCTCTGTGTCAAGCAAGACAATTCTTTCCGCTAGAAGATATTTATGTCACCATTCCGTCATTTTCCTACTGCCGTAATGTGGCTTTCCTGTGCTTTTTCTATAAATACTTTCATGGTAATCTTTCGGGGGAACTTTCCCCTATGATATCCAGACTTTATGAATTATAAGCACAGTACTAGGTTTGTAAGAAGATCTCATTTTACAGTTGAAATGGCGAGTTGCAACCGTAAGTTCTATGCTGTTTCTTTTCACACACTTCTCACTCGTGAAACTCACTTTCGGCTTATTGTTCTCTATCAACTTTGATCTTCAAAAATTAAAAAGCCATGTCAAACGTTATCTACTGTCTTCTTGATTTTTGTTCTTTTATTATCCTCTCTCCTTAATAATAGCTTTTTTTTTTCTTTATTGCCTTGCTTGTGGTATATAAAAAGACTGAAATCCATTGATTCTTTCGAAATGTATCGAGAAAATTGTTCGAAAACAGTTGTTCAAAAAACAATTATTCGAAAAACATTTATTCGAATTGTAAATTGTTAGAATGAAAATTAATCGAGAGGACAATTATACTAAACGATAATTATTTGAATTTCCTATGTTTGTATGGGGGTCTTGCTTTGAGAGAGTCAATGCTGATTTACTAGAAATAGTAATTCACCTGAAGCATAGCATAGGTTCTCTTTGCGGCAAGTGTCATCCCATCATCCCACAATATGGAAATTCTTAGACGCTCTTAAAAGAGAATAGGGCTTGCAAGAAATTCATATTGCAAAAATAAGAGCAGGTTGCCAAAATATCAAGAGCGCCAAGAAATACCGCGATGTAAATGGAAAACTTACAAAAATTAATGGCATCCTTTAACGAGTCTCGCTTCAGTAGTTGACTATTTGTGTGCAGTATTTTATAACTTAAGGTTATAAGGATTTTTTCTTACTAAATTTGTTTTATTAATGATATTTGTATTACGAATAATTATCATTTGTGTATTTGCTCTTTTAATTTTTACTTTTTTATTCCAATAAAGAATTTTGCATTTCAAATAACTATCATTTAGCATAATTGTTCTTTCGATTAATTTTCATTCAAACAATTCGAATAATGTTTTTCGAACAATGTTCACATAAACCTTTAAACATATATATATATATATATATATATATATATATATATATATATATATATATATATATATATATATATATATATGCATATGTGGGGTTGTGTGTGTGTGTGCGGTGAGAGAGAAGTAGTAGCTATTAATTTCTGAGCGCTGTATCGATCCTCATAGATGAGACTATTTGCATAAAATTCTAATGTGTCCTGCTTAATAATCTCCTTGATCTTATTTATTACCTGATTAGTAATATGCAGCGTCTTACTTCCCGCCATTTACTGATTGCACATATGTCATTAGCAAAACAGGGACAGCAAAGACATAGAACGATTTGACTTGAGTAAACTGCAATGTCCCGGCAGGAAATTGTAAAAGTTCGCAGGAAGCGCATAATCAGTTCCTGATTTCCGATACAGTCAACGGTTATTCAATTCAACCTCTTATGGCGGGTAAATAAGTTTAGCGGTGAATGATATCATCAACGACACACACACACACACACAAAAAAAATAACCTAAAAATATTGGATCTCTCATTCTCTTTCTTACTCTCGATCTCTTTATTTCCCCCTCTTTCTCTCTCTTTCTTTCTCCCCCTCTACTCTCTCCCTTTCTCTTTCTCTCCCTCTCTCGATATATATATATATATATATATATATATATATATATATATATATATATATATATATATAATATAAATATAAAAGTGAACATTGAAGTCAACACTCAGAGGCGACAGGCTGTTTCATGCTGTACGCAATAGTCAGCGGCCTGAGGAAGACAATCGATAATGGAAAGTGACTAAAGCGTAAATGACAGATCAGGACTATCTATCTATCTATCTATATATATATATATATATATATATATATATATATATATATATTTGGTTGGGTTGATGTCAGTTTGTGACTCTGGGTTTTACCCAGAATCGTAAAACGCAACCCGTGACCAGTGATGTCAGTCCTTCGTCCAAGTAAAAGTTTCTCGAATATTCGGTAGTCGAAAATAAATATAAACGGAGCTTCTACTCAAATATAAGTATCCACTAAAAATAACGTTTGATAAAATTTGTTGCATTAATAAACAAAATCCATTACTACTTATTTATATATATATATATATATATATATATATATGTGTGTGTGTGTGTGTGTGTGTGTGTGTGTGCGCGCGCGCGCGCATGTGCTTGTGTGTGTGTGTATGTATGTATTTATTAGGGCTATGACTTTTTAACTTTTTGTAAAATAATTGATTCCCTGTATCATAATTCAATAAAAAACATAATTCATTTTATTATTTTTTTCAAAATGTCACCCCCACCTCTAAGATGAAACTTCTAAAATAGAATATAAGTATTATAGTACTATTTAATTCTGGTGCTTTCTAGAACTTTATGAAACCTTCTAGAACTTTTATTTCTGTATTTGTCAATTCGCATTTTATGCAGTAGCTATAAACTGTTAAATTCGTTAAAAAAAAAAACAAAGAATTATCCAATGTCATCATTAACAAATTGAAAAACAAATTTTCTGAAACATTTTGATTTCTTAATATCATTGAGTATATGGCAAAATGAAATATTCTGTTTGGGGGGGGGGACATTTTTTAAGAAGTAAAAAAATGCCTTCTTCATTACCTTTGAATAAAAGTTGATCGATTTATGACACAAGAACATAGGGTTGCAAAAATATCATGAGCCTAATATATATATATATATATATATATATATATATATATATATATATATATATATATATATATATATATATATATACATATATATATAGATAATATTAGTGGTAAATATACATATATATGCGCAAAATCCACAGGTGCATATATACACATGTATATTTTAGAATAAAAAATTTTCCGAGAGGATAAAATCCAGGTAGAACTCAATGTCCAGGACAGAGTAAGGATATAAAAAAAAAAGAAAACAGAAAAAAACCTACTCGAGTAGGTTTTTTTCTGTTTTCTTTTTGAATTTGTAGGTCTGATGAATTGGATCGTATTTACGATTCCAATGGAATAAATTATGACCATGGAATATTAGTGTTTAAGCCTTTTTATTATATATATATATATATATATATATATATATATATATATATATATATATATATATAATATGTACGTATGTATGTATTTGATTTATTTTGTTTTTACTCGTGTTCTTATTTTGCAAACACGTGGGTGGCCACTTTCGGGAAGGAGCAAATTTCAGTTCGAAAAGATAACCTTTAACCTGACTACCAACATGTGGCAGTCAGGTGTCTGCATCTTGAAACACTGCCTAAGGTCATTTTTTTCTTATTTACGGCAAGTTAAGGCATCTTAAGCTTTCGTGTGCGTACATGTATATCAGATTTAATACTCCTTTCCACACACGCACACATATACACACATTTGCGCGCAAACTCGGGCAATTATGCATCCACACACACACACACACACATATATATATATACACACTCAGTGTGTCTCTCTCACTCATGCATACATACATATATATATTCATATATATATATATATATATATATACATACATATCTATATATATATATATATATATATATATATATATCTACATATATATCTATATATACATATATATGTACATATCAATATATATATACTTATATATACATATACATATTATATATATACATATATATATATAAATATATATATACATATATTTGTATATATACATGTATACATACATATATACATGTATATATATATATATTTACATACATATATATACATGTATACATATATATATGTATACATACACATATACATGTATAGATATACATGCGTGTATATATATATATATATATATATATATATATATATATATATAGTAAAGGTAATAAATATGTTGGTGTATGATCCAAGTGGATCCTCGTAAAATAAAATATCAAAACTGATCCACAAAAATCTGAATGTATAACAGAGCCAATAAAAAGTATTACAAAACAAAATTCAAAATTACCTCATATGAAATAGATCTATCCCTCCATACGAGGTAATTTTGGATGTTGGTGTTGTTTAATACTTTATATATATATATATATATATATATATATATATATATATAGAGAGAGAGAGAGAGAGAGAGATAACGACACATATTTTTATATATAAAGAACGGTATTATCGAAATTGTAAGACAAATTAGAAAAGTTTACTTGTGATGCGTTTCGCCTTTCAAGACTCCATCAGACTAAATTTGTTATATTGGTGACTACACATGCGCACAACAGAGAGATGCTGGGAATTTTAGATTTTTTTTGTGGGGGGTGGATTTTTCTTTTTTCGTTACATCACTTTTTAAGTAGATATTCCACTTTGTAATATTAGAAGATCTACCAAGAATGGAGAAATATTGTAAGAGCCAGGCCGCAAATATACTTCAGATGACCTTGCGATAAACTACGCCGTAGCAAATTATTTCTCCTTTGATCAGAGTCCCATTTTTTTATGTCAAAATTGTGGTCAGTCTCATTACGGTAGGCAAACCAATGCATTTGACACATTTACATCGGATTATTATTAATCGGATTATTTACATGTAGAGGGAGAAATACATTGAATATTCTCTAACACTCGCAACTCGGTAACATCTTAGTGGCTTCATTGCCTTTCATGCGGTGAAATGATTAAAAAGAATGTTAATTTGTTCAAGCTTTGTGTCTTCATAAAATCAGCCAGCTTTGGTGTAATATTTTAAAAGGTAAAAAGCTTAACGAAATGTCATTTTCTTTTTCTTTTTCTTTTTTTTTTTTTTGTTACTGGGAATGAAGAAAACCAGTTTTACTTCTTGTCGGGAACTGAAACTGGTTTATACAACATTTGGCAAAGTACACGAGACGAAATAAGTGCCAAATATAAGTTTTACCCACTTCATCCACACTCAACCCACAACATTTCACCTTCACAAGAACATAGCCTATACAGAAGCCTCGCGAAAAAAAAACTAAAAAACAATTATACTTTGTGGATATTGTAGACTTTACAAGCACAAGATTGCTTGTCACCCAAGGCTATATATAATAATCATTTCATCCCGAGTAAGGCAATAAAGCCACTAAGACGAATGCAGTTAATTAAAGTGAAAGAATGAGAGAATGACATTATAAACGACAATAACTGAACGGGATTTAAGGAGACAGATGATTATGATTGACGTTGCATTTATATATATGAGAGTCGTAGTTGACAAAAAAGGAAGAAGCCAGGAGAGATTTCCAGAATTGAGAGGTTTGAGGGGAAAAACTGTTGGTATAGAACTTATGGTTGCATCTTGAAATTTCAACAAATTTTAAGGTGTGGTGTATTTATCAGCAAAAGTTCTCTGTATCCAAACAAGAGCGTATGTAAGCATAAAAGTGCACACTGAGGTCAACACCATACGACGGCAGTCTGGTTCATTCTTGAACGCAATCTTCAGGCTATGTGCTGTAGATTCAGTTCAAACATGGAACAGACTTTGCCATTTGGTGTTGACCTCGGTTTCAGTAATGCAATATTTTATATCGAGTGTATGACGTCATTGATATTTTTCATTTTGACCCTAGAACTACAAGAGTAACTAATAATACTAAATAGCTATAATATATATAAATAAATAAATAAATAATAATAATAATAATAATAATAATAATAATAAGAAGAAGAAGAAGAAGACGATAAACAATTATAATAATAATAATATAAACACAGATAGAACAAACAAAGCTAACCGCCCAGATATTGTTGTTAGAGACCGCAGACAAAACAATTGCCTCCTTATTGATATGGCAGACCCTGCGACTGCAATATATCTTTGAAGATCTTCAAAAAGCTATCAAAATACAAAGACCTTGAAATCGAAATCTCAAAAATGTGGCACATGGTAACATCAGCAATCCCCGTTGTAGTTGGAACCCTGGGATTGTTCGAAAAAGATTCTGGTAGACTAATTGAAGGGATTCCTGGAAGTACGTGCCTTAAAGAAATACAAAAAAAATGTTCTCATGAGTACAGCCCACACCTTACGAAGGGCTTTATCTATGTAAAATATATATATATATATATATATATATATATATATATATATATATATATATATATATATATATATTGTCAGTGGAAAATGTCACGATGCCATTTCTGACCTTAGGTCCCTGTTTAGGACCCGGAATATGTATATAACAGAAATAAAAGGAAGACATCATAATAATAATAATAATAATAATAATAATAATAATAATAATAATGTGTCGCTGATGACCTTCAGTAGTAGTAATAATAATAATAATATTTCAGTAATAGTAATAATAATTAAATCTGTAATGTATCTTCGAAGATCTTCAAAATACAACTTGAACTGAAAATTTAAAAAAATGTGGCACATGAGGACATCAATAATTCGATTTGTGGTTGGGGCCCTGGGTTTGATTGGAAAAGGTTCCTATAGACTCATTGCAGTGATTCGTGGTAGCCCATGCCTTAAAGAAATGCCAAAAATTATTCTCATAGTACTTGTGACAACAACAATTTCTGGCACACACCTTACGAATTGATTTCTCTATGTAAAATGTATGTGTGCTCTTATCGTGCTTAATAATTACAAAATGGTTCAGTGGAAAGTGTGGTGTTACGAACAAGCACCACTTGCTGGCCAGAAAAGGAAAAAAAAATGGCAACATTACAATTATTAATTGAACTAAGAAAACCTTCAACTCATATCGACCATCGCGCGTATTACTAAAGTTCTCCGACCTTAAAGGCGAGAACAGCGTAGCGACGAAAAATCTGTTATTGGCACTGTTCTTCTAAATAAGAACAAATATAGTCAGTAGATGATTCCAAATGATGCCCTCCCCCCACAACCAATACCTTTCTTCTTCTTCTTCTTCATCTTCTTCTTCTTCTTCTTCTTCTTCTTCTTCTTCTTCTTCTTCTTCTTCTTCGTGATGCGTCTCTTCAGGACATAGGCGATTATGACACTCCGCAACTTCCCATCTCGTGTGGTTCTGTGCAGTTAAAGAAATAAACAACAATTAATTGAATTGTTTTTTTTTTATTTTACGGCTTATCAACCTTTTGCCGGTTATTTAAAACCATAATATATTTTCAGACTGTAAGAAATCTTTTTAGGTAATAATGATCTACTGATATAAGTCATACTAATTAACCCATAGCGGGGAGAGAGAATCTAGATTCATACCTATCCCAAGGGTATTTGCGCGTAAGTGGATATAACGAAATCGACTGGAATTAGAACTCAGCTCTCCGATTTCCAATTCTAAGCCGTTATACCATCTGCACATCCAATTTTACAGCATCTGGTATTCCCAAACGGTCACCCATCTAGTTACTGACCAGGATTGACGTTGCTTAACTTCATTTTTTTAATACGTAAAATATGATTCCAGACTTGAATTAGAAAGACTTTTCTTTTATTCTAACCACAATCATAGCATTTAACATGTTTCAGCGTTGAAATTCGAACTCGGCGAGCCGAGTTCGAATTCAGGGTTGCGTTTACTTCTGCACAAATAAAATTCTCCCTTCAGCCCTGTGTTAAATAGCAGGGTAGACTTACCTCTCTAGCATTGGGCGACAACAAGTCTAAGAGATGAAAAAAAAATCCTGTATTTCAAATAGTGCTAGCGGCAAAGGGAAGCCACATAATTAACCTTCACAATAATTTTTGGCAATTCAGAGGAAATAAAGTAAACGGAATCTGTGCAGTGCCATGGTCGTCTACGTCCTGAAGAGACACGTCATTAATAAAAAGTAGTAAATATTTGTCAAGTGTACCTTAGTCTGACATAAGACCAAATCATTAAATGGCGATTTAGTTTACACAAGACAAGCTTGCTATACTTCCATACATGTCAGACATTTAATTAGTCCCACTCGTATTAAATATTTTATTTAAGCGGAGAACTCGATTGGCAGCTAGGTCTCATCAATTTACAGTTAGATTGGATAGATGTAACCGTAAGTTATAGGTCAACAGTTTCTTATCTCGCACTTCTGGCTTGTGGAAATCTCTTCTTAAAATGCAACGTCATCTTCTGTCTTCTTAATACCTGTTCTATTTTTGTCCTCTCTCCTTCATAGTATTTTATCTTATTCTCTAACTCTTAGTAACCACTTGCATTTTACTTGCTTTATTGCCTTGCTTGGGTTGAAATGATTAAAAAACATAATATATATATATATATATATATATATATATATATATACTAGAGTGTACAGTTTATATTTTATATCATAAAGAAACAATGTATAAAAAGAATTAAACAGCAATGTTAATGTGATTAATGGCAAAATCACTTCGCTAACAGGACTTAATGAGACATTAACTTACTATCAATTCTTTGAATAATAAGATCCTTATATTTGAGATGTTGTCAGATGGGAAAATTGCGCCTTGAAGATGACAATTTGAGATTGCCGAAAGTACTTAGCATGTGTCTTCCATGTCTGCTTATTTTTATCAGAATCTTTTCATATTCAATATTTTCCGTATATTCCAATTAAATAAGTCAATAAATGCACTGTAAAAATATTCGTTAAAAGATTATGATAAAAATTAGCAGCCATAATGTTTGTAATTTATTCAATCAGACATCCCTAAAAGAGAATTTGCTACCTAAACACACACACACACAAACACACACACACACACACACATATATATATATATATATATATATATATATATATATATATATATATATATATATATATATATATATATATATGTAATAGACGAGGATGTAAGGAAATGTATATTTTAACCAAAGGAATATAATTCATTTACTATTTTATAAATTTGTATTACACATCCTGTTCTTGTCTGCTTTATATTGCTTGTATAGGTCACTGGTAAATGATTAGACTGATAGGTATGAAGTTTTATTTTCGTCAGGATGTCGATCATGTCCATTAGTGTTATTTGACCTTGGAAGGGATAATTTTGATTCTAAACTAATGTCAGACAATCTTTAAAGACAGTTTTCTTTCCTTTTTGTTTTTCTATATAAACCGTGATCTAAGTATAAGCAAGTTTACTTATAACCAGATAGGTTAGCATGTACTTGGAATTCCCTCATAGCAGTCAGGAGTCAGGTGTTATTTGTAAGTAAACACAAAAAATAATTTCGTTGTAGATGCTTCAAGAGCATCGTATATAAACAATGACGAAAACTAACCAAATACTAAATCTCAAGAAAAGGGCATGAACGTTTTTTTTTCTTGTTTTGTTTTTACTAATGTTTGCCCTATACAAGAATCAAGAGCCACTGAAGGTAGATGGCTGTTGAAGAAGGTTGTTGTACGAGCGATAGATTTAAAAAGCGCAGTTTATGAGGATGTGGTAAAAATAACGGTTAGCCCTAGACTTGAAGAGGTTAAAATGGAAAAGAATTGAAGAGGATAAAAGATTAAAGTGACCGGGAAAGCATCCCCGTGGAAGTCAGTTCCACAAAGTAGCGACTCGTGGGAAGAGGTTGTTTCTTTTTACTAATGGAATGCGAAGGAATAGAATAAGAAGCGCTCGTCACAGTGTACGTGGTATGAAGTGCCTTAGGTGTGAGGGTTTAAGTTGGTGGAACAACGGAATGTAGCTCTTCTGAATATTTTCCATGGAAATAGCGATAGAGTAGTGAGAGGCTTGCAACGATTCGTCTGAATGAGAGAGGTCTTAAAGTGGTGAAGAGTTCATCATCCACACGGTTGCGTAGACGCTTGTGGACTGACCTGAGTCAACTGGAATAAATCTGTTTTCTCTGTGAAAATTGTTACTGAGGTGAGATTCGTAAGCTAACATGGCTGTTTTGATCCTTCTGCGTTTGACATCACGAAATGCGCCAGATTCATTACGCGTCCTTTCGTTATATTTATTGATTGCCTTTGCTTTTTTTCTGGAGATCAGTTATCAGTTTGTATATTGACCCCCTTAGGAAGAGGATCTACTTAAAAAGACAATTACCAAATCAGGTAAAAACAATAAATTCCGATTATATACGATTTACACTATTTCTATTCGGACTATTGTCCTCATCTTGCTTGTTTTTATCACACCATTTCGATCGTTGTGCTCTCCGTCCTTCCTCAGCTGTATATCGATCTGGGTAACCTACAGAGAATTTCGAACTGAAACCATTATTTAATCTATGGGGGTAGACTGTTCCCGTCCCACTGCTCCTGTCTAGTTCTTTTATTTCGTATTTTTCAGTTATTGCTCGCCCGTTTCCAACGCTTTTATCCACTAGGCCATTGTCTCTTAGGAATAAGAACTGGACAGTAAGAAAACTAAAGAAAAAAAGAAAAAATTGAAGATAGGAGGGTTTAACATCTCCTGCTAATATCTCATAAATAACAGACTATTCCGTTTTGATCGCATAGAAAGAAGGGAAAAGACACTACGTGCTTTCAGTGAGAAAAAGAAAGAAAGAAAGAAAGAATGAAAGAATCGCATCACATCTGCCAATACTTCATATATAATAGATTATTCCGCTTTGATCGCTTAGAAGGAGGAGAAAAAACACTACTTGGTTTCAGAGAAAGAAAGAAAGGACTATTTAACGGCTGCTTCAGTGAAGCAGAAAAAGTTGTCAATTTCAAATCTTTTCATTTGTACCCACTTCTTAAAACATGACATTCTTTAACAAATATACTTTTATTTGATGTCACTGCCATTTCTATGAAAAGATATTTTATGTTCGTAATCTTTAATCACTGTCTGTTAGCTTAAAATAAAGTGCCAAATGATAGTAATTTCATGCCCTTCTACGGGCGTGAATGACATGCAACTGATATGAGAATAATATGATGGTGATCTTGCTCATCTTAAATTTTCCGTTTTTTTCATTAGTTACTTAGAGCAATTAATCAAACAGCTTAGTATAAATCTTATAAATTCCCCCATCAATCTGTTCATTCCCCCGAAGTGGAAAGTTAGTAATTTGCATGTTACTTTCTCACCGACGTGACGTGGCTTCCTTTTACCTGTTCTATAAATATTTTCATGGTAATTGCTCGACGTGCTTTTTTTCTGGAGCTCTATCTAAATTTAAGTTTGTTTCTAGATTGGCAACTAGATCCCAAGCATTACTGTTGAACTAGCAAATGTTATTCCTTCTCTAACAGATTTTTTATCTCGTACTTCCCAGCTGTGGAAATCCTTTCCGATTTCTTGCTTCCCTGATAACTACAATCTTTAAAAAATTAAATGTAACTTCAGTCGCCATCTTCTTCTTTCTTGAAGCCTGTTACTTTTTTTGTCTTTTCCTCAACCCTCCTCACTTTCAATCTTCTCATTTACTTCCACCCCATGTAACTACCGCCCACGTTCTTGTAGCACTGTCGTCTTCATTGGGGTGAAATGATTAAAAAATAAATAAAAATATGTAATTATTCCCATGTTTTTTTTGTCGAATGGTTAGAGGTTTTGGATATTTTTTAAGAAGGCACACCTTAAGATGTTCGTTGAAATTAGTCATTTGTAATAAACTGCTTCACCAACTCTGTTTATGACAAATTATTTTGTCTATCATACGTGTGGTCATTAAATCTTTTATTTAATTCGTTGTTGTCGTTATTATTATTATTATTATTATTATTATTATTATTATTATTATTATTATTATGTTCGTGTCGCACATGGAAATTTTGTTCTTGGCGCATGGTGCCAACAAGACTCCTCAAAACTCAAGATTCTCCGCAGAATAAATGATTGCTTTTTACTGGCTCTCTACAACCTTGATCTTAATTCGAATTTTCCCTAAGCGCTTTTTCGGTTTTCTAGGTGGTGTTCCAAGGGCACTCATTACTAAAGGAAATAGTTCCACATTCATGTCCCATGGCTTCTACAGCTCCCAATTTAGATCATGGTATTTTTTTATATTTTCCATTTCTTTGGAGTTCACTCTTGTATCGCATGGAACAGCAAAGTCAATAACTTGACAATTGCTACTCTCCTTATCTATAACAATAAAGTCAAATCTTCGTACATTAATAACATAATCTGTCTGGACTTACAAATTCCATAGCATCTTGTGATTGTCATTTTCTAGCACTACCTATAACTAATGTTCATACCACTTCTCTTTTATACTGAAGTCAGATATACTCTCCAATGAATTCTTCTACCAATCCAATCATATCGTTACTTGTATTTCTTCCGTGACAACTTCGGACATTCAACGAGCGTGAGGTTCACTGTCTCGTCAGCTTGTCCACACATCCTGCATTTACTTTCTTTTTTGTGAGCTGTCTATCTTGGCCTTAATTGTATTCAATCTGATGTCCTCTCCTGTAAATATGAATGAGGCTGTTTCTGTCTTTAGAAAACCATCTTTTACCCAAAGTCACCTCTCGCGTTCAACAATTATTTCTGTCTGCCGAAAAAAAAATACGTAACCTTGGAGCTTCTTTTCTTTTAGCTTCTTATGCCGCTTCTCCTCGTGCGGTTTGTTTGCTACAGTCATTGGTTCACCATTTCGCGCTTCCAGATCCTCAACCATCCGACGTGCATTTGTCAAAAGCAAGTCACGAGAAATCTTAACGTATCTCTCAAGTCCAAGAACAGCCAATCACACAACTTTTCAAACACATTAATCCTCTGCCGCCTTCCTTTCTTGGAATATACAGCTTATCAACATCACTGTTTGGATTCTAATCTTATGCATATTCATCTACTTACGGGATGACGGGATGTACTTTTGGGAAGGCAACGTACCTTGAAAGACAATTGGGCCCCAAACATGTACCTGACCTTGAGTGGAAGTCGAACATGCGATCTATTACTAAGGATGCAGGTAAAATCGTTGGCTCTCTGATCCGCTCCAGTAAGTACCTGATTCCCCTTGCTATCCTCTACCTCAACAATAGCCAGATGAGGCCAAAAATGGACTATTGGTGTCATATTTGGGCAGGAACTATCCAGATTTCACTCTCCAGACTTGATAGTTCAAAAACGTCTCTGAGTCCTTGCGGGTAACGAATTATTCTCCACCCTCAAACCTCTCTCCCACAGGCGGGATGTGGCAAATCTCTCGCTGCTCTATCGCTACTTCCACGGAAAGTGCTCGGACGAACTACAATCTTTGATCCCGCCAATTCAAACCTTCACAACAAGGACCCGCCATGCCACTTACATAGTAGCAAACCACCTCCATTCCCTCCGTATTACGTTAGTGAGAAATAAGATTCACGTTAACAGCTTCTTTCCGCGAACCAATGTTCTTTTGAAGCGACTCCCGAGAGGATTTTTTCATGATCCCTATAATATTAACGCGTTCAAAGCTAGGGTCAACCGTTATTCCACTCCTAACGTAACCCTCGACTTCGAGGAGCTCCTGGGCCTTGTAAAGAGTGAACCTTACTGTAAGAAAAAAAAAAAAAATAGAGCATACTGACTTTTCATTTTTTTTTTTAAGAAAATCAGCATTGCACTCAAAATAAAACTAGTGTTTGATGTTTTATGTACTGCCACCAAAAATTAGATTCATAGCTTTTAATTCATAATTTTTAAGCATTTAGTTTTAAAGATCGTCTGAAAAAAATGAGAAATACCTAATTTCTGCAGGTTTTTGCTTACAAACTGATTCCGAAATTTTACTATTTCAAAAATAAATGCAAATATAGTTGATATCTTTTGTATTAGATAAATTGCATGGGAAATAAATTGAAACCAGAATTTTAATTATGAATCACCACAAGCAAAATATGTACTTTTGTACTGTATTCAATAAGTAAAAACCGTGTAAAAATTGTAAATGATACGAAAAAGCCAACTCAATGAATAAGATTTGTTAGTTCATTTGTTAAATCATAATTAATAAAAACAAAATACAGATAAAAGTCTACATAATGCCATAATAATGCTATGCACAAATTATAAGAAAAAATGTTTCAAATTTGCATTGTTTATTGAAAGTTGCTCTAAAACAACTGCGCTATTACATTATAATATATCTAAATAGTTCAGTATAATTTCCCTTTCAAATAAATGAATGTCATATTTGATGGCACAATGATTTAGCAATAATGTGCTTGCGCCAAGCACCTTGTCTATAATAGAATTTATAAAGCTTAAAAATTATAAATTTTATGACGTATACGATTTTCATTAATCACCGGAATTAATCTTCAAACGGGATTACTCATAAAATGGTAACGATTTAGAAAAACATATTTTGCATCATTTTTAGCATGTCAACCTCTAACTTTCAAATTGAGTGCAATACTACGGTTCCATCATCGATCTGCCCTACTGCAGGATAGCGCCGTCCAAGTATTGACCAAGTATTGACCAAGTATTAATTAATGATATTATTATTATTATTATTATTATTATTATTATTGAGTGTGGTATTATCTTGTGCTAGTGTAATTTTAAGTGTCTAATTACCAAGTCCACTCCGTTGTCTACGAGTAAAAATAGGCCACTGTAGGATCTATACACATTTGGGACATTTGGTTTAAACCGAAAGGGTTTTGCAGATGATATGTGCAATTCCGCCCAAAGTAATCTTTTGTAGCTCTGAGATGCTGATGTGTCCAGGAATTTTACTCACATGATTTTCGGTAACTTTCTTTATCATACCCCCCCCCAATATCCTTATCAAGACATGGATAGTTGTAGTTTTAAGTCTGAACATTTTTGTTGTTTCGGTTTGCAGGTACTTATAATTTGACAGTTTTTGAAATTACTTTTTAGAAACATAGGGATCCTGTGGGCATTATGACTATATCTGGTCTACCTGCATCAATGTTTTTGTCTGTGAAGATTGGAAAATTTCGTAATATAGTCACTCCATCACCATTTGAGACATCATTCATGTTGTGTTTGTACCATGTATCTGGGACTTCAATAACATCGTTCGAACAGACATGCCAATAAATATATTTTCCTAACCTGTCAGGTCTAATAACGTATGCTTTCTTATCAAGGACTGTGTATCATGATACTATGTAGTTAACAGCTTCATCAAATTTATGGTATAAGTGACAGGCGGGATTTGAGCATAGTAGGCATTAGTTTTGACGTTATTGGTCTTGTCCTGACATAATGAGGCCTTGTCTCCCTCTTAAGACTATTACTTCTAAGCCATTGATGGGTTTGGCGAACATCGATATCTGGTTCATCCAGACGCTTTTGCCGTCCTAAGTATGACGATAAACTACATCCATGTCCTGGGTAAGACGATAAACTACGTCCAACAGCCAGGCCTCTGATCAGGAGGTTTTGAGGAGAGTGGAACAACCTCTTAAATGATGGTGTTCCTAGGTCCACCTGACCCGGATTGGTAGCAGCTGTTAGGGTCCAAGCTATGGATAAATAGTTACCCCACAAACTTTGGTCAAAACACTATGAGAGTGTAAAAATAGGTTTTAATACCAGAAATACTTTGTAAAAAAATATTACCAGCAATAAATTTTTTTAAGAAAAATTATTACCAGCAATACATTATTACTACTACTAGTACATTTTCGAAAAAATAATATATTAGCAGCAATACATTTTTGAAAAAATATTACAAGCAATACATTTCTGAAAGAAAATATTACATGTAATATAAATTGTCGGCATTAAATAACCCATTGTAGTTGATATGCTGTAAATCAAACCAAATCAAACCAAATTAAGCCAGACGCTTTTGGGTACTTTTCATAAAAGGGTTTCTATTTCCATTTTCCTTTGCTTAAGCGGTGGAAAGTTGAGGATATTTGTCGTCTTGAGAATCTCTTACGTTTAAGGAGTTTCATATTTCTTGACTTTGTTTTTAATGATGGAAGCATTCTTAGCACTTTTACGATTGAATGTATTTGAAAACAGATTTGGATAAGAGAAGCTCTAACATATTTGGGTCAAACATTTAAAGGACAGTGTATTTCCATCTGCGATTTTATGCTCAAATGCAACAAAAATGGCCCTCATTTAAAAACAACGATCACGGATGATGAAAAATAGATGTTTTGCAACAATGTAAAACAAGAAAGGTCTTGAGAAACATGAAATGAGCCACCATTCACTATTCCAAAAGCCGATTTGCATTCGAAGAAGATAGTAGAAGGGAATTGTCTATCATGATCTTCTTCTGCAAAATCAAAAGAAAAAAAAATGAATTCAGACAAATACTCTTCTCAAATGAACCGATTAACGATAGCAATCGAAGAAAAGCCTTCAAAATCGGCCAATCAAAAGGATGTTGTCTTCTGCAAGGACAACGAATAGAACGTAAAACGAAACTACTCTCTTTTAAACATCATAAAAATCATTTTTTTTTTTTTTTAATCTTCTATCAACATGGCTGATGCTACTCTTCAGGGAAGCAGCTGATTGTGTTTTCTTGGTCATACGTTTTCCCCTGAAATCAAGAGAAACGATTATATTAAATCAAACATTCAGTCTGCTTCAAGCTAGACAATTTTTCTCGTCAGAATATATATTGCACATTTATAAATCTACTATTCGCCCGTGTATCGAATATTGTTGCTATATCTGGTCTGGACCTTCTGTTATGTGTCTAGAGATTCTTGACAAAATCCAAAGAATTCATAATGTTACTAGGCCTGACTTGGCATCTTACTTTCAGTCACTTTTCCACCGCCGTAGAGTAGTTTCCTCTTTTATAAATATTCTCACGGTAATTGTTCTGCTGGGTTTTCCTCATTGGTATATCGACTTCATGAATTTAAAAGTACTACTAGATTGGCAAGTAGGTCTCATAATTACCTCTACTAAAAATATTTTAATGGTAAATGTTTTTATGAATTTCCTCTTTGGTAAGAAGACTCTAGGAATTTAAGCGCAGTACTAGGATGGATGTAGGGTCTCATGATTTTATTGTTTATATTGCTTGTTGTAACCTTAGGTTATTTTCTAACAGTTCTTCTCTCGCACTTCTCGCTTGGAGAACTCCTTGCTATCAACTACGATCACCAAAATTTAAATGCAATAATAGTTTCAGATGTGTTCGTAATTATTTTGATATTCTTAAGATTGGAGTTAATCGGTAGTATTATATGTTTGTATTTAACTAGTTTATTGCCATTGTTCTTGTTGTTGTTAATAACGTCATTATCTTTTATGCGGTTGTATATTTTGTATGACTTCCTCTTCGTGTTGTGAATGAAATAATGAAGATATTGGAGGTTTTTACGTGTTTTCGATGTATATTACTTCTTTAGGTAAATATTAGGGGTTGCAGATTCTTAGTGCTCTTAAATAGAATCCTATAATTATTCCAGATTTTATACTGTTGCAAGAGTGATAATATAAAATCAACAACACAATAACGATAAACCAAAAATATCTTAAACAATAATAATTCTGAGACAGGTATATATAAATAGACTCTCACAATAATTCATATATATATATATATATATATATATATATATATATATATATATATAGACTCTCACAATAATTAATTTATATATATATATATATATATAGACTCTCACAATAATTCATTTATATATATATATATATATATATATATATATATATATATATATATATATATGAAAATAAGATATCACATATGGAGTGTTGGTTTTAATAAAATAGTGTTCGATGTAATATAACAGAATCCTTAAATATATATTAATAAATATACATTTTTCCTCACTATTAAAAAAAAAATAATCCCCGTTTATTTTAAATATAAAATATAAATCCTATCTTAAATACATTTTTTTTAAACCAGTAATCTGCGTATAACATATGAACTACGCTAGCATTGCGTTAACCAGATATTTTTATTAACATTGAAATTATGCATCGGTTTATCTTTACTCAGCACCTGAAGATAGCGTTGCGCATGAAACTACTCGTGCTACCGGCGAGGAAAAGTATATATATATATATATATATATATGGGGGTTGTGTGTGTGTGTAATGAAATGTGACAGTTTATGTAAAATATATTCACACATTCTAGGTTTAAACAGGAATTTAGATTATTTACATTATTCGGACTGTTATCTTCATCTTCATTGTCATATTCACGCTCCGGCCTTCTTCAGGAGACTGGAATTTCGAACCGAACTCTTTATTTCGTCTATTGTTCAAATTCCACGTGCCATGCCTCTTCTGGATATCTCAGTTATTTCTGTTTAACTCCTCTACAAGTTTGTGTTTTTTGTTTGAACTCACAACTCTTTGGATCTAGTCACTGAATCTAACCAACGCTTTTATCCTTGATGACATCTGTATATGAATTTCTCGGACTTATAAACCTAATGACTCAGCAAACAATTTTTACTAGTGCTCATATTGGATTTTTTTCCGTTATTATTATTGCATATTTTTTACCGGCGTTTATATTGCAGTTTTTGTGTTGTTATTCATTGCTTTTCTCTAGCACTCCTTATTACTGGTTCCCATTTTGTATTCATTTCTATTCTTGGTCGGCTCAGAAGATTTTTGGGTCCTAACATATGTGCTGATTCCTTAGGTTTTCGTATTTTCCAGTGATGTTCTCTGTCTATTATTTCAACTGCATCCTACGGGTTGGGTGCAGGGATCTCCCTTTTCCCTTCATATGTGGCGAAAATCCAATCACCTGAAGAAGGCCGGAGCGTACATCGGCCGAAACATTGGGAATATGGCAATGAAGATGAGGATAACAGTCCGAATAATGTAAATAATCGTAATACCTCATCTCAGAGCTATAGACAGGAATTTAGGTATACTTAAATAATACAGTTTTCCACAAAAAGCTTTCTACAAATCCTCTTCAACCCTAATTGTGGCAAGGAAGTACGCCTGAACTATTAGATCCCTCCAGTAGTGGAACGCATATGGTACAAAATTGCTCAACAAAAAAAAAGTCCCACTCCTTTTTTTATTTGTCGTCTAGTTGAGAAAGGACACAGACAAGTCCCCAAAATTCAAATTTTTAACATCTTTCTCACCACGCTTTCATCTGTTCAAAAGGGTCTACTAATAAGCAATGAATATTAGTGGTCATATTATCAACATTATTATTTCTCTTGCTTTTTATCTCTCAAATTTGTCTCATCGGTGCCTAGTATATCTCTCTATCTAAATATCTAGAGATATTTGTTCCCTAGTAGTATCAGAAATTTTGAAATCAGTCGTATAAGAGACGAAAAACGACGAAAAGGGACAGCAATTATTCCTGTTGCTATGTCCTGAGGGTAGGTTAATAGTCTATTAATCTCTACTGTCTGAAGAAATCATACTGATGAAAACCATGGTAGCATAAATGGTTAGTATTCCTTGAATTTCATATATATATATATATATATAAAATTTGTGTATTTAGGCAGCAATCCTTCTTTCATGCAAATTTCATTGAATACGACAGACAAGGTGCTTTTATTTAGTTTTTATACAATTTCTCATTCGATCTAATAATTTTTTTTCTTTTCAGGTGATAAATTATATAAAACCTGTCCGAATGTTGTTCTTATCTGAGCGCTTTCGGCTATACATTTAGCCATTTTCAAGGATTAAGTATTTTAACTGATAAATAAGAAATAGTTTGTTTTATGTATGTTTTATCAAATGTTTTCATTTTTCAAAACACGGTCAAGATATTGTGTCCATGTTCAAAGTTAATATTATTAAGTGTTGGTTTTTTTTTTTTATTAATAAGGCTCCCATTATTTTTAGCCGTTTTTTCTATGTAGATGATGCTATTATATTAGTGTTGTCAACAAGTATGTTACGAATGGTGTCCGGTAGGTCTCCATAATATATATATATATATATATATATATATATATATATATATATATATATATATATATATATATATATATTCAGTTGCATGGATAGTAGCTTGTAACACCGAATTTCACGCTTTTGCGATCATCAGACAAACTGGTTTAATTTTTTCAAAAGTGGATCTATTTATGCTCGAACGCATGGATATATAACCTCAGATTATTTATAATGTTGTGTGTTTGTACAAACTAAAATGTATACACTTGTATGTATGTGTGTCTGTGTATGTGAGAGTGTCATTCCAAACAAACACAGAAGATAATCCCCCCCTGCACCACACACAAATAATCAAACACAAATAAACATAAATAGATCCACTTTTGAAGAAATAAACCAGTTTGTCTGATAATCACAAAAGCGTAAAACTCAAGGTTACAAACTACTATCCATGCAACTGAACACACACACACACACACACACACACACACATATATATATATATATATATATATATATATATATATATATATATATATATTCAGTTGTATGGATATTAGCTTTTGACCCTGCCTTTCACGCTTTTGTGATCATCAGAAAACTACTATCCATGCAACTGAATATGTTAGCTCTATCACGGATATGCAGCACTTTCCACTAACTACTGCATATATATATATATATATATATATATATATATATATATATATTATGGTATATTTGGACAGCAACCTTTCTTTTAAATGTTTCGTTGAATATGATAGACAAGGAAAGTTTAATTTTTTTTTAGTTTTTTCCAGTATTCTTACAGTTTTACATTTGGTAAAGGGAGTCCAAAAATTGTCTGTATTGTCCTTTCAGCCACTTCTTTAGCTATCGTTTCCACTGTTGAAATAGATGAGGTTGATAGTGGAAGCGAGATGTTTTATATACAAGGGCTCTTGCACAGCGAGATGTTTCCGGTAATGTAATTTATACAGAACTTTAGTGTTTTCGACCAGAATATTTCTTAAGGGTTCTTTTGAATTGTGGGTAGCTAGATGTTTTTTTATAGCACTTTGGTCAAATAATTGACATGTGAGGCGTCTACTCATGGAGATGATAGTATGTCAGATAAAATTAATTGATTTAATTGAAACACCGTCATATACTGAGCAGTGAAATTAATACACTATATTGGTCATCACTAGTTTAGATTTGAATGGGTTATTTGGATTAGTGGCAACAAGTTTTGCGGCTTTTCATTTTTCTCTAATATATTAAAGGTTTTACATATTTGGGGGCCTTTAGAGCAGAAATATGGTGTTTAATGTTTCTTCGGATACCGAATTTGTCCTGCTTATGATTATTGTGCATGTGACTGCAGTAAAATATCTTGATGTTTTGTTGTGTAGTATTTTTATTCCTGGTGTCGTGTATTTTTTTGTAAGAATAGTTTTATTTGTTTATAGAAGATGTGGTTGGAAAAATTAATTTGACTGGTGTTTGTTTTGTGTTTTATTTAAGTGTACTCTGTTTAGGAAGATTTTTATCACTGCTATTTTATATCTTTCCGCGAATTGTCTATCATAGTTTAGAAGACGAGAGTTCGTACTGGTGGATTTTCTTATACGAGTAGGTGGTAAATACTTTGGATTTTAGTTCTATATCGACGTCAAGGAATGGCATTTTGCTATTAACCATAAATTCGTATGCAAATTTTTGCGTGAAGTTTTTTTCAAACGTTGATTTTAGATTTATAATTTCGTCCTTATTTTTTAACAAAACAACGTACCTCGTGTAGATTTGTTGTTTGTCAGTTGTTTAAATAACTTTGTCTTCAATATGTAACATCTAAAACAGAAAGTAGGACCTAATTGAGGTTCACATGCTGACGCCTTTAGTTTGGATGTAGGTGTTGCCATTATGATCAAAGAATGGAACCATTGTGGTACAGGCGTAAAGTAGATTCCGAAGATTGTTGACAGAATTTTGGGAGGAGAGATTGGCAGATGTTTATACAAATCACTATTTATGTTGATTGTTTCTTCAACTGGGACGTTGGTAAAAAGGTCTTCGACATCATACGAAGCTAGGGACATACATGTGGGATTTGTTGCTTTTAAGCTATGGAGGAATTCGTTTGTTTACGCAATGCTGGGATGGGATAAGTGGGAGAGAGGAAAATCGGGTTTATGGGTTTTTACGTTACCATACAGATATCCTTGTTAATTATTACTGACAATCTTATCGATTTCTAGACTTCCGATCTCATCGTTGTTTGCTGTAATCAGTTTGTTTACGTACCTTGTTAGTGATTCTGAGGGGTTTTTCCTTAATTTTGTTGCGTCATCTAGGATTGATTGTAATTTTTGTTTGTAATATTGTCGGTTAAGAACTACATAATTATTGGTTTTGTCAGCGCGTCTGATGATGATATTGGGTTTGTTGTGTAACTCTTTTGCGGCTGATTTCAGTTTGTTTGTGACGACATTATTGCGTTTACTGTGTGATGAACGGTTTGTCAAAACTTCCACTTTTAGAAGGTCTCTCAGATTTTGGTGAACTGTAACTAATTTTCCTGTTGGCAGCAGTTGAATTGACTGGTAGAGTATTTCGACAGCAGTTTTCTTTGGATGGAGTTATATCTAAATTGTTGGTAATTTCGACTGATATTCAAGAATTCTATTTGGTCGTCGATGATGTTGATTTGTGATCAGACAAGTTTAGGAATTTACATTTTCGTTTATGATCGATTTCATCACGATCCTTCTGTTAAGCAGAGAGTAATTATACATTCTTGATGGTCAAAATAGAGTCCAATGTTGTTATGAAAACATCACAGAATTCCAGTAAGATATATTTAATCATTTCTAAGATACAACGGTTCAATTTTAATTTAGCAATTAGACAATTTTGCTGTTACACCCGGTATATATATATATATATATATATATATATATAACTTCTGTATATATGTAACTCACACACACACACACACACACACACACACATATATATATATATATATATATATATATATATATATATATATATATATATATATAAGTGGACATTGAACTCAACACAATGCGTCAACAGTTTTTTTCATGCTTAAAGCAATCTTCAGGCCATGTATGTCTTGGCTCGACTATTTATATATGCTGGTCAATGATGTATTATGGGTAGAATGTTTATTGTATTATCTAAACGGTTATTGGGTAGGCGGCAACGGTTATTTTTCAAATTATTCTAGAGGCTACTGAACAGAAATAATTCTCGATCCGAATGCAATTACTTGTAGCTATTTCATAATGTTGTTTGTTAACTTTTTTACACATTATTTATTGTTGACAGTTATTATTACACGTTCTTGTGTTTATGTGTGCATTCGTAGTTTGTTAATTTGTTTATTATGTAATTAATTTGTTTACTTATATAGATTTTGTGTTTAGTTTATTTTACTTACTATATTTCGTATTCGTTTTTGGTTTTCGATATTACGGCAAAAAAGTAATATCTTGTTTTCGTGTATGCAGTTTGAGATGAGTTCTGATCGTTTATTTAGTAATTTGTGTTGATCTGGGAAGGTAATTATAGCTATTTTCTTCTCCACACAGAGTTTACAGGTTGATGCTGTTTTCCTTATTTTCCATGATATCTTTGATGTGATTTGGGTTTTTTTTGTAATTTCCCACATATGTTTAGGAACATTGTGCTGTTCGCGTATATAATATTTATAAAGGATGTTATGTGTGCGTAGTTTCTCTGTTTCCAGAGTCCTTCAATTTCTCCTGTGTATATTTTTTCTGCTAATTTTACAGTGGCTTGGCATATTACATTGTTTTGCAGGCAGTTGCCGTTTAAGGTACATTCGTTCTTTACTCTTACATTGCGATTTGATTTATGCGTATGGTTTATTAGTTGTTTTTCTGTTGTGCATTTTTATTATTTATGCTGTAGTGATAGCAACAAATAAATTTCTTAATAATCTTAAAGTAGTCTGGGACCAAAATAATTAATAATAAAGGAAAAATTAAAAGTTAAGTAAAAAAATAGATTAAAATACAGATAAGAGTGGTAAATAACGATCATTCAGCCAGTTATGTGCCATGCGTGATACACGCTTAGGTAATCATGTATCTTTCGATACATGACTGGCAGATTTTTCACGCAGTAGGTTGCCATTTCTTTCTGTGGTAGACCAGTTGCCATCCAAGGCGATAGAACTCGGTCTTTCCTGCTATTTACCCATAGCTGGAGGGAGGTAGTAGAAGAGGATTCATACCATACCCAAGGCTATTAGCACGTAAACGAATGTAATAGATTCGAATGGAAATCAAACTCGGCCCTCCGATTCTTGAATCCGAGCCGCTAACCATTACACCACAATTAATAGTTAAATAAATGTAGAATACTCCCATGATACATCAAAACAAGCGTTTTACGGTAAAAAGTAACAAAAATCGAAACTTTCTCTCTCTTCGTTTTTCGACGGTCAAATGAGGCAGAGGTCCTGGACAGTTCTCTGATAAAACATGTTGCCACCAACAGATAAGCAAAACTTCTTTATTTCTGTATACATATATATTTTTAAATAGCATTTACTTAAATATTTGTATCTATAAAAAGAATGTATAAACATAAAAATAAAATAATTGTCGGACTTTGTCCATTTCATGTGTGACGTCATTTGTTTACATTTGGATCCGCTATGAGCAGATATGAATGTACATGAGAGAATGATGGGATATTGTAGTTTAAAGACAGTAAAATCAACATTGCTAACCGAACGCTTCCCTGTGGCCGAATCAGTCAAGGCACCTCATGCTAAATGACGGTTCCGTATAGGATACAGGTTCGAATATTTTCTATGAAAATTTCTCGGACATTCGGGCCGGTAGATGTTGTTAATACTGTTTATTATAAACAGATCATTTACTTAAATATTTGTATCTATAACAAGAATGTATAAACATAAAAATATCTTAAAATTCTTTAAAATATGCAATCTTTTCTCTGAAATGTATACTAGAGCATTTTATGGTTTTTGTCTATGCTTAATTCATTGTATCTTATATATGATTTTGTTTGTAATCTTATAATCACGTTGTGGTCTGATGATGCCAGTTTAACCCACCAAAATACATATATAAAAGAATTATATTCAGACAAGGTCAATGCAACACCAGAACGCCCATAACAATGTCATGTTTTGTGAATACTTACATACTGCGCAACTGAAACAACTTGAATTCTTTTAAAAATAAAATTATATTGATCAGTAACACGTGGCTCAGTGGATAAAAATGTTGGTCGAGTAATCCAAAGAGTGACTTGACGCAAAGAGTTATGAGTTCAATACCTGGCCACAGCAGAGGGAGAACAAAAACTTGGAGAGTTGAGTTACGAAAATGAATTAAATAAAACTAAGATATAAAAGAATGTGTGGCACATGGAATTAGAACAGTCTACCTCAGTGAACTAAACAAAGGTTACGGTTCGAAATCCCAACGTATGTCACCTGAAGAAGGAGCGTACAGTAGCGGAAACGTCGTGAATATGGCAGACCGATATGCAATGTGGTTAGCCCTGATCTGGCATCACGTTTACAGTCACTCTGTCACAAACATGCCTTTCTTCCCTCTATCTTTTCTACAAATACTTTCACGGTGACTGTTCCGACGAGTTATTTTCGCTAGTTCCCATACTGCATGAATTTAAACGTGCCACTAGGTAAGCATCTCAGTCCCACCGTTTCACTGTCGAAACGGTTAAATGTAGACGTCTCTTCTGCTTCAATAGCTTCATGTCTCGCACTTCTCGTCTGTAGAACTCTCTTCCTCTTACTTGCTTCACTGATAGCTATAGTCGCCAACTATTCAAATGCAATGCCAATCGATATCTCCAGATCTATTCCCCGTCCTTCTCTTCATCCTTTCCTCTTTCACACCTCTTTACTCTTGACCCACTCTCTGTAACCCCTTGCATACTAGTGGCAATCCCGCCTTGTTTGGAGTGAAAAGTTAAAAATAAAAAAAATAAAGATGAGGAGAACAATTCGAACGATGTAAATAGTGTAAATCATTACAATAACTCATCTCAGAAATATTGACAGATATTGATATTTCTTAATTAATATTTATAATTTATACGATTTTCCTGTTTATATTTTTCTCGAGTCATTAATTTTGAGAGTATCATTTCCTTATTTTGTTTGAAATTATTAATCATACATTCTAGAAAACTATTTTCTGTATACGCCGAACGGATATCGCTGTCATCAGCAAATAGGAAAACTGAAATGCAAAAGATTTTAAATTTTGCACGCCATGAAGTAAAGGAACTGACAGTAGCAATAGTTTTAAATCAGTCGTTTATATATATATATATATATATATATATATATATATATATATATATATATATATATATATATAATTATTTATTTTTAAAGAAAAAAAATTTATAACATAAATATGTTATAACATATTTATGTTATAAATTTTTTTTCTTTAAAAATAAATAATTATATCTGCTCTACTTTGTATTGAGCACTCTTTTAAGAATAGTAATTGTTGGTTATTGGAATTCATTCCATATACACCAATCATATACTTGGGTATATATATATATATAGTCTTATGGTGTGCTATATTTATGAGATAAAGTGCTCAATATCAGAGATAAACCGTGTACAAATATAAAAGTGAACATAGAAGTCAACACTTAGAGGCGACAGGTTGTTTCAACTGGACGCAATCATCAGGCCACGAGTATTGGTTTTTTTCTCGGCCCGAGAACACTTAGAGGCGACAGATATATTTATATATATATATATATATATATATATATAGATAGATAGATAGATAGATAGATAGATAGATAGATAGAGTTGAATTGATGTGAGTTTGTGACCCTGGGTTTCACGCTTTTGCGATCGTCAGACAAACTGATTGATTTATAAATTTTGGATTTATATAGGGTTGCGTATATAGGTGTTTTTTATGGAAGTGGGAGGAAAAATTGTCGTCGGGACGCCACTCATACATACGCAAACATTCATACACGCCCGTACACTCACTGACGTACGCAGACACACACACACGTAGGCTCACCCACCGGAGCTCAAACAAATATAAACATATGTGAACAGTATGGGACTTGTTATATATACGTATCTATGTGTCGTTGTGTACATACGTAAGCAAGCTTGTCTCGCTATCATAATTACGAATGAGTAGTGAGTTCGATCCTCACTGGGTGCCCCATACTTTCGGCCTTGTGCCACATCTAAGCTTCGCTTGGAAAATCCCTACGTACGGATTTCGTTGCTGTATTCTTGTATTATGTTGGATTGTGTAGCGAATATTTTTATGATTGTGGTGCTGTCAACGCGCAAACGCGCAGACCGTTTTTCGATATTTTTTTTCGCTGAATAATATTTTCTCGCACACACGTATGATGGGGCCTGTGTAAGACTATGATAGGTAAAAATTGCTATTATTTTTAAACTCGCAACAATCCAACTAAATAATTATTTTTAAATTCACATCAATCCAACTAAATATGTTAGGTTTATCACTGATATTGAGCGCTTTCCAATAAGTATCGCGTATATATAGTATACATAATAAATTGCATATATATATATGTATGTATGAAATGTGTGTGTATATATATATACACACACATTTCACACACATTTCACACACACACACACACACATATATATATATATATATTTCGAGACATTTGCTAGAAGAGGCGTAGAATTGTGTCTACATATATAGGTAGTCATTAAATATGGAGATTGGTGCAAGCAGTTCAGTTGTGAATCAGACAAATCGATTGTCAAGCACAGTTTTCTGACAATAAGTGTGGGTGGATAAAGTAAATAACCGGATGATGACCTCGGGTCTAGTATTAGAAAGAAAGAAAGAAAGAAAGAAAGTAAGAAAGGAAGGAAGGAAGGAAGGAAGGAAGGAAATAGGGGATGACAATGTAATGAAAAAGTCGGACATATTAAAAGAAAGAAAGGAAGAAAGGGCAATGATAAAAGGAAAATGAAAACGTTGAACTTATTAAAAAGAAAGAAAGAAAGAAAGAAAGAAAGAAAGAAAGGCAAGTAGAGAAAAAAAATGCAACGAGCTTGACTTCTAAAAAGAAAAAAAAAAGAAAGAAGCGGGCAGTAAAGAAAAGTTGAAAGTTTAACAAAGAAAATCCCTTGGAATTGAGAACTAGAAGCGAAATTCAGAAATTGCAAGTAAAAAGGAATAAATACAAAATGAAGCAAAAAAGAGAGAAACAAAAAAGAGAAACGAAAAAGAAAAAAGACAAACAACAAAGAGAAACTAAAAAGAAAAAGAGAGAAACAAAAAAGAGAAACGAAAAGAGAGAAACAAAACAGAGAAGCGAAAAATAAAAAAAAGCGAAAAAGAAAAACAGAGAAACAAAAAAGAGAAACGAAAAAGCAATAGAGAGAAACAAAAAAAAGAAACGAAAAAGAAGACAGAAACAAAAAAGTGAAAAAGAAAAAGAAAAAGAGAGAAACAAAACAGAGAAATGAAAAAGAAAAATATAGAAACAAAACAGAGAAACGAAAAAGAAAAAAGAGAGAAACAAAGCAGAGAAATGAAAAAAAGGGAGAGACAAAAAAGAGAAATGAAAAAGAAAAAGTGAAAAAAAAACCGAAATGAAAAAGAAAAATAGAGAAACAAAAAAGAGAAAAGAAAAACAAAAAAAGAAAAACAAAAAAGACAAACGAAAAAGAAAAGACAGAAACAAAAAAGAGAAATGAACAAGAAAAAGAGAGAAACAAAAAAGAGAAATGAAAAAGAAAAAGAGAAAAAGAAAAATAGAGAAACGAAAAAGAAAAGAGAGAAACAAAAAAGAGAAATGAAAAAGAAAAAGAAAAAAACAAAAATAGAGAAACGAAAAAGAAAAGACAGAAACCAAAAAAGAAATAAAAAAGTAAAAGAGAGAAACAATAAAGAGAAATGAAAAAGAAAAAGAGAGAAACACTAAAGAGAAATGAAAAAAAAATTGAGAAACAAAAAACAGAAATGAAAAGAAAAAGAGAAAAACAAAAAAGAGAAAAGAAAAAGAAAAAGAGACAAACAAAAAAGAGAAACGAAAAAGAATAAGAGAGAAACAAAAAAGAGAAATGAAAAAAAGTGAGAAAGAAAAAAGAGAAAAGTAAAAGAATAAGAGAGAAACAAAAAAGAGAAATGAAAAAAAAAATAAACAAAAAAGAGAAATGAAAAAGAGAAAAACAAAAATTGAGAAACGAAAAAGAAAAGAGAGAAACAAAAAAGAGAAACGAAAAAGAAAAAGAGAAAAACAAAAAAGAGAAATGAAAAAGAAGTGAGAAACAAAAAAGAGGAAAGAAAAAGAAAAAGAGAGAAACAAAAAAGAGAAATGAAAAAAAGGAGTGACAAAAAAGAGAAATGAAAAAGGAAAAATGAAACAAAAAACTGAAATGAAAATGAAAAATAGAAAAACAAAACAGAGAAACGAAAAAGAAAAGAGAGAAACAAAAAAGAGAAATTAACAAGAAAAAGAGAGAAACAAAAAAGAGAAACGAAAAAGAAAAAGAGAGAAACAAAAAAGAGAAATGAAAAAAAAAGTGAGAAACAAAAAAGAGAAAAGAAAAAGAAAAAGTGAGAAAAAAAAGAGAAAGAGAAATGAAAAAGAAAAAGAGACAAACAAAAAAGAGAAACGAAAAAGAAAAATAGAAAAACAAAAAAGAGAAATGTAAAAGAAAAAGAGAAAAACGAAAAAGAGAAATGTAAAAGAAAAATAAAGAAACAAAAAAGAGAAATGAAAAAAAAAAGTGAGAAACAAAAAAGAGAAAAGAAAAAAAAAAGAGAGAAAAAAAAAGAGAAAGAGAAATGAAAAAGAAAAAGAGAAAACCAAAAATGAGGAACGAAAAAGAAAAAGAGAGAAACAAAAAAGAGAAATGAAAAACAAAGAGAGAAACAAAAAAGAAAATGAGAGAAACAAAACAGAGAAATGAAAAAGAAAAATAGAGAAAGAAAACAGAGAAATGAAAAAGTAAAATAAAGAAACAAAAAAGAGAAACGAAAAAGAAAAAGAGAGAAACAAAACAGAGAAATGAAAAAAAAAGGAGAGACAAAAAAGAGAAATGAAAAAGGAAAAATGAAACAAAAAACTGAAATGAAAATGAAAAATAGAAAAACAAAATAGAGAAATGAAAAAGAAAAGAGAGAAACAAAAAAGAGAAATTAACAAGAAAAAGAGAGAAACAAAAAAGAGAAACGAAAAAGAAAAAGAGAGAAACAAAAAAGAGAAACGAAAAAGAAAAAGAGAGAAACAAAAAAGAGAAATGAAAAAAAAAGTGAGAAACAAAAAAGAGAAAAGAAAAAGAAAAATAGAGAAAAAAAGAGAAAGAGAAATGAAAAAGAAAAAGAGACAAACAAAAAAGAGAAACGAAAAAGAAAAAGAGAAAAACAAAAAAGAGAAATGAAAAAAAAGTGAGAAACAAAAAAGAGAAAAGAAAAAGAAAAAGAGAGAAACAAAAAAGAGAAATTAAAAAAAAGAGAGAAATTAAAAAGAGAAAAGAAAAAGAAAAAGAGAGAAACAAAAAAGAGAAATTAAAAAAAAGAGAGAAATTAAAAAGAGAAATGAAAAAGAAAAAGAGAGATACAAAACAGAGAAATGAAAAAAAAGGAGAGACAAAAAAGAGAAATGAAAAAGGAAAAATGAAACAAAAAACTGAAATGAAAATGAAAAATAGAAAAACAAAATAGAGATACGAAAAAGAAAAAAGAGAGAAACAAAGCAGAGAAATGAAAAAAAGGGAGAGACAAAAAAGAGAAATGAAAAAGAAAAAGTGAAAAAAAAACGAAATGAAAAAGAAAAATAGAGAAACAAAAAAGAGAAAAGAAAAAGAAAAAAAGAAAAACAAAAAAGACAAACGAAAAAGAAAAGACAGAAACAAAAAAGAGAAATGAACAAGAAAAATAGAGAAACAAAAAAGAGAAATGAAAAAGAAAAAGAGAAAAAGAAAAATAGAGAAACGAAAAAGAAAAGAGAGAAACAAAAAAGAGAAATGAAAAAGAAAAAGAAAAAAACAAAAATAGAGAAACGAAAAAGAAAAGACAGAAACCAAAAAAGAAATAAAAAAGTAAAAGAGAGAAACAATAAAGAGAAATGAAAAAGAAAAAGAGAGAAACACTAAAGAGAAATGAAAAAAAAATTGAGAAACAAAAAACAGAAATGAAAAGAAAAAGAGAAAAACAAAAAAGAGAAAAGAAAAAGAAAAAGAGACAAACAAAAAAGAGAAACGAAAAAGAATAAGAGAGAAACAAAAAAGAGAAATGAAAAAAAGTGAGAAAGAAAAAAGAGAAAAGTAAAAGAATAAGAGAGAAACAAAAAAGAGAAATGAAAAAAAAAAATAAACAAAAAAGAGAAATGAAAAAGAGAAAAACAAAAATTGAGAAACGAAAAAGAAAAGAGAGAAACAAAAAAGAGAAATGAAAAAGAAAAAGAGAGAAACAAAACAGAGAAATGAAAAAAAAGGAGAGACAAAAAAGAGAAATGAAAAAGGAAAAATGAAACAAAAAACTGAAATGAAAATGAAAAATAGAAAAACAAAATAGAGAAACGAAAATGAAAAGAGAGAAACAAAAAAGAGAAATTAACAAGAAAAAGAGAGAAACAAAAATATAGAAACGAAAAAGAAAAAGAGAGAAACAAAAAAGAGAAATGAAAAAAAAAGTGAGAAACAAAAAAGAGAAAAGAAAAAGAAAAAGTGAGAAAAAAAAGAGAAAGAGAAATGAAAAAGAGAAAGAGACAAACAAAAAAGAGAAACGAAAAAGAAAAAGAGAAAAACAAAAAAGAGAAATGAAAAAGAAGTGAGAAACAAAAAAGAGGAAAGAAAAAGAAAAAGAGAGAAACAAAAAAGAGAAATGAAAAAAAGGAGTGACAAAAAAGAGAAATGAAAAAGGAAAAATGAAACAAAAAACTGAAATGAAAATGAAAAATAGAAAAACAAAATAGAGAAACGAAAAAGAAAAGAGAGAAACAAAAAAGAGAAATTAACAAGAAAAAGAGAGAAACAAAAAAGAGAAACGAAAAAGAAAAAGAGAGAAACAAAAAAGAGAAATGAAAAAAAAAGTGAGAAACAAAAAAGAGAAAAGAAAAAGAAAAAGTGAGAAAAAAAAGAGAAAGAGAAATGAAAAAGAAAAAGAGACAAACAAAAAAGAGAAACGAAAAAGAAAAATAGAAAAACAAAAAAGAGAAATGTAAAAGAAAAAGAGAAAAACGAAAAAGAGAAATGTAAAAGAAAAATAAAGAAACAAAAAAGAGAAATGAAAAAAAAAAGTGAGAAACAAAAAAGAGAAAAGAAAAAAAAAGAGAGAAAAAAAAAGAGAAAGAGAAATGAAAAAGAAAAAGAGAAAAACAAAAATGAGGAACGAAAAAGAAAAAGAGAGAAACAAAAAAGAGAAATGAAAAACAAAGAGAGAAACAAAAAAGAAAATGAGAGAAACAAAACAGAGAAATGAAAAAGAAAAATAGAGAAAGAAAACAGAGAAATGAAAAAGTAAAATAAAGAAACAAAAAAGAGAAACGAAAAAGAAAAAGAGAGAAACAAAACAGAGAAATGAAAAAAAAAGGAGAGACAAAAAAGAGAAATGAAAAAGGAAAAATGAAACAAAAAACTGAAATGAAAATGAAAAATAGAAAAACAAAATAGAGAAATGAAAAAGAAAAGAGAGAAACAAAAAAGAGAAATTAACAAGAAAAAGAGAGAAACAAAAAAGAGAAACGAAAAAGAAAAAGAGAGAAACAAAAAAGAGAAACGAAAAAGAAAAAGAGAGAAACAAAAAAGAGAAATGAAAAAAAAAGTGAGAAACAAAAAAGAGAAAAGAAAAAGAAAAATAGAGAAAAAAAGAGAAAGAGAAATGAAAAAGAAAAAGAGACAAACAAAAAAGAGAAACGAAAAAGAAAAAGAGAAAAACAAAAAAGAGAAATGAAAAAAAAGTGAGAAACAAAAAAGAGAAAAGAAAAAGAAAAAGAGAGAAACAAAAAAGAGAAATTAAAAAAAAGAGAGAAATTAAAAAGAGAAAAGAAAAAGAAAAAGAGAGAAACAAAAAAGAGAAATTAAAAAAAAGAGAGAAATTAAAAAGAGAAATGAAAAAGAAAAAGAGAGATACAAAACAGAGAAATGAAAAAAAAGGAGAGACAAAAAAGAGAAATGAAAAAGGAAAAATGAAACAAAAAACTGAAATGAAAATGAAAAATAGAAAAACAAAATAGAGATACGAAAAAGAAAAGAGAGAAACAAAAAAGAGAAATTAACAAGAAAAAGAGAGAAACAAAAAAGAGAAATGAAAAAGAAAAGAGAGAAACAAAAAAGAGAAATGAAAAAGAAAAAGAGAGAAACAAAAATATAGAAATGAAAAAGAAAAAGAAAAAACAAAAATAGAGAAACGAAAAAGAAAAGAGAAAAACAAAAAAGAGAAATGAAAAAGAAAAAGAGAAAAACAAATATAGAGAAACGAAAAAGAAAAGAGAGAAACGAAAAAGAGAAATGAAAAAGAAAAAGAGAGAAACAAAAAGTGAAATGTAAAAGAAAAAGAGAGAAACTAAATATAGAAATGAAAAAAAAAGTGTGAAACAAAAAAGTGAAAAGAAAAAGAAAAAGAGAGAAACAAAAAAGAGAAATGAAAAAAAAAGAGAGAAACAAAAAGGAGAAATGAAAAAGAAAATGAGAGAAAGAAAACAGAGAAATGAAAAAAAAGAATAAAGCAAAAAAGAGAAATGTAAAAGAAAAAGAGAGAAACAAAAAAGAGAAATGAAAAAGAAAAAGAGACAAACAAAAAAGAGAAACGAAAAGGAAAACTGAGAAAGAAAAAACCGAAATAAATAAGAAAAAGAGAGAACCAAAAAAAGAAATGACAAAAAAGAGAGTAGCAAAAAAGAGAAATGTAAAAAAAAGACAGAAACAAAAAAAAAAGAAATGAAAAAGAAAAAGTGAGAAACAAAACAGAGAAATGAAAAGGAAAAGAGCGAAACAAGAGACCGAAATGAATAAGAAAAAGAGAGAAACAAAAAAAAGAAATGAAAAAGAAAAAGTGAGAAACAAAAAAGAGAAATGAAAAAAAAGAGAGAAGCCAAAAAGAGAAATGTAAAAGAAAAAGAGAAACAAAAAAGTGAAATGAAAAAGAAAAAGCGAGAAACAAAACAGAGAAATGAAAAGGAAAAGAGCGAAACAAGAAACCGAAATGAATAAGAAAAAGAGAGAAACAAAAAAGAGAAATGAAAAAGAAAAAGAGAGAAAGAAAAAAGAGAAATGAAAAAGAAAAAGAGAGAAACAAAAATAGAGAAACGAAAAAAAAGAGAGAAAGAAAAAACCGAAATGGATAAGAAAAAGAGAGAAACAAATAAGATAAACGAAAAAGAAAAGGGAGAAACAAAAAGAGCACTAAAAGAAAAAAGAGAAAAACACAACACTGGAATCCGAATATTAATGTATGACGTAAAGAAGGAAAATTTTAATAAATTATTATTTAAAACTCAAAATAAATGAAAAAAAAAAAAAATAGAAAGAGCGACCTTAGCAAAAATCGATGTTCCAAACTAATTCCCCCCTAAAGATTGGAGGTGGTTATGACGTCAGCAGATGCAATTGCAAAGAAAGAAAAAAGAAGCTTAACGGCAATATGAGAATTGGCCCATTAAATATTCAAAGATTAACGTTTACGAAATCATAGCAAAATCTAATATAAAAAAGAAATGCTTGTGGGGAAAAGAATTTATCTAAAATATCAAATACTTTAACGACGTCAGGTGTTTCCAGTGTTTCTTATTGAAAAACGTTTTCTATGACGCGTTCTTTGTTTTTTGATTTTTTTTTTTTTAAGTGAGAGCTGGGAACTTTTGCACAAACCCAATAATTTAAAGAAAAGAAGCTTGTACGAAAAGAATAAGGACATATACTGTGATTTATTAAGCGTAGTTTAGATGTAGCACAAGGACACGGGTATGAAGCACCCTGTGAGGATCGAACTCACTACTCGTAATAGATTTAACAAGAAAAAACTTCTTAACCGTTACACCAAGTCGACGTATCCCGATTTATTAAACGTGTCTGAGTTATGACACAAAGCCGAAAGAAGGGAGCACGCAGCGGGGATGGAACTCACTACTGAGTCGTAATTGATCGAGCGAGACTAACCATTACACAACGTGGAACAGGTCATATATATATATATATATGTATGTGTGTGTGTGTGTGTGTGTGTGTGTGTGTGTGTGTGTGTGTGTGTGGATGTGTTTGTGTGTGGGTGTGCTGGTCAGTATATATAAATAGTCGAACCAATATATATATATATAGATAGATAGATAGATAGATAGATAGATATGTGTGTGTGCGTTGACCAGCATATATAAATAGTCGAACCTAAACACAATATGCATGGTCTGAAGATTGCGTTGAAATATGAAACAGATTGCCGCCCCTTGATATTGGCCCGTGTCCACTTTTATATTTACATATCTTTTATCATTGATATTGAAATATTTTGCACAAAGCATACTTTAAAACTATATTTTTAGCATTATATATATATATATATATATATATATATATATATATATATATATATATATATATAATGCGAATGTCACTGTATCACTGTGTCATTCTATTTCATCTTTACTCCTTGATGCCGTAGACCAATATATCGTACCATTTTGGGATCAGGCCGACTCCGTGAGCAAATTAAAAACATTCCAGCCCGGATCCAGACCCAAAATCCAAAGATTTTAGATTCCTAAGTATGATTTACTGCGATTGTTTTCGGATTCCGCCATTTTTTCTTCTACTGATAAAACAATTAAAGGGAAGCTACTCTCTAACTTTAAATAGCTCACGTTCAAATGATAAAATTACTGTTCTCAAATTACAGTGTTTCAAAATAAAATTGTCAGGTTTTCAGCTTTACTCCTAGAGGCCGTAGCCCAAAATATCATACCATTTCGGAATTAGGCCTACTCCGTGAGCAAATTAAAAATATTCTGTACCCTCAATCCTAAAATTTGGGATTCCCAGTTTTTCATTACTCGATTGTTTTTGTCGTTTTTTAAGTGATTTTTTGCGATTAATTCTTTTATATGATAAGTTTTAAAACTTGGAAATAAATTTGGGAATAATCGAAACTGTACGGAAAGGTAAGGAGATACGGATATCAAATTAACTTAAAATTAAGTGGCGACGGAAGGAATTATCGTTGAACCTTTAAAAAGTAAGCTTAAATATTAATGCATTACGTAAATGCAGCGATCAATTTTTACTTCTTCCGTAGTTTATTGTTGCCCGTTGGATCTACTCTTCCCTAACTATTGTGATGAAGGCTCAATCAAGAAGCTAAATTAAATGACGCCCATTAGGGCGGTTTTTAAGCTATCATATATATATATATATATATATATATATATATATATATATATATATATATATATATATATAATTATTTATTTAAAAATATGATTCCAACACGCTACATAAGAGGTCTTATGTTTCACAACAAGAGCCGAAAACTTCAATATAATTATTTGAATTAAATTGAGTTAAAGTAAGCTGTTCCATCTTTAAGCGAAATTTTTTTTTTTTTTTTGAATAACTTATTTCTGAAATTTACGTGTTTTAATAGTATATTCACAATTGAAATCAAAATTTCCATGGTTACAGCCAGGGCGAATTGTTTAAAATAGTTAAGGGTGTTGAGTGTTAATAATTTGTATCAGTATAGAGTTACTTTCATAGATGTCAAGTCAGGGTAAGGTGGGTAAATTTAAAACGGAAGATGTTTTCGCCTAGTCTGGTTTACGTGTCTATGGAGATTTATTTATTTTTTTATTTTATTTCTTTATGAAAGGGATTTGTATATATAAAAACTGCCGTAACATTTTTTTGACGACTTCATAAAGGGTTATCTTTTTTGTAGGGTATTTAAACTATTTATTTGGGCTATAGATTATAAAAGTTATTTTATTGTATGCTTGTTTTTAGCTAATTATTCAGTGCATAAATCTGATGATGTCGGCAAAAAACCGTTAACTCATGTCTATTGTTTAATAGATTTTTATTATTTAGAAACTTAATAATGTGCAGTTTGTCATGGAGGCACAAATATATATATATGAAATTTTCTCAGAGTTAACATGTAGAAAAGACAATATTTATAAATATAAAAGACAATAGGAAAACTGTAACAGTTGCCGACGCGTTTCCTCCAATCTGGACTTTCTCAAGGCAAAAAATGAAATGAATTTATTTAAACAAAGTAACTAATAATAACAAAAACAAAATGTACTTAGCAACTGGAAGAATTTAGAGAACGCTATTTTCATAATGTTAACTAAAATTATGTCAATTACTGTCATGTGTGTATTATTGCTGTGTTGACGGATTCAACCATTTTCTTTTGATTTCACGATATTGTTGTGTACGCTTGTTTCGGAGAGTAGTAATTCTGTTAAGAAAGGTGAAAAGCCTGAGCGTAGATTAATATTTGGGCAATATTCAATCGCAGCACTCTCTAGGATTTTCCTTCTGAGTGAGTTTTTTTTTTCTTTTTTTATGAGTGTAGCATTTTTAAAATCAAGACGGTGGAGGCATAATGATCAGGGGTGGTTTTATTGGAAAAACATTAGTGGGCCCATGGAGAGTACCAGATGGCGTCAAAATGACTGCTGATGCATACATAGCGTTTATGAAGGAGCATCTTGAACCGTGGATGAAAAGGCAAAGTGTTGCCTTCAGAAGGGCCATTGTTTTCATGCAAGATAATGCTCCATCACATGCTGCTCACAAGACTACCGAATATTTGAAACAGTTAGGCTTCGATGGACCTCGAAAAATGAAGTGGCTAGCAAATTCTCCGGGTTTGAACCCAATCGAAAACATTTGGAGCATTATGAAGCGAAGTCTGTACGCCAACGGACGATAATTCAGGAGAAACGCTGAGTTGCGGGAAGCAATTCTTGACAAATCTCGCGGCATTACAGCATATGATATCCTACAATTAACACATTCTGTGGATCGTCGACTTCAAGTAATTTCAAAACAGGGAAAGCACATTCCCTATTAATTTGTTTAAAACTGAGCCTTTCTTTGTATCTGTTATTATTTGTTTGATTATCTTATTTATTAGCTTCTTTTGATCATAAACATTCACGTGCAACATTAATAAACATTTTGTTTTCTCAATTCTGGGAATTTTACTAAACCTTTCTAATAATTTGGCACGCTCAAATCACCGTGCTGATAATAAATATGGCGCCAGTTTGTTTACATTGCGCAGATCAGTACGAAAATTTGAGTGATTGCGCAGGTCAGTGTTGCCAACAATGTGTGAAAATTTCGTGTGAATTGATTGGACAGTTTTTGAAATATTAGAAAAAAAATGTATCACGATAATAATTTGGCACGGAGTGTATATATATAAGAGAAACCTTTTTGACTTTCATTAGCGTTGCTGATGCTAACATCCGGGAGAGTGACTCAATGCGTCTTCTGGTGCAGCTGCTCTATATTTAGAAATCATTGATAAAATATAAAGAATAATCTGCAATGTTATTGGTCCTGAGATGTCACTTCGGCTTCAATCATTTTCACAGCGCAGTAACATGGTACCTAGATTTTATGAATTTAAAAGCAGTACTAGATTTGCGAGAAGGACTCATCATTTTACAGTCAAAACGGCTACATGTAATCGTAACTTCTATGCTAACACCTTCTTCTCCTACTTTTCGCTTGTGGAACTCTCTTCTGTCTTCTTGCTTTCCGGTCAACGGTAAAAAAAATTTAAATGCAATGTTAATCGTTATCTTCTCCCTTCTTAATTCCTGTTCTTTTATTGTTCTCTCTCCTTAATAGTAACTTTTCGCCTATTCTCTCAAACTCAGTAACCCCTTGCGTCTTAGTTGCTTTATTTCCTTGCTTGGCGTGAAATGATCATATATATATATATAAATATATATATATATATATATATATATATATATATATATATATATATACACCATTATTATCGCAAAAATGTATTAAAAAAATATTTAGATTTCGGCATTAAATAACCAATAGAGGTTGATACAACACTAAACAAAAAAAAAAATTAGGATAAAAATATGCGCAGCGACTAAAAATGAACACCAAAGCCCAAATGTCATACATAGAAAATAAAACACTTACAAGCTAATTACCTCTACGCCTAGCAAATACTCGTTCTGCTTAGAAAGAGATGGTAGGTCTTAATATAAATAGATTCCAATACGTTGAAATGTTGGTGTTTAATAAATAATACCTTATGCTAGAGTGGGAAACATTGATTAACGTTAATAATTTATGCGACCTTGTGTCAGACTTTGTGTACCCTAAAAGTTCACTGTTTTCCAGAAATAACTTTGTTATTATTATTAGTAGTAGGTAGTGGTCATTTGCCTCAGCAACAGAGGCAGAGATAAAGTCGAAACGTTGAATTGGAAGATGCGTGGGAAGTTGACATTTATTAACTTTCCAGCCTATGGACTTGCAGTTTTAGTACAGTTTTTGTGAAAATGGGTTGAGAGGTTTTTTTTTTATTGAGATTTACTGAGGTTAGAATAGACAGGTACAAGATCGCAGTAGTAGGGCACCGAGTCAAAATTCACAATGCTAGCAGATTGGTCTGCGAAAGTATCTCGTTCGATTAGGCGCCATAAAGAGAATTTATTCAATAAAATCAAGCAAGTATAAAAAAAAAGGAATCACAAACACATTTTTTTAAAAAATGGGATTAATAAAAACTAAGAAAAAAATGAAATTAAGTGTTGGGAAAAAATAATAAAAAATAAAAATGATGAAGACGGAAAGAAGGTGAAAAAGATGTAACAGAAAGAAGAAGAAGAAAAAAAACATTTAAGTGTCTGATGCCAAAATGGGCGATGACGAAAGAGATCTATCGAGATCAAAGTGAGAAGAAAATTTATAGCTAATCAATACATGAAAAATCGATCAGAAAAGAACGTCTAACACATGAAAGAACGGAGCTTAGCTTTGGGAGAAGTACCTGCGAATCGACTTGATACGGGAAAAGTTCCAAATTCTTTTACGAACTTTGACGTCAGACTTTATTCCTTTCTCTGAGTGTCTAAAGTGCTGAAAGACATGTTTTTAGTGATGCATTTTTTTTACTGAAATAAACGTATCCAACTGTAAATATTGTAGTCCTTACAACGGAGATAAATGTCTCAGTGTGGAAATACTAAACTGTTTCCCGCTGACATGAGGCGGAAAGATAATATTGAATCAATTGCGAGGAAAGTCGGTTCGCTGGGTCGTGCTAGAGAATTTTTCTCATTAGAATCTATCTTACACATTTATAAGTCTACTATTTGTTCATGCATTGCTTATTGCCGTCTTATCTGGTCTAGTGATTCTGCTATGTATTTAAAGATTCATAATAATCTCTAAAGAAGAATCTGCAATGTTACTGGTCTGACCTAGCATCTCGGCTTCAGTCACTTTCCTACCACAGTAACGTAGCTTCCCTGTGCCTTTTCTATAAATACTTTCATGGTAATTGTTCGGATTAGGTTTCCTCTATAGTTTCTTGTTTATAAATTGTTTTCATTGTAAATATTTCTTGGTGTTTCATTTTTAAATGTTATTATTTTATCCCTCTTGCCCCACAGACAAATTGTACATATTGGAAATAGTTAGGACTACATAGAGACTCAGAGGTATTATGGTGGCTGTAGTAAGAATGGTAAGTTAGAATGTGCTGTTTTGGTGTAAGGAATACTGTGGTATGCTTGTGTCAGTAATCGTAGCTAGTTAAGTTGAAGATTAGACAGATTGAAGTCCAGTCTTCCCCAACCCCCACTTTTGGCCTTGTGTCACATTTTTGTATTACAACAAAATAAATATTGCTTTCCTTTACGGTACCAAGACTTTTCCTCTACAATACCAGGTCTTTACCTCTGTGGTGCATAGACTTTCCTCTAAGGTACCTAGACTATTCCTTTACGGTACCTAGACTTTCCCTCTATGTTAACGAGACTTTCCTCCATGGTAACTAGACTATTCCTATATAGTACCTAGACTTCCTCTACAGTACCTAGACTTTCCCTCCATGGTACCTAGACTTTCGTCTATGGTACCTAGACTATTCCTGTACGGTACCTAGACTTTCCCTCTGTGGTACCAAGACTTTCCTCTATGGTACCTAGACGATTCCTATACGGTACCTAGACTTCCTCTACGGTACCTAGACTTTCCCTCTATGGCACCTACATTTTCCTCTATGGTACCTAGACTTTCCTCTATGGTACCTAGACTATTCCTGTGCGGTACCTAGATTTCCTCTACGGTAACTAGACTTTTCCTCTATGGTACCTAGACTTTTCCTCCATGGTACTTAGAATTTTTCCTCTACGGTACCTAGACTTTTTCACTATAGTACCTAGACATTTCCTGTATGGTACCTAGACTTTTCTTCTACGGTACCTAGACTTTCCCTCTATGGTACCTCGACTATGTCACCTACAATCTTCAAAAACCTAAATGTAACGATGATAAAGGTACTCAGACATGGGAAAATATATTTTCAAATCTGATCCTGTAATCAAAAGGAACCAGGCGAAACAAATAAAAATAATTATTAAACTTTCATTGTGCATTTTCTATAAATATTTTCATGGTAAATTTAGTCACTTTCCCACCACCGTAATGTTGCCTCTCTCTGCCTTTTCTATAAATACTTACATGGTAATTGTTCTGATGAGCTTTCCATTGTGTTAGCTGGACTCTATGAATTTAAGTTCAGTACTAGATTTGCGGTGAGGTTTTACATTTGAAATGGATAGCTGTAACCGTAAGTTCTATGTTAACAGTTTTTTCTCTTGCAACTTTTTGCTTTCCGGTCAACTTTGATCTTCAATGATTTAAATGCAATGTCAATCGTTATCTTCTGTCTTCTTAATTCCTTATCCATTATTGTTCTCTGTCTTTAATAATGTTTTCTCTTTCTCATATTCTCTCACACACAGTAACCTCTTGCGTCTTAGTGTTTTTATTGCCTTACTTGATGTTGAAACAATTAAAAGAAATTATATAACTTTTTAAGGCAATTGCGAGATCTCATAACTCAGTCGAAAGTTGAATTCTTAATAGAAACACCGTTATATAGCAAAATGTTCCCCAGAATCACAGTAAGCAGACTAAAGTAGAATTTTAATGCAGATATCAGTCAGAAGACATAGACGTTCCTAAGAATCTCAGTAATCAGTGAAAGTCGAATACTTCATGCGAGAAAAAGACTTTCGAAACAGAAAACGCCCCTTCCAGTCAGCAATGAGCCTAAGTAGAACTTTTGGCGCAATTCATAGAATCCCTGAACTCAAAATTAGAAATTTTAACACAAGGAAGAGCTGAAGAATTTTCAGAATCCTCCCACATCAAAAAAGTAGAATTCTTAAAAAAAAAAAAAACGGTTCGGAAAAGCAAGATGAGTCTCAGAAAAAAAAAATTCTTCAAGCAACAGATGTTTGAAAGAGCAAAACTCTTTTCCGAATCAATAATCAGCCATTTGGAATAACAAGACTCGTCTTTGAAATAATAATCAGCCAAAGGGGAAACTTTTAGCAGAAATAACATTCAAAATGGCAAGAAGATCCTCAGAAAAACCGTAATTAGACTAAACTAGAATTCTTCACGTAACATACATTTGGAAAAGCAAGTCTCTTCTTTAAATCGATAATCAACCAAAAGGAAAACTGATGCAAACAATATTTAAGAAAACAAGACGATCCTTAGAAAACAAAGATTTATTCAAAACTATAATCGGAGGACGAAGAGGCTCTTCAGAGTCCCAGTAATAAAACAGAAATAGAATTCTTATCGAAAAGCATCATTCAACAGGAGAAAACGCTTCTCAGAAATGCAGTAACGAACCTCAAGTAGAATTGTTAAAGGAAATACCATGCGGAAGAGCAAGACGCTCCTCACCTTCTCCGTAATAAGGCCAAAACAGATTTCTTAACGCAAAAATTTCAAATAGAAAGGCACTCCTCTGAATCTCAGGAATTAAAAGTTAAAATTCTTTAAGCAGGCGCCATTTGTAAAAGGAAGTCGTCACTCTCAATCACATCAATGAAGCAAAATCCAATCCAAAAATCCAATTGGAAAAGCAAGGCACTCCTCACAATTATTTTGATCAAACGAAGAGCTCTTAATGAAATCACCATTCGTAAGAGAAAGACTCTCATGAGAATTTTAGGATGTTTTGCTTTATTGTCATGAGTAAAGCTTCAACAACACTTTAATTTCAGATTTCATACAGACACTCTCTAATTGACACCCACTAATTTACAATATCTTCTTTCTGTTATTATACCAGCAAACTCTTCCTTTGTGTGTCGTGGTTCTTCAGGACGTAAGCGATCATGATTCTCCACATCTTCCTGTCCCTTATAGCTCTTAATATTTTTCTATTTTATTTCTCCTAAAACCTGTTCTGTCATCCATTTGCTCAAGCTCAATCACATATGTTACTGCTTTCCTCTGTCCCTCTTTCCTTCAATCTCTCTTGTGAGTATCACATTATCCAAGCCATCTTTCCCCATTACGTGCCTCATAAATTCCAACTGCCTTACCAAACTTTTTTTCTTTTTTTTCCTTTTGCAGAGAAACACTGGTAACCCTTACTCATTGTTTTGTTGTCGGGACTATGTTCTTCAGATTGAAAACTTAGCTTGACGTCTCCAAATACATTTCTTGACATTAAGCTCCAAAAGTTCAAGATTTGTTTAGCCATATTATTTTCTCCCAAAAGGAAACAGGGATATCAATATGTCTACTTGCCAATCCTAAACGCGACTTCAAATATATAGCCTTTGAAAAAATGGATTTTACGATGCCAGAATACTTGTAGGCCGGCGCTGCGCAAGGTTCTAGTAATAGTATTACATATTACTTTCGGTATCTGTCTATAATTCTGAAATGAGGTATTATGTACATTATTTACATTATTCGGACTATTGTCCTCATCTTTGTCGCCATAATTATTACAACGTTTCGGCCGTTGTACGCTCCAGCCTTCTTCAGTTCCTTGAGAACACATGGCACAGTGAATAGAGGCGTTAGTTAGATCCAGTGACAGGACCCAAAGAGTGTGAGTTCAATACCCGGTTAAGGCAGTGGAGAACTTTCAGAGAAGAATTAACAGGAGATAACTGATAACTGACATCCATTAAACATGACACGTGGAACTATAACAGTCTACCCCTGTGAGCGAAATAAAGGGTTCAGTTTGACATTCCAACCACCTGAAGAAGGCCGGAGCGTACAACGGCCGAAACGTTGTAATAAAGATGGTGACAAAGATTAGGACAATAGTCCGAATAATGTAAATAATGTATATTACTTTCATTCTAGTAGTTTCATGATTAGTCCTGCGAACGTTGTATTAGGTTGGTGCAAAAATAATGACGTAATAATGTCGTTTTTTGTCGTTAAAAAATACGTCAAAAAACGACATTATTACGTCATTATTTTTGCACCAACCTAATATTTAGGTTACTTTCAACAGTTCTTAGATATTTGGCTACTATTTGAATTGACTGGTCCCCGGTCGTAAAAAAAAATCATTTTAAACAATCCCTCTTTCTTTTTTATGGCAACCGCGCGCTGACGAGCTTTTTTCTCTGGTACCCCAACGACATAAATTTAAACGTGTTTCTAGATTGGCATCGCGGTCCCACCCGTTTACTTTTGAAATAGCTAAATGTAACCACTTCTTCTACTCCAACTGTTTCGTTTCTCGCACTTCCCACCTGTGGAAATCCCTTCCGTTTTTTTTTGTTTTTTTTTGTTTCCCTGGTAATTACAATCTTCAAAAATTTAAATGCAACATCAATCGCCATCTTCTGTCTTCTTGAATCCAGTTCATCTTTTGTCCTTTCTATAATCCTCCCTATACTCAGCCTTCATTTCCACTTTTACTTGCTGGAATCCCCTGCGTACTAGTGGCATTTCTGCTTTGCTTGAGGTGAAATTATTAAAAAGTTGTAGATTAGCATTATTTATGGTTTCTCTGATCACGATATTTGTCAGAATCGAAAAATATTAATTTTTATATCATTTTAGATCGAGGTTATGTTCATCATATAAATACAGTATCGAATATATCCATTAATTTTTAAAGAGTTATCTGGAGTTTGTTTTTATTTATAAATACCAAATTTGAAACTGTGTTTATGTCATTGATAACCACGTAGTATTATGAACTGGGGCGAGGGGTGGACAACAGCAGTAGTAATTTTCTCTTGTGATAATTTAACTACAGGAAAATATATGAAAGAGATGGCGTGAATGATGTCAAAGAAAAAAACACTGATGTAAGATTCTACTGAACAAAAAGAGGGTGATCAGTTTTCTATTGTTCATACTAACTAAACTTATTCCCCTATTTTAAGTACATTTTCATACAAAAATCTTTAGAAATCCTTTCCATTTTCCCCTCTGATAATTTGTTTTTAATTACATGAAAATATGTAAAGAATATGGCGTGCATGATGGCATAGAAAAACAGAGAGTGATGTAAGATTCTACTGGCCAGAAAGTAGCGAATCAGTTTTCTATTGTTAATACTAATTAAACTTATTCCTCTATTTTAAGTACATAATCCTACAAAAATCTTAAGAAATTCTCTGCCATTTCTTCCTGTGATAATTTGTTTTTAATTACATGAAAATATTATTCTATAAGTTTCTTTTTTCTTGAATTTCTCGCCGGTGTAACTTCCTTCCGGTTTCTTGCTTCGCGGCCACCTACAATCTCCAATAATTTAAATGCATCAATGATAAAGGCTAATACTAGCCTAAGGTACACAGGCATGGGAAAAATCTGTATATTGAAATATGATCTCATAACCAAAAATAGAATCAAGAATATAAAAAAACAAATAAAAATAATTATTAAACATTCATTGTGCATTTTCTATATAATATTTCCATGATAAATGCAGTCTCTTTCTTCATCGCCGTAGGGATGCTTCCCTGTGGCTATTCTCTAAATATCTTTCATGGTAATTGTTCTAATGTGCTCTTCGCTATGGTACCTGAACTTTCTGAATTTAAAAAGCAATACTAGAATGGCGACAAGGTTCCATCAGTTTACAGTTGAGTTGGCGAGAAGTAAACGTAAAATTTAAAAGGTTAGAAAGGACGAAGATCATCTTGAATGAGTTGGAAAATGATCCTGGAATTATATATATATATATATATATATATATATATATATATATATATATTTAATGATGAACATGTCATTTTCGTTTATGATCGATTTTATCACGATTCTTCCGTTAATCTTGGAGAGTAATTTTTCATTCTTATCGCTCAAAGTAGAGTTCATTAATATTATAAAAACCTCGCAGAATTACAGTAAAATATATTTAATCATTTCTGAGATACAGCTGTTCAGATCTTAATCTAACAATTGGACAATTTTGATGTTACACTCGTTATATATATATATATATATATATATATAGATAATATTAGTGGTAAATATACATATATATGCAAAATCCACAGGTGCATATATACACATGTATATTTAGAATAAAAAATTTCCGAGAGGATAAAATCCAGGTAGAACTCAATGTCCAGGACAGAGTAAGGATATAATAAAAAGGCTTAAACACTAATATTCCATGGTCATAATTTATTCCATTGGAATCGTAAATACGATCCAATTCATCAGACCTACAAATTCAAAAAGAAAACAGAAAAAAACCTACTCCGGAAATAAAAATAGAATTTAGAGAAAGAGTAATTATGAGAGTGTGGGACGAATGTTAGTTTATAAGAGAGGGGTTTAACAGAGAGAGTTTTATTTAAAATTAGGTGTGAGTGGAAGGGGGAAAAAGACTGTTGACGGATGTCTAAAACAGTATAAGGATACACATCGAGGTGACAATACACACACCATGGCCGATCAAATCTTAAAGAAGGAGGGAGAGGTAAGGAAGGAAGTGGTGGGGAAGAAAGATGGGGCGGGTGAAATTAAAATTGCAAGGGACGCTGTGTAATTGAGAAAATTTGACAAAAATAATATCGACTGCAGGTTACAAATAAAATATTATAAACAATAAATATGACGATTATCTAATCTGGCGAGGACCTATATTTTTATGTTCAAAACGCATGCAAAACCATACATACATGTATATACTACACACACACACACACACACACACATATATACATATATATACACATACACACATACATATACATGTACACACACAAACACATATAAATACATACACACATACACATACATATACATACATGTACATACGCACACATATATACACAGTATATCCACCTATACCCTATACACACATTTTCCACATACATATACATAAATACACATGCACCCACATACACATATATACATACACACACATACAAAAACCAGATATATATACGCACACACACATATATATATATATATATATATGTATATATATATATACATGTATATACATACAAAAATGTACACACATATACCTACATATACACACATACATCCATAGGCATCCACTCCTTACCCATTTACACACACTTGTACATATGAACATACGCATACATGCGCATAAACATATATACCTAAAACCTTACATTTCTAACCAATTAAACAAAAAAAAAAAAAAAAAAAAAAACAATGTATCCCTATATCTATCCGTTTAGCTATACATACATACACATATACACGCACATCTATACCCACATACACACATATATATACACATACATACATATGGGTACATATATACACCAACACATACGCACACCCACACACATACATATACATACATATATATACATATATATATATACATATACACACATCCCTGCATATATATTCTCCCTTTTTTATTTCCGGAGTAGGTTTTTTTCTGTTTTCTTTTTGAATTTGTAGGTCTGATGAATTGGATCGTATTTACGATTCCAATGGAATAAATTATGACCATGGAATATTAGTGTTTAAAGCCTTTTTATTATATCCTTACTCTGTCCTGGACATTGAGTTCTACCTGGATTTTATCCTCTCGGAAATTTTTTATTCTAAATATACATGTGTATATATGCACCTGTGGATTTTGCATATATATGTATATTTACCACTAATATTATCAATATATTGCTCCTTACCATTATAAGTTGAGCTCTCCTTGATATACTTCCAGTTAAACTGCTTTTATTCGAACCTATTCAGATTGAAATGGAAAAATTTACTCCGGATTATTCCTTGAAAAACATTCCTTACCCTTCATTGCACCTTTTCTCTGTCTGCCTTACTGAAAGAATCATTGACCTTATTAAAAGAATGAGGTGGAAAACTTTTTTCTACCATAATCCTAGAAATGACCAAGAATTAAATTCTGAAACGTTTAACCTGAAATCCCAAAAAACTCCACCGTGTGACAAGCTACTTATACCGTTCGAAGGGGATCTGATCGATTTAATTAAAAAGATTAAGTTCAAGAATCATAACAACTACTTCCTGACTAAAATTGGTAGAGACATTAAAAACATAAAAAAATCCAATAAATTATGGATTAAAGCCGACAAATCTAAAAATTTCTATAAAGTTACACCTTCTGAATACGACAAAATCGTCACTGACAAAATTACCAGCTCTTATAAAAAAGACAAAGACAATAGTACCTTATCATCTATCAATGAAGACATCTGCAAATTTGCTAACAAATGTGGAGTTGCTGACAGAATGGGCAAATTTGGTTTGGAAGATGCATACATTCTCTTCAAAGACCATAAGCCGAACTTCATCAATGGCTTGCAGTCCCGTCTAATTAATCCCTCCAAATCTGAGTTGGGATTAATTTCTAAGAGTATTATTGAGAAAATAACTTCATGTGTCCTGGAGAAATACCCTGCTAACCTTTGGAAAGACTCGGCCGAGACGATTAAATGGTTCCGAAAGATCCCTAACACTTTCATCCAATTTGACATCTTGGATTTTTACCCTTCTATTTCGGAGGAACTATTAAGTAACAGCCTTAATTTCGCCAAAGGATATACTGATATAACGGATAATGATCTGAACATCATTTTAGCGTCAAGAAGATCAATTCTTGCATACAATGACGCTACTTGGGTGAAGAAAAATAATGGTAGTTTCGATGTACCTATGGGGGCCTTTGATTCCGCCCAAATTGCAGATCTGGTGGGCATATATATTCTCGACACCTTGAGTAGAGTAGTTAACCTTAGCCAAGTCGGAATTTATAGAGATGACGGCCTAATCATTGTCCCAAATAGCAATGGCCCCTTGACTTCTAGCTTACATAAGAAGATAATTAGGGCCTTCAAATACTTAGGCCTTAAAATTGAAATATCTTCCAACATGAAAATAGTCAACTTTTTGGATATTACACTAAATCTATCTAATGATACCTTTAAACCCTTCCATAAAGTTGATCAAACACCCCTATATATCAACGTCCACTCTAACCACCCTAAACATGTGATAGACCACATCCCTAAAACTGTGAATACTAGAATAAATAAGCTATCTTCTAGCCAAAAAGTCTTTGATGATAATAAATTTATATACAATCAGGTCCTCAAAAATAGTGGTTTTAGACAGGAATTAAACTATAACGGAGAACTTGGAAATCAGAACAATAACAGATCTAAAAATAGAAAGAGGAAGGTAATATGGTTCAACCCACCATATTGCAAGCTCTCTAATATTGACATAGGAAGTTTTTTTCTGAAATTAATTGATAAGCATTTTCACAGTAAACATCCATTAAGTAAAATTTTCAATAGGAAGACTCTGAAAATTAGTTACTCATGCGTTAGAAATATGGAGAAAATCATATCTTCCCATAATTGCAGAATACTTAGAAACTACCATTGTAATGTGACTCAATCAAGTAACCCTACCTGCAATTGTAGGAATAAAGATCATTGCCCAATCGGGGGTAAATGTAACTACAAAAATGTAATATACGAGGCAACTATCTTTCCCGAGGAAAATATAAACGAGAAAAAAAGATATATAGGTATATCCGCCGGTAATTGGAAGCAGCGTCTATACAACCATAGACACTCTTTTAGATATAGATGCCTTAGAAGTCAAACTTCCTTATCCAAACACTACTGGGATCTGGTGGATAAGGGGTTAACCCCACTTTTGAAATGGAGATACCTATCAAGAGCCAAAACACCTAATAACTTCCGCGATCGGTGTGATCTGTGCTTGGCGGAAAAAATTTTTATTATCAAAGATAAAAATCAAGATGAACTGTTGAATCTTCGTAATGAGATATTTTCTAAATGTAGACATAAGAAGAGATTCAAAACATAAACACCGTTTTGTAACTTTCTGTCATTTATGTCAGTTCCATCTTGGTTCAAAACATCGGGCATGACATTTTAACGGAATGACTATTATGTTTATTTTGTTTATCTCTATATAGATCATTGTGTGTTTTTGTGATGCGCTATGGTTTTTTTTTTTTTTTTTTTTTTTTTTACGCCCAAATTGTTGAAATTTTACTTAGTTCTTAAATTCTAATTTATATGTATGTATTTGTACGTATTTGTATGAATGTGGGTATATGTGTATATATAAATTGTTGAAATTTTACTTATTTAGTTTTTAAATTCTAATTTATATGTATGTATTTGTATGTATGTGGGTATATATATATATATATATATGTGTGTGTGTGTGTGTGTGTATGTATGTATGTATGTATGTACTTGACTACGGGTATATGTAGGTATATATTTAGGGGTGTGTGTATTTGTATATATGTGTATGTATATGTATGGATATGTGTGTGTATGTGTATATATTCATGTATACGTATGTGGGTGTGGGTATATATGGGAGAATATATATGCAGGGATGTGTGTATATGTATATATATATATGTATATATATGTATGTATATGTATGTGTGTGGGTGTGCGTATGTGTTGGTGTATATATGTACCCATATGTATGTATGTGTATATATATGTGTGTATGTGGGTATAGATGTGCGTGTATATGTGTATGTATGTATAGCTAAACGGATAGATATAGGGATACATTGTTTTTTTGTTTTGTTTTTTTTTTGTTTAATTGGTTAGTAATGTAAGGTTTTAGGTATATATGTTTATGCGCATGTATGCGTATGTTCATATGTACAAGTGTGTGTAAATGGGTAAGGAGTGGATGCCTATGGATGTATGTGTGTATATGTAGGTATATGTGTGTACATTTTTGTATGTATATACATGTATATATATATATATACATATATATATATATATATATATATATATGTGTGTGCGTATATATATCTGGTTTTTGTATGTGTGTGTATGTATATATGTGTATGTGGGTGCATGTGTATTTATGTATATGTATGTGGAAAATGTGTGTATAGGGTATAGGTGGATATACTGTGTATATATGTGTGCGTATGTACATGTATGTATATGTATGTGTATGTGTGTATGTATTTATATGTGTTTGTGTGTGTACATGTATATGTATGTGTGTATGTGTATATATATGTATATATGTGTGTGTGTGTGTGTGTGTGTGTAGTATATACATGTATGTATGGTTTTGCATGCGTTTTGAACATAAAAATATAGGTCCTCGCCAGATTAGATAATCGTCATATTTATTGTTTATAATATTTTATTTGTAACCTGCAGTCGATATTATTTTTGTCAAATTTTCTCAATTACACAGCGTCCCTTGCAATTTTAATTTCACCCGCCCCATCTTTCTTCCCCACCACTTCCTTCCTTACCTCTCCCTCCTTCTTTAAGATTTGATCGGCCATGGTGTGTGTATTGTCACCTCGATGTGTATCCTTATACTGTTTTAGACATCCGTCAACAGTCTTTTTCCCCCTTCCACTCACACCTAATTTTAAATAAAACTCTCTCTGTTAAACCCCTCTCTTATAAACTAACATTCGTCCCACACTCTCATAATTACTCTCTCTCTAAATTCTATTTTTATTTCCGGAGTAGGTTTTTTTCTGTTTTCTTTTTGAATTTGTAGGTCTGATGAATTGGATCGTATTTACGATTCCAATGGAATAAATTATGACCATGGAATATTAGTGTTTAAGCCTTTTTATTATATATATATATATATATATATATATATATATATATATATATATATATATATATATAAAAGTGAACATTGAAGTCAACACTAAGAGGTGACAGGCTGTTGCTAGACGCAATCATCAGGTCGCGAATGCACACGCGGCTTGACGATTGCGTCCAGCATGAAACAGCCTGTCGCCTCTGAATGTTGACTTCACTGTTCACTTTTATATTTATATTTACATCCGCTCTATCTTTGGTATTGAGCACTTTATTCCATAAACATAGCACATCTTAAAACTATATTTCTTCATATATATATATATATATATATATATATATATATATATATATAAAACAATTCCTTTATACAGCATATGGTCGCGTTACGATAACGAGGCTATTATCGTCTGCTGTTATTTTAACCTCCCGTTCGTGCTGTTCAATTAACATATATAAACGTATTGATAGCTGAAAGGTTTATAGAATCAAGTTAACGTTGATTTCCAATTTACGAGTCATGTATGTTATTTACAATCGGACTAATTTCCTTAACTTTGTTATTTAGTGTCACAACGTTTCAGACGCTGTGTCTTCTGGTTATCTTCAGGTAATTTTCGATTTTCGGAGTGAACCGGATTTAGATTGTTCTCTTTCCACTGTTCATGCCTACTGGTAGTTCACCTTTCTATACGCGCGCGTATGTGTGTGCTCGGTGAGTGAGGCTAATGCTCAAATCCAATACTGATTTTCAAGGGAGGTTGGGTTCCTTCCCATTGCATATTGTATATTTACTTTTCTATATTAACAGTCATGCTTGGGATCGGGGAGAGTTCTGGTCTGTCCTTGACGGAAAATGGACGTGTCCGGCGAGCGGTCCCGGGGCCTCCATTTCATATTACCACTCTCCACGTCGGTATGAGCAGATAGAAAAGGAACTGGTAGGTTGAAGGGCAGGGCATAGCAGAAGTTGTCAAACCCTGCCTAAGTATCACCTAGGATGCGCAGGCGGATATCTGAATAAAATGTCTACATATAGTATGGGACGTTCTTATTTTCCGGCGTGGTGTTTGTCTTTCATCGTGTTATCTTGTGAGTATGCAGCGGGTCCCTTCCCAGTTCCCGGTGCACATCGAGAATCTGGATGCAAACGTGGGGTAATCTTTGGCTCGTCAGTGGAAAATTTGGGCGAGAGTCAGCTTGTATATTTACACACCAAAAAATTTATGAACTACTGCTTTCATCCTCTTGGCAAAAGAGACCCGCGCGCACCCCAACGAGATCATAAACCTTGCAGAAAATTGTGAATTTCCATCGCTGTATAGTACGTGCTTCGCCAGGACTACAAACGGTGGATGTGCGGATGGTGTAATGGACGGCAGCTCGGAATGAGAAATCGAATAGCCAAGTTCGAATTCCATTCAGGTTCGCTACATTAACTTACGCGTAAATACCTATGGGTAATGTCTGAATCCATCTCTTCTCCTCATAAGTTATGGGATAAATGGTAGGACTTATATCTGGAAAAATCATTTTTAATCTCAAAAAGAATTTACTACTTCCCTGAAAAAAAATGATGATGCAAGCGGTTACCCACCTAGGTACTGACTAGTCTCGACAATGCTTAACTGCGGTGATTGTACCCGTGTTTCAAGTTGATATGTACATAAGCCTGCATATGTGTCCGTAAGTAATATCAACCCTTAAAGGTTTCTTTGAGAATAGTAAAAGTAAAGTTTTTTTTTTAGAGGTCTTAAAATCAGACAAATCTCCATATCCAGATCAGGAGACAAGACTTAGATGTAAATAAAGAAAAATTTATCGAATATTGAACATAACCATTGTTTTATGACAACAACAATAATGTTGATTCTAATGATGATTATAAGCAAATTTCTGTCCCACTGGGAGCAAAAGGATCGATCAGTAATTGGAATAAAGCAGTTATTGAGTTTAGCACGCGTTCTGTATCGTATATTGTGACAATTAATTAAGGTTATTCTGTAGAAATAGGAAACATATTTCCTTTTCAGGTTTTGAAAATAAACTTTTGGGAAAGGAACCAAGTAGTGATTGTTACAAGAATGTTCATGTAAATAATAATAATACAGAGAAAATACTGAAAAAACTCGAAGCGGACGAACAATACGTACTCCAAAATTGTTTGATTTCACAAAGAGAGTTATCGTCTTTTGAATGTAAACAAAACAATCATTGATTTGTAATTATTAAATATTAATGAAAATGAGAAGGGTAATGTTTAATAATAAAATGATAATAATAATAATATGAAGGGTAATGTTTAATAATAAAATCAATAATGCTGATTAGCATGATGATTTTATGCACTTCCGGTCCCACTAGAGACCGGAGTACTTACAATCATCACCAAACGAATCGAGTGGCAGTTTGAATAAAATACTTGTTGAGTTTACTCCGTCTGGTGTCTTTATTTTGTTTTAGATTTTCGGCAGCCAGTTTCATATAATTTATCTTTCCACTCTAAGCCCAGTGAAACAGCCATTTTGGTTAGATTAGTTGACTTTACTTAGCGGCATTTCAACCACTATGTTTTATTTAATGTCGAAATCTAAATATTTTGAATAATTTTGTAGCTTCAACTAAATATATGCATTCAGTTACAGATAAAATGTATTGTTTGTAATTCTACTATAAAACATATTGCTGGTAATTTCACTATAAATAGGTATAAATAGGTATTGTTGCTTTGCTTTGGTTTGGTTTACGACATATCAACCTTAACGTGTTATTTAATGCCGACAAGATTCTTATTGCTGGCATTTTTTTTTTTTTTTCAAAAAGTTTATTGATAATATTTTTTACCAAAAAGTATGGCTGGTAATAATGTATTGCTGGTAATAATTTTTCTTCAAAAATTTATTTTTTCTTTTTTTTTTTACAAAAATATTTTGCTGGCATTAAAACGTATTTTTACACGTTTTGACCCCAGTTTGGGTGGCGGAACTATTTGCCCATATCTGGTACCTTAACAGGTGCTACCACCCCAGGTTAGAGTGAACCTGGGTACAACAGCAATTAAGAAGTGGTTCCACGCACTTCACAATCTCCTGGTTAGAGGCCTTGCTGTCGGATGTAGTTTATCGTCATGCCCATGACGGGGTATTGTTGGTAATTTTACGATAGAAATGTATTTTTATACATTCTTAATCTTTTGTTTTTGTTTGGGGGTTCACTATTTGCCCATATCTGGGACATTAACAGGTGCTACCACACCGACCATTTTAGTGGATTGTAATGTGAAATACGGTAGGACAGACTTTGCCGCGGGATTGCAAAGAAAGTGGAATATGAAAAAGAAATCAGTGCCGATAGCCTGAGAAGAACTGGAAACGATCTTAGAAGTCCCGAGAGAGATACTGGAACGGTTTTAGATCTGGCGAAGAGTCTAAGCAATTTAGACTACAGAAGTGAAGTTAGTAAGAATAATGCGGTGAGCGATGGAGATCTGGGGAGATTTGTTACTCTTTGGTACTCAGCGACGATCACCGGGTATATCTCGTACGAGAAAACGCGGAAGATAAGAGCTGAGCTATTTGCAGCGTTTGATTTGATGCTACCGATTTTCCTTCAACCTATTATCATTATGTTTCCGGACAATTTCTCTATCTTCTCTTTATTTACACAAGCTGAGTTATCATCTATCAGATTTATCTGTAGGTGATTTTATGAGTGAATATGGCGCGCGCATGCGCACTTGAATGATTTGCTGGTTGGGTGCGTGTTTGTCAGCTTGCATTCGTATCTTAGGTTATAATGCTATGTTTGTGTGATTTATTTTCGTTTTTTTTCTTTTTTTGTACTTTTTCGTTTTTTTTTTTTTTGTTTGTTTTTTTTTATCTATCTTTGATATTCATATACCAATTTGTTTATTTGCCATTTTTCCGATCTGTTCATTTCTTGGCGAATCATTCTGGGATGTGCCCTTTTCTAATTTCCAAAATTGTTTTTATCAAGTGAATGATTTTCTTATCCCATTTTTCTGGGTTTTTTTTTTGGTTTTTTTTTCGCATTGTGCGTTTAAATAACTGTTTACGCCAACTATCCAATCACCAGTCGAGCATCCATCTTCTTTTTTATTCTTTCATTTCTTTCAGTCTTTCTTATCTAAGTTTTTTTTCCTTTCTCGGTACTTTTCTACGTTCTACTCCCTATTTTTGTCATTTTCCCCCTTTATTTATATTTTCATTTTATCTAACATTTCTTTTTCCTTTTTGCTCTCTCTCTCTCTCTCTGCTCTCTCTCTCTCTCTCTCTCTCTCTACGATTCTTCACAACAATCCTGCTAAAAATCTACCAACGTATAGCCTATATTTTGGAATATCGTCAGTTCACTCCGTACAAGTGCATTAATCTATTTCCTTTATTAAATAAAATTCTTCTTCTTCTTCTTCTTCTTCTTCTTCTTCTTCTTCTTCTCTTTATATTATTTCTCTCCCCTCTCTTCCTTTTTCTTCTTCTTCTTTTTTTTCTACTACACTTCACCCTCCTCTTTCTTCGTCTTCTTCACCTCCTCTTACTTTTTTCCTTTCTTCTTCTCCACCTCTTCTGATTTTTCTTCTTATTTCCTTCCTTTTCCTCCATCTTTTTATTATTTTCCTTCCCCTTTCCTTCTTCTGCTAATTCTTTTCTCCTTCTCCACCTATTCTTTTTCTTATTAGTTGCCTCTTCCTACTTCTTTTTTTCCTCCTCCCCTTTCTTTCTTTTTCGTCCTCTACCTCTATTTCTTTGCCTCCTCATCATCTTTCTTCTGTTTTCCCCCTCCACCTCTTCTTTTTAGTTTCCTCCTCCTCCCCGCTTCTTCTTCTTCTTGACCACAGGCTTTGACAAATTAATCACTGTTTCTGCAAAAATGTAGGGAAAATATACTGGGGTCATGAGGTAGATGCTCTCTCTCTCTTTATTTCTCGCTATCTCTCTCGCCTTTGTGGTAATGTTTAAGGTGTTTGACATAACAAAACCACAAAAGGACACAGCATTATCTACTGTGACCTCTGTCTGACACGAAACAAGTGATTTTAATTTCCTTTTACAAGATTGCAATTAACCGAATGCTGTTGTCGAGGAAGGGCATTTACTTTTAGACAAATGGGATGGGTTGTATTTTTTTTTTCACTACCACTACCCCGAGGAATGGAAGCAAATATCCCACAGTGGTCTCCCTATGAGGACAGATATGACACAAGGTCAGCTTTAATGTGGGGTCCCATATATCCAATTTCAACGGCCTATGCCACAAAGTGCTGAACTGTTATGTAATATCAATCCTCTTGTATGGCAATGAATGCTGGACAATCTCGCCAAGAGGAAACTGGAATCAATGGTTCTACAGAAGGACGCTGAAAATACCATGAATAGGGCGCGTAAGCCATGAAGAAACTATTCAAAATCAGAAAGAGACAGCTGAAATGTCTTGAGAAGGTGGGCTTGGAAAATTTGACACTCGGAGAACATATAAGACAGAAGGTACAGGAGAAAGCAGAGGCTTATCTACTTATACGAGCTTACATGAATAGAATGTAGAGGTCCAAGATTGTCCACATACTGAAGGGACATATTACTTGACGAGCTTGTCTGAATGGATGACGGAAAAGGAACAGACGTTACCTAGGACTACACGGGATAGGATTTTGTTTGGTTTGGTTTGTTTTACGGTATATCAACCTCAATGGGTTATTTAATGCCGACAAAATTTTTATTCCTGGTAATATTTTTTTTTCAAAAAGTATTTTTGGTAATATTTTTTTCAGAAAAGTATTGCTGGTAATAATTTTTTCTTCAAAAGATTATTGCGGGTAATATTTTTTTATAAAAATGTATTGCTGGTATTAAAACCTATTTTTTTTTACACCTTTTGACCCCATTTTGGTGGTTAACTATTTTACCCATAGCTGGCACCCTAACAGGTGCTATCACCCCGGGTCAGGGTGGACCTGGGAAAACCAGCAAATAAGAGGTGGTTCCATTCTCCTCAAAACCCCCTGATTAGATGACTTGCTGTCGGATGCCGTTTAGGACGCATAGAAGTTTGTTGAGAGCCATGATCGTCCACGTCCTGAAGGGACACGGTACCGAGAAGATTCCGCATAAAAACTAAATTCATTCACTTGCAGTTAGAAGCTTTATCTTTCTAATGACAAAGTACGCTACGATTCTCTTTCCTCCTTTTTGACTAATCATATTTTTAATACGTGGACTAAATTTAAAGTAATATGTCATCACGATGACAAAGAACGAGAGCCTGTCTATAAAACTAAATTCAGGCCTTTATCTGACCTCGAACACTGACCAGTGGTATCAGTCGAACATACGCAATTATCTCATTTCCGAGAGAATTTATTTTTACTCAGATTATATTCCAACAAATTATTTCCAAATTATCGATTATCTCCCTTGAAGAATGAACTATTCTTGAGGCTAGTAAGTTTGAAAGGAAAGCGTACCATATGGATGAGATTCAAGGGAAACAAGGATTTAAAATAATAGCAAACATGGAGATTCGTGCCAACAATAAAAGGGAATGTCAAAAGGACAGTTTTTCCTTTGACACCGTTATTATTTCAGCTATCATCACGCCTCGGCAATGTTTATTGTAAAAAAAAAAGCAATGATTGTAATTGTAATAAAACCGAAACATATAATGAACGTGAATTTATGTATTTTTTGTCCTTGAGAATTGACAACAAAGTATGAAACACTATTTATTTATTAGATTTTTTAATTACACTGTTATATTGTTTATTAGAATGATTGGCAAAACATCAGCTAATTGCCAATCAATTCGATTTTTAAAAATTGTTTTCATGTTTATTTCTTTATAAATTGGTAAGTGATAAATATTGCATTACATTAGTTTTAATTGTTTTATTTAAAACGCCTATTTATTTATAGATTTTTAAATTACACTGTTATATTGTTTATTGCAATGATTATCAAAACATCGATTAATTGACAATCAATTCGAAATTTATTTAAAGCTGCTTCATATATTTTAATAATTTAGCAAATGTTTAAATTTATGAATAAAAGATTATTTTGATATTTATTTCTTTATAAATTGGTAAATGATAAATATTGCATCGCATTAGTTTTAATTGTATTAGTTTTTAGAATGTTGTAAATGTAAAATTGTTCCTAGAATAATCAATCTAATAAATACTGCTGCTACTACTACTACTGTTACTACTACAGCAACAACAACAACAACCACAACCTCCACCAAACACTTCGAAATAATAGCAAACTTGGAGATTCGTGCCCACAATAAAACGGAGTGCATCTCCCGCGTGTAAAGATTTAAAGTGAGCTATTTGTTTTCCTTCAAGTATTTTGATAGCAATGGGTCCCGTTTTCGCCGACCATAAAAAAATGCTTTGTGATCCCTTTGAAGAGTATTAAAGTAAAGTCTCTAGACGGACAACGCTAGGAAGAAGAAGAGACGAATACAGACGGCAGTAGTTCACAACGCGCACGGCTTCAAAGAGATTCCCTTATTTATTCGCTCGTTTTCTTCACCAAGCTACGTGACACTTCTACTCTTCCTAGCCAAGCTACATGACACTTACACTTTCCTCCTCACTTTCTTCCTTGCCTCTTTCACCCCCCCACACACACACTCGAAGAAATCACATTTTTTCATCTTAACAAACAACTACAAACAATGAACTTTAACACAAGAACATTAACATACACGGAGAGAAAAATTTAGTTGAAAAACATGAAAATAAATATATTTTATATTTAAAAGCTCTTCTGTTGTACCATACGATAATGGGTATGTCCCCATTCACATAAATAGAGTAGTAAATACTACTGTGCTGGTCAAACACTATGCCTTCGGTTAGAGAGGATCCCCAGACGAGGCTATGTCGAAGGGCAGAATCTTGTCTCGGGAAACAGCTACCCGACCCCGTTTTATACGGGGTCTACAGGAAATTTTTGGCCGATCCTACGGGATCGGAATACCCCACATTAAATTCGGCCTTGTGCCACATCTGACCGCATGAGGCAGTTGGTAGATATCCTGCAGTCGGAGATTCATTGTGGAATTCACTTGACTTCTAGCAGTTGACTACATCTTCTACGCGCCGCTGGCGAATCTTATATGTGTTATTCTTGTCCTAAGTATTATCGTTCATTACCAACCTTTGTTTGATTATTCTATTCAGTAACCTTCCCTAGGTTACAACACTTTCTCGCCATTTTCTTTGTTGCAGGTGGATTCAAATCTGCAGCACACGTGTGTCATGTGCTTCTGAGATTTGCGTAAGCCATAATCTCTGGCGCAACCAAGCCGTGAAAATTCAAATACATGTGCTTGATATGAAAACAAAGAGGAAATTAACAAGAATTAATTAAACTGATTTTATCAGCGCTTTTTTTTTTAGCAAATGTTGAGTATGTTTTTCTAAATTCCCAAAACACTTGTTTGAGATAAAACATTAGAATGGGTTTATTTCTAATAAAAGCCCAAGACGCAAGCTACGAACTGGAGATGTCAAGATCAAGTAAGTACAGAAATTTAAATATCTGGGAAGGTGGAAAAGATGCCGCCGAAATCTGAACACGAATTGGACTATTGAAAGATGCCTTCCAAAAGCTAAGCAATTGCCGAGAAGTAGAAAAAATATTACAAAGAATCCTGGATTGCTAAGTGATCTCAATCATCTTATATGGCGGTAAATGTGGGACAATCTCCCAGAGACAACCGGAGGCAACCGAAATGTGGTTCTACAGAAGGATACTGAGAATTCCATGGACAGATCGAGTAAGCAACGAGGAAGTCTTAAAGAAAATGATAACAAAAAGAACAATTGTAATCAGAATCAGAAAGAGGGAGAGATGATGAAAAATGCAAGAGTGAATTCCAAACACATACTGGACGTGCGTATGATGGATTCCAGTAGCTAACTCCCGAAGCTGGATTAAAATAGATACATTTGTAAGACTATCTTCAGGTTTAAGACACAATCAACTTAAACATTTGTCAAACATAATCATTGCTTCAGTTTCTTGAAATTGGGTATTGGAGCGGTTGAGTTTCAACGTGGGTAATGTCATTGTCTACGTCAAACTCTCCAGCATTTTTTAGGAGCGGTTATAAGTTCAATTTTGCTACGTGTAGGACAAACAAAAAGACTTTCTGTTTACCATGTAAGGAAGAAGATTTCAAGATGTTGAGGAAATCAAAGAGAATGCAACCAGACAGCTGCTTGCTATCCCAACAAAAAGAATTCAAGGAAAGATTCCAGCAATGAAAATTATGCAGGATAAAAATGAGCAGCTTCAGAAGGGGAACTACTTTGAAGGATATTAAATGCTAAATTCATATGTGTTGTAGTTTTCCTTTTATAACACCAGACCCGATACTTTTTGATCAGACCTCATATATGATAACATTATCGCAAATAATGAAGGATGCCATGAGATTTTGAGAGTCAATATTTATGGGATGGATTTGAGCATGTTAAATGCCAAAGGGTTAAATGATGATCATGTAGAATGCTACACTGTTAAAATAAATCTTATGTAAAATATCTCTTATTGTTAGACTTTAAAAATAACTGAAAGAACTTATTTTGGATACATTAAGTTAGTATATGCTTCTTTTATGTGTCTAAATATGCATGATCCTAGATCACCATAATCTTCTGTTCTTTGTTAGAGGATGGAAAATGGAAGACTGAAATCCAAACACACATTGGACTAGAGAATGATGTATTCCAAAAGCTAACTCCTGAAGCTATATTAAAGTAGATGCATATGTAAAACTATCTTCTGGTTGAAAACACAACCAACCTAAACATTTATAAAACATAATCATTGCTTCATCTTCTGAAATTGGGTATTGGAGCGGTTGAGTTTCAATGCGGCCAATGTTATTGTCTACGTCCACCTCTTCAACATTTTCCGGAGCGGTAATAAATTCAAGTTTACTTGAACAAACCATAAGAAAATTCATTTCCCTATCAAACATGGTTCACATGTGCCATGAGCATAGGAGAGTTATAGATACTATAATTTCGGTCCTGACCAAACTGATAATTCGGACATATATTCCTTTAATGAAAACAACCAAGAAACTTGCAAGAAGATCAATCAACTGATTTTATCACCATTTTTATCAAACGTTGAATATGCTTTTCTAAATTCTCAAAACACCTGAGACGAACAGAAGGATGAGCTGAAATGTTCATAGGCTAGCTATGAAGGAGTTGATGCTAGAGATGTGAAATCTTGTATTCATTAATTTCAACACTTGTTATTAATAACTGCATTATTTCTTTCTAGCGTGAGTTAAAAAGTTGAAAAGGAGTGATGTTAGAGCTGTGAAATCTAATATGCGTTAATTTCAACACTTCTTATTAATAAGTACATTGTTCCTTTTCAGGTAAACTGATATCTGACTGTTCAAAGAAGACTGTTCATCCTTTTGGTCAAAAAGTCTTCAATAGCAAATGTAACGTTACCATAAAAGCGATACTGGTTCCCAGTCAAATATTTTTCATGTTGGCTAACTGATGTTACTCAAATCAGAAGAATTATGGAGGGTAATCAACTAGTTCAAAGCTACAGTCAGGTACATCAGCCATTGAAACCAAGGACGTGAGTGCTGGAGTATTGTTCTGATGAAACAAAACCCCTTTCGTCTGTTTTCCTGGGCATATCGTCTTGATAGGTTGTGACTGTTTCACCAAATTGGCATCGTACTCTCCACTGATAGTGGGATTCTTCTGAAGATAGTCAATAAACGCAATGCCTTTTGCCTAACCAAAATCTGGTATCCATTCCGAGTCAGACAGAAAACTGCCTGGCTCGCGACAAGCTGTCTTCGGACAGAGAGGAACCCAGACGAGACTATGCCTATGAGAAGAGTCTCGTCTGTGGAAATAGACAAAACCCGGGCCCGTGTATGCGAGGTCTAATTTTTGTCCGAGCTTATGGACTCGGAATCGCACCACCTAAAATACCGGCCTTGTGCCACATCCTGCCTTGTGGGAAGGTTTGGCAAATACCTAACCAAAATCTGAGGCTAACTCCATCCCTGCAGATGAAACAGTCTTCTTTGGTGCAGGTGAGAAGGGGTGTTTCCACTGCATAGATTGTCTCTGGCTGAAAATGATGAACACAACACTTATCCTGGATTAGGAAACGTTCAAGAAAACAATGTCAGATTTCACCGTGAGGTGACTAGTCTGTTAAGCTTTTGAGCAGGTGTCAGAAGACATGACACACACCAAGAAGAAACCTTCGTCATGCCAAGTTCACTGTGCAGAATATTCTCAGCTCTATTACGGGATATGCTAACAGCATCAGAGCATCAGCTAATTTGATTTATAGTCAATCGCCTGTCATCCATCACCATGTGGTAAGCACGATCAATGTTTTCCTCGGTGTTGGTAGTTGCAAGATGTCCTGACCTTGGGTCATCTTCAGGATTCTTCCTTTCCCTCTTAAATCCAGCTGCCCACTTTTGCACTATGGATAAAGCTGAAGCGCCACTCCCTAATGTATCACCCATGTCCTGCATGAATGTCCTTGGGGGACAAACCCTTTTTTATGCAGGTACTTGACAACACCACAATGCCAGATTTTGTCCATTTTCAAGAGAAGTCGCTACTAGTTACTTTTGAAGTTTTCTTTGAACAGTCAGATGTCAGTATACTTGGAAAGAAACAATGCAGTTATTAATAAGAAGGGTTGAAATTAATGCAAGATTTCACAGCTTTAGCATCATTCCTTCATAGTCAGCCTATGAGCTTTTCAACCCACCCTTGTATTAGAATTATAATCACGAACAAAACGTCGACGCAACTCCACACCGATCTTCAACACTCTTCTATCATTTCTCAACTCACACACCACACTCCCTCGGTTCCGAGCTCTGCCTCGTATTATTTTCCTCTGGGTCACGAGTCGTTAGCTTCACTGGCATTGTTGAATAATACTAACCTTATGGATCCTCCGGCTATCTTTTCCCTCCTCGGTTGGGGCCGGTGTGTTGTCACAATAGGGTTGATTCGGGTTTCTCAACAACCTACGATAATGGGATTGACGGCGAAGACTTGTGTGAACACCTTTATATAAGTTGTGTATCACAGACAAGATTGCGTAACTCCTGTCTGTGGCCGTGGTAAACATTTTTTTTCCGGCCTGGACGCACGTCGGAAATTAGGCTGGAATAAAAACTTCAATAAAATGAACAAATCTGTTGATAACTAACAACAGGTCTATAAGAAAAATTGGTTGAATAAAATGTCTATTATCTACTGCCAAAATCAAGTTTTCTACTGCAAGATAAATGATTTGGGAACTAATATAGACGCAAACGCTAAGGTAATAACCAGACTATCAGCTCTTCCCCAATTATTCAATGTAGTAATCAATCAGTCAACACTTTTTCAAATTAATAACTAATTAGTCGACTCTCCTTCCATTTTTCTGTCATGCGTATGTCTGTTTCCGCACAGACCCGGGAATTACGGGTATGCTTTTTCGCGACGGTTGTATTACGAGCAATTCCGGAACGTTCTGAGACGACCTCTCCTGGGTTGGCCGCTTCCCCTTTCTGACTGTCGGCCTAGGACCTTGTCGTTTATATAGACAGTCCCTCCAAAATTTCTCCACCCAACCGTCTTAATCTTAGGAGATCTTGTTAAAAAAACATAGTGTATTTCTTTTGTCTACTTAGAATCTTCAGGGCCTAAGAAATTCTGATAACACATTAATCAAGCCTCTTATTATCCGTGGGAAGTGAGCAGTGTTGGTAATCTTGGTTGTGGTCAATTTTACTAAATTTTTCTAGTTAATTCTGGGTTCGATTCTCCTTGGAACAGTTCTTAGTCATTTTATTATCTTAAAAACATAATTTTTAACGCATTTCGTCTTTAATTTTCTTCTCAAATATTCAACTTACTCTCCTGAGAATTTTAATAATCATTATCCAATTAGTAGTCCCTTAAAATCACCATCCTGTACTTTTATGCAATTAAACGTTTAAACAGTCATTATCCTGTTATTCACGCCCAGACAACGATTTGTGTATGATTTAAATAATTTTTTAAAGATATCTTTAACCTCTGAAAAAGGGTGATTTTAATTTTAACTTTCATGTCTATTTAGCTTCTTACATCTTTTCTTTAAAATATAACCATAAACTGTTCTTAAATTCATTTTATTATTTGAAAAATATGAAGTTTAACGGGTTTATTTTTGTAATTTTTTTCCCTATCAACAATTCACCCTAATCTATAATTGTAATCATTGTAAATATTCATTGGGGTTTCATTTTTAAAAGTTGTTATTTTCTATCCCCCTCCTCCCAGAAAAATTGTACATATAAAAACTAGTTAGGTCTTCATAGAGACTTTGGGGTATTATGGTGACTGTAGTTAGGATCAAAGGTAAGAATGAGTTGTTTTAGTGTAAATAATACTATTGTATGTTTAGGTCTATAATTGTGACTAGCTAAGTTTGAGATAAGAACAGCCTTTCCCTATCGTCCCTTTTGGCCTTGTACCTCATTATTGTATTTTCAAAATAAACATTACTCTCCTGAGAATTTTAATAATTATTATCCAGTTATTATCCAAATCACCATCCTGTAATTTCATGCAACTAAACGTTTAAACAGGGTCTGTGTCTTGTTACAGAATGACTTTATTTCTCATAAAAGCTCAACATGCGAACTACGAATTTGAGATGCAGATGCCAAGTAAATACAACATTTTAAATATCTGAGAAGTGTTTTAACAGGGAGGGGAAAATGTGAGGCCGAAATTCGAACATGCATTAACTTAGAGAAAAATGTATTTCAAAAGCTAAGCAAAATGCTGAGAAACAAAATTTCATTAGAAACAACGAAAAGGCCGTTGCATGCTAAACGATCAAAAATTACTTCTTCCATGTGCCACGTCCCTTCAGAACATGGTAGCTCGCTACCGTCACCTATCAAACTTACCCACAATATGTCCTGTGAGTATCAAAATTTTCAAGCCCCCTTCATTATGTACCCCAGAAATTTCAACTCTTTCTGATGCTAAGTATATATCTCCTTTTTATTTCCATTTTCTTTAAAACTTCGTCGTTGCTTACTCACTCCGTTCATAAAATTCTCAGTATCCCTCTGTAGAACCAGATTTCAGGTGCCCACAGTTTTTTGTTCATCTGTGGGTGATTGTCCAGCATTCACTGTCATATAAGAGGGCAGATATTGCGCAACAGTTCAGTACTGTTTTCTTTGTTTCTACCGATTTTTTTGTTTCTTAATACTTTACTTAGCATCTGGAAGGCACCTTTCGCTATCCTAATGCGCCTTCAGATTTCAGCGTCGTACAGTCCCTATCCTAATGAAGCTGAGCTCTTCTTAATTGCTTTAATTCATAGTTCCGCCCTGACGCAGGGTGGTAGCACCTGTTAGGATCCCAGCTATGAGCGAATAGTTAACCGCTAAACTGGGGTTAAAACACCGTGAAAGTATAAAAATACCAGCAATACATTTTTGAAGAAAAAAATACCAGTAATAGATTTTTTTTTTAATTGAAATTATTAATCCTCCCAAGAAAATTAAATTTCGGCATGAAATGACCCATAAAGAGTTGATATGCCGTTAAAACACACAAACAAACAGAAAGTCAATAAAAGTCAGCCTTTTGAGTTAATAAAATATATTTCCTAGCATATAAAATGTCGGCGTGCATGTATGGTAGGACTGAAGCATAAGGAATTTCCATATTTTTGAAACAGATTGTAATATTTTGAATAATAAAGAATAAAAAATAACATGTGTAAATAGGTGTTTCATATTGATCAAGTGCGTGAAATAATCTATGCTTCAATTGAACTGGCAATCGATTCTATCAATGTGTAAATTATATCGCATGCTCACTTACCATGAAACTTTGATTTGTCTTGTATATGAGGAATTTTTTCTATGTAACGTGACCTTCAGGACGTAGGCGATCACAGGTCTCCACAACTTCCTATCCTTTGTAGCGCAGTCTTTTTTACCGTCTATCTCACTCCTTGTTCTACTATGCATACACATAAGTTTATCAGTTTGTTGGCTCACTGCCTTCACCTATCCTTTGATATGTCCTCTCAGTATCAAATTTATCTTCTTTTTTTTTTTCATCTCTCCTAAACTTTGTTCTGTCCTCATTTAACTCAAACAAGATGCGTTATTTTCATCACTCTTGTCTTCAAAATGTTCTGTGAGCATAAAATTTTCCAAGCCCTCCTTCCTCATTGTGCGTCTGTAAAATTTAAGTGGTGTCTCTTTGTTTCCATAGATGTCTAAAATGTAAGATTTGCAACAGTCACACATTTTTATATAGATCCATTCTCTCCATGGCAAGAAATCTTGAAGCTTTGTTGTTGGAAGTTTTAACCAGAATCACTTTTTGGAATATTAACACGTGACAAGTGACATCACCAAGCAATGGATGCATGACACATTTAGATGCCTGGAATTTGATAGCAGGAATCAGTTTCGATAATATTGTGTCAATGTTGGTTTTGTATTTCCAGATGACTAAATAATCTTTAAAACTCACAAGTAATTTTAGTTGGTTCTTCCTCAGTGTTGAATCATTTATACAACTAAATGGCATTTTGGTAAGCGATTATATATATATATATATATATATATATATATATATATATATATATATAATTGATTTTGCCCCAAGCAAGGCAATAAAGTCACTGAGACACGAGGATTTACTGGGTGTGGAAGCGTTAGAAACAGAAACATTGTTAAGGAGCAAAAACAAAAGAAGAGTAATCGGGGGTGGAGGGGGCAGTAGATTGCATTTTAGCAGATTAAAGTTAGTGGAAAAGCATGGAGCTGGAAGGGAGTCCCACAAGCAAGAAAAGAAACTGTTAGCATAGACTTTATGGTTACATCCAGCCAACTCAACTGCAAATTGATGAGACCTCATCATCAGTCTACTACTGCACTTAAATTCAAAGAGCCTAGACACTATAGCAGGGTTCATCGAAAACAATTACTATGAAAGTATTTATAGAAAAATCATATGAAAGGAACCTTATGGTGTTGGAAAAAGACTGAAGCTGAGATGATAGAACAGTACCAATAATATTGCCGATTCTTTGGATTTGATCAAGGAGCTCAAGGTGAATAGCAGTATGCGGAAGCCTTATTCTAAGCATAGATGAATGGTAGATTTATAGACATGTATGACAGATTCAGGAGCGAATAATTGTTTTATATGACACAGCGAACCAACTTTCTTAGCAATGGATTCAATATATAATAATAATAATAATAATTATTATTATTATAATTATAATATAAAAAAATAAAATCAGGAGATACTTAAAAGATATTTCTGGAGAAGTATCAGGTCATCCCATAAGTTCTGTCCGAATTTTGAATAAAGAAAACAAGTGACCAAATGTTACATTTAATTACAGATTCAATCAACAATGTATTTTCCCTGATTATCTATGACTTCCTTCCATCTATTAACAAGCTTACTAATTCTATTACTGTAAAATTCTTTTGGCTTTGATTCGAAGAACTCACAAAAGTCAGTTTTAGCATCTTCCTGTGTTACAAAAGCTGTTTCTTCCAAATGATTCTGTAAGCTACGAAACAAATGGTAGTCTGAAGCAGCAACATCGGGAGAATAAGGTGGATGAGGAATTTTCTCCCAAGTTCTTCGATCTTTTGTGACGTGATTCTTGCTGTGTGGGGTCGCGCATTGTCCTGATGAAAGATCACCTCTTTTCGATTCACTAGAACAGGTCTTTTTTTTCCTTTTGCCCATGAAGTTCCCTTCTCGGCTGTGGCTGGGGTCCTTCCCCTTTACCAAACCACTGTCTACGACGCTTAATATTTCGATAAAAGATCCATTTTTCGTCGCCAGTCACAAGTCTATCCAAAAAAGGTGAAACAAGTTGGCGAGAATGGAGAGAAGAGCAGATGTCAACTCGGGATTTGATGTTGTTTTCAGACAATTCATGAGGCACCCATTTTCCAAGTTTAGAAACTTTTTCAAGTTGTCGAAGATGACGATGAACAGTTGTATGGTTTGAACTGAGAACAACTGCCAATTCCTCAACTGATAAAGCAGGATTTTCTTCAAGGGCTGCTTCAAGAAGCTTTTCATCAAGCTCAACTGGACGTCCGGTTCGATCTTCATCTTCAAGAGTGAAATCTCCACCTCTGAATTTTGCAAACCATCTTCTGCAAGTTCTTTCATTCACACATTCCTCTCCATAAACTGAGTGAATGTTTCTAGCCGCCTCGGCTGCTGAGTTTCCTTTCTTGAACTCATAAAGCATTATGTGCCTCAAATGATTCTTGGGTACTTCCATGTTAGCAGGGTTTTAATCAAACAAAATTTAATTTTATTGTTCTCTGAAATAAAATTTGATCAGTTTAAATGCATCTAAACATAAAAATAATGTTCAGCTCCATTAGACATTATAAAATACTCTTTAAATTTCGTTTATTTTAACAAAAAGTTAAAATTCGGACAGAACTTATGGGATGACCTGATAATGTTTTTTTTATTTATTAATCCTACAGACTTTATCACTTTAAGCGTAATTTTTTGTGGATACTCATAGCTCTGTTTATTTTAAGCAGCATATTTATTTTCATCTAACGACATGAATATTTGAGAAATCTTATTAAGGATAAAAGATTCGCCCTCCGGCATGATTCAAACCAGCACACACCTTTTCATGATAAATCATTACTAGATCCGACATACTTGTAACTAATGCTTTAAGATGCCACCACAGAAGGATTCAAAGTTAGTAATTCAATTGGGTTTCCAGTTCCTTCGAAATTCTACCTCATTTCTATACTTTTAATGTTTTCACCTAACTGATTTTTTTACTATTTAATTTTTCTACAAAAAGCATCGATAAGTTCACATTCCTTTTTCCCCATCTTTTGAAGAGGAGTAGAGGTTTATCCGTCTTTTTTGTTTAGGGTTAAGTTGCCAGTTTCTGCTAAATTCTACTTCAACTCTATATTTCTAATGTGTACGCCTAAAAATTTATACTATTATTGGGTTTCCGGTTCCATCCAAAGTATGTTCCTTTTCTTTCACTTCCACTGTGTCTTAGTGGAGTTATCGATTTATTTGGGGTGAATTGATTTTAAAAAAAGATAATAAAAATGTCAGATTAAAAAGAGAAAAACCATAAATTTATGTGTATATAATATATTTAAAAGTTTAGTGTTGAATCAGACCAGGAAACAATAGTATTAAAAAGTGCTCAATACACATGTACAAAAACATAAACATGTAGAAAAAATAACATGTAGAGCTTTTAACTTTAAAAATACGGAGGTTAGTTGAATCCGCTACCTTGGTTTCAACTTTACGTTTTTTAGTTTTTTTTTGTTTTGGGGGGCGGGTAAAAAAAAAAAAAAAAAAGGGCGTTAAGATATCATTTGATAAAAATCACTTGAGGATACCGTCAGGTTGAAACCAAGGTAACGGATTCAACTGATTTTTAAAATCATATATAATGAAATGGACAAAGTCCGACAATTATTTTTTAAGACATTTTTTTATGCTTATACGTTCTTTTTTATAGATACAAATATTTAAGTAAATGCTCTGTTTATTATAAACAGTATTAACAGAGCATTTATTTAAATATTTGTATCTATAAAAAGAATGTATAAACATAAAAAAAAATGTCTTAAAATATAATTGTCGGACTTTGTCCATTTCATAATGTATGACGTCATTTGTTTACATTTGGATACGCATTGAGCAGATGTAAATGAATGAAAAAAATCATGGACAATTGTGTTTAAAATCAACCTTGCTAAGCAAACGCTCCTCTGTTGCCCAATCGGTTAAGGCACGTCAGGCTATATGACGGTTCCGTATAGGATAAAGGTTCGATTCCTGTCGGAGGACGCATATTTTCTAAGAAGATTTCTCGGACATTCAGGCAGGTAAATGTTGTTAATACTGTTTATTATAAATAGAGCATTTACTTAAATATTTGTATCCATAAACAGAACTTATAAACATTAAAAAATGTGTTATATATATATATATATATATATACTGTGTATTTATCAGCATTTTTCATTGATGCATGTTTCATTAAATAATATAGACAACTGTTGTCTATATATTTTATGTAAATTCTTTTCATATCGTCTGATAAGCTTAATAACATTATCATTAAAAGACGAAATAAAATTATATTGATATATATATTTCGGCTTACATAAGCCATTATCAAAGATGACAATTACATTAAACAATACACGGACAAAACAATAAATCTTCAATAAAAATAATAAAGCTTGGAAATCTTCTATGCAAACAAAACCAGACTATCATTATTGCTACGTACGCGTATTAATATATTGTACAGTAATTGTCATCTTTGATGATGGTTTATGTAAGCCGAAAGCTTAGATAGGATTAAAAAAACATGTATCAATATGGTGATTTTCTTTCGTCTTTTAATGATAATGTTATTAAGCCTATCAGACAATATGAAAAGAATTTACATAAAATAGACAAAACTTGTCTATATTATTTAATGAAACATGCAAATATATATATATATATATATATATATATATATATACATAAACACACAAATATAAATATACACATTTATTTAGGTTTCAAATTATTTTTGTAGGTTAGGAAAAAAAAAAATTTATCTTGGACAATGTGCTAGAAAATTTTTCATCAACAAGTGCAAAAATATGAACCAAAATTTAATACTAAAAATTTTATTCAGGATATACCAGCATCAATTTTATTAACAAGAAAGAAAACTGAAAAGTAAAAGAATTTAAATAACTCAATGTTAAGTGGTTACATTTGAAAAAAAAAAAAAAAAAATTCCTTTTAGAAGAAAAAATTAAAGCAACATGGCTAAATCATCAATATATTTTTCAGCTCAAATACTGCCATGTAAAATCTTAAGTGAATAAATAAAGAGGAAAGTTTTCTTTCATTTGAATAAATAAATTTTTAATTCATTTGGCAGAATGAGAAATAAGATGAATAAAATTTAGAAGTCATGGGTCACATGCAAGCCAATTTGTTTTCCATGAGGAAAATAACATTTATTCAAATTTTGATGATTTTATTGTGTTCTCACTTGTTCACTCACACACTCTCATACATAAACATATATATAAACGATGATTAAATACAATGTTTATTGAAATTTTGTAAAATATGAAAAAATTATCTTCAACAAACTTCTTGTTGAAGATAATTTTTTCATCATTTTAAACCACTGGCGATTTTCACTAAGGAAGATCATATGTGTAAACTCCATTTGCTGTAGAAAAATGAAATGCTCATATTTTTTTCTCAAGAGAAGAAACATACTTTTAATTAAAGAATATGTTTGCCGAATCAAATGAATAAATTAGAAACAAATCACATGCAACTGAGTGTGTTAGTCATATTTGTCATCAGGATAATGTTATACCAAAACTTCAGGTTTTTTTTAAATTAAAGAAATAATTTTTCAAAAAAAAAAAAAAAAAAAAAAAAGAAGAAGAAATCAACTTTTCCCCCCTTTTCTTAGGCAGATGCTTATAGTCTTCTGTGGTGAAAATGCCTGCAGTACCTTCAAGACAAAAAATCAGCTTGAATATATTTTTAGTCGTACAACCCACGTTATGATGAAAAATATATCTCAAGCAGCCCAGTGCTCAGAAAAAGTTGCCCTTGCTTGTTTTAAATAGTTTAAAAAATAAAAAAAATGAAGGAAAAGGTTTCAGTTATTTTTAATATTTTTGTTTTCTTTCCATCTTTTAATTTAAACAGAAAAATTTTAAATATTCTCTACGCAAACACACGCATATATATATATATATATATATATTGTGTATTTGGGCAACAATCCCACTTTTATACAAGTTTTGTTAAACTGACAAGGTACTGTGATGGTTAAGCTTTTTATTTAATTTTTCTTGTGTTCATACAAGTGTTTTCTTTTCTGGGCACAAAATGTGTAAAAACTGCCCAAAATTTTTGCATCTCGAAGTACATTCGGTTGTTCTTTTAGCCATTATCAAGGCTAAATGTATTATTTTCTTTATGTATTTATCAAAAGTTATAGGAGTGTTTTTTCAAACATGGTCAGCACATTATGACCGTGTTCATTGTTAATGTTACTGAGTGTTCGCTTTTCTTTTTTTTATTATTAAGACTTCCATTATTTTTATCCCCATTTTTTTTTTTTTATGTTGCAGACAGTTTATGCCCAGAAAAGAAAACATTTGTCAGTCATCTTTAACAAAATACACACACACATATATATATATATATATATATATATGCAAGTAGGATTGAGAGAAAAATTACACATACACATACGTGTGTGTGGGTAGGAGAATAACAAAAAATGCTTGTATACAAAAGACATCATTTATAATTTAATTTGTTGAAAATTATGTCTAAACTATAACACTTGCAAACAAAGAAATCATATTTCTATAGCTACTATTTTAAGTAGCCAACCTGATTTGTTGCAAACGAGACAAATAAGAGAAGAAAATCAGTAACAGAAACATACGTTGAAAATCCAAATCTTAATATTACATTTTTTCTTTTTAACAGGCTGTTTTTGGTTAGAAGTATTAAAAAAAAAAATGCATACTTTGCAATTGCCATCACTTATAATACTTTAAAAAAAAAAAAAATACCACAACTGTTATTTTTTACTAAATTTCATGCAGCTGAAGAGCCACTCAAAGTAGAGCTTTACAGTCAAAATGATTATGACGAATGAGCTGTGTAATATAAATGGAAGAGAAGATTATGCGGAGAATAATGACTGACCCTTGACTGGAAGAGATCAAGATTGAAAAATTCAAGAAAGCCCCCACACACGAGTCTGTTCCACAAAGTGGCAGTTCTTGAGAAGAAGCAAGTGGAGTGAAACTTCCTCCTTAGAACTGGAATATGGAAGAAATGAGGATGGTTTGACTTTGCAGAAGTGGCATGGCACGTGCTAACTGTAAAATTGTTTGAATTGGTGGAACTACAGAAAGGAAGTCATTGGAAAAACATGTTCTCTTGGATACTCCAGGCGTGCCCTTTGGTTTCACTTTGAAATGAAAGGCTTCGAAGCTGGAATACGAGCATGCAATCCTGCATTTTTTAACCTGCAAACAACCGTTTTCCTTGAGATCTTATCTGTCTCTTCATTAAATTTACGGGTAATTGATGTAGCAGTTTCAAAACGGTTTTTTGTAGATATTCTAACAATTCTTTGATCTTCTCTTTGCGATGTTTTTGGAGGTCTGCCGGTGTTTGGTTTTGCATCTAACGTTTTATCGGTTTTATACCTGCTAATTACACGAGGAACGACACTTTTAGACCTATGGAAAATATCAGAAATTGACTTTTTTTTTCTTGATAGTTAGCGATAATGAGTTTTTTTTTTTCTTCAAAAGAGAGCGTTTTGGATGTAGAATTTGCTATATTGCTTAAAAATAAAGTCCTAATGATAAATGAACTTTTACTTATTGTTGAAAAGCTCTGAGTTTTTTAACAATGTAAATTAAAAGTTTATGCAAATTATCGTTTCTTAACTTTTGTCCAGTAGCTTATTTCCTTTGCTCCATTTAATCTTTATTTAAAAAAAAAAAAACTATGTAAATTTTTTTAACTTTGTATAATATTTATGCATTACACCCTAATCTTTATTCGGTAAAAATTTCATTGCTAATCATGCATTACTTTTTAAGTAATACACATATTTATTTTTTTGTTGTTTCCGTTCCTTATATTATGGCCGCTAGTGTATGTGTGTGTGTGTGTATATATATATATATATATATATATATATATTGCATATGGTGATCCATAATTAGAATTCTGGTTTGATATCTGTTCCATTCAATGTATCTAATACAAAAGATACCAACTTTATTTGGATTTATTTTTGAAATAGTAAAACTTTGAGGTCAGTTTGTAAGCAAAAACCTACAGAAATGATGTATTTCTGTAAATTTTATTGTATGTTCTTTAAAATTAAATGCTCAAAAATTGGTAAAAGCTACGAATCTAATTGTTGGTGTCAGTACTTACCACACAAAACCCCAGTTTTCACCCTGAGTGAAATGTTGATCTAAGAGGAAAAAAAAAACAAAAACAGAAACATGGCTTATTAACATATAGGACATCAAATATCCTAGACATATTACTAGTAAAGATAGTTAGATTTCTTGTAAAGAAGACATTGACAAAATATAGCAATATTTACTTATTGATTTTGCTCTTACAGGTTAAAGAAAGAAAGAAAGAAAAAAAAAAAAAAAAAGAAATTAAGAAATATGATTACCATATTTACTCATATATAAGTCATCATGTATAGTATAATCCCAATTTTTTTTTTTTTTTTTTAACCCGACCAGGAAAAAAAGAAAAATTAACCTGTGTATAACACAAGTGGATACTGAAATACATGCTTTATTAACTTATTCCAAAAAAAATTGTATAAAGCTGATCATAAAAACTTGTACTATACTCGAGTATAGAAGGGATATAACATAGTATTTTTTTCTCCAATGTACGAGAATTAGTAAATCAATCTGTTATGGATACGAATCAAATACAACAGACTTTTGCAATAACAGGAATCTACATATATCAGTGTCTAGCTATTTGGTTATCTTACACATATGAATGAAAGAGGTACAAAGAATAAAATAAGTAAAATAATAGAAAAACTATAAAATAATATCTACTCAACAAAGACAAACATAAAAATATAATTGTCTATATAACGTTGTTATGAAGTGATAGATTTTTAAAATGTTTTTTCTTAATAGACAATTCTAGTGACATTACGCCATTTTCCTCATTAGTTTTAATTAGAAAAATTCCAAATTTTGTATACAATCATTTTTTTTTTTTTTTTTTTTGCTAATAAGGGTTTATGCAGAAATCATTTCAACATGGTTTCAGCATAATTTGAACCAGAAACCCACTTGTGTAGGTTAGAGCTGTGTTGCAGTGACTGTAAAACATTTACAAAATGCTTGCTTGTTTCTTGACTTTTTTTTTTTTTTTAAATGAATTTCAGTTTCTCTTAAAAATTATAAAAACCATAAAATCTAAATTCTTGTTAAATGATCAAGTCTACATGTTTGATGATTTTTATGGCTTATCAACCTTTGCAGGTTATTTAAGTCAGAAAATATATTTTTTTAGATTTAATTTTTTTTTTTTTTTTTAATTTCTTTTTACTGATTTATTTATCAACCTATAACTGGGGGAAGACGTGAATTTATACTTTTTCTGAGAATATTTGCATGCAAGTGAATATAGCAAACCAAATGGGAATCGGAATTCGGCTCTGATTAATAATCTTGAGTCATTATCCATTACACCATATCCAAGGTTACAGCACCTTGATATTCCCAAACAGTTAACCATCTAGGTACTGACAAGGCTTGATATTGCTTAACTTTGGTGATCGTACAGAAACTGCTGTTTCAATGTGATGTGGCCATAAGTCTATCTACTTTAGTTAAATAATTCCTAAATTATCAAAGGTAATTAGTATTACTAAAAAAATGGTGTCTGATTTTCTACTTTTTATCAGTCCAATCCATCTAATCCACCCTCAACAGCCTTTTGGATAATTCCTTTCCAGTGGGATAATCAATCTCTTTTACAATATGTGGCTCATGTCTAACCCTCTTTGTACAGCATCATGTGGCATAATTTTGAAATGAGACAGGTCCTTCTCAAAGAGCCCTATCTCTCCAGTTATTAAACCTGTAGTTGCAGAGAGGATTCATATCTTACCCAAGGATTTTTCTGTGAAATTGAGTGGAGCAAAATTGACTGGAGTTTGAACTGTTTGCTAATTTTTCATTCCAAGTTGCTAACCACTGAACGAGCTGCATATCTATTCTTGGATAAAAATAAATTAACATTTTAATTGTTCATAATTGAAATAGCCAAAATAATTATATTTTATAAATGAATGTGAAAAGCATTTCTATGTTGCTGTTTTTTTTATAGTGTTTTTTTTCTAGCTATTTTCTATATTAAGAGCACAAGAGACAATGTGTCTAAAGTTTTGTGGTCAAAGATTCAAATGCTTTTCAACCAAATTCAGAGAAGTAGAAACTTCAACAAGAATATTTTGTAAACAATGTAAGCCTTCTAATACTATTTAAAATAATGGAATTTGTTTTCATCAAAAACATAAATAAACAATGGCCATGGATTTAAAACAAAAGCTATTACAGGAATCACACTAAAGTTCATCAAAATGAAATCAGCAAATTGCTGTTATTCTTAAATGTTACAACAGGAAATGGGTTTTTAGTTATACCTTGAAAGGAGTGTAGATATGATAGCAGAGAAAATATAATTTAAAATTACACACAATATATATATATATATATATATATATATATATATATAGAGAGAGAGAGAGAGAGAGATATCTATGTCTGATTGAATAATTTACAAACATTATATCTGCTTATTTTTATAATAATCATGACTTTTTCTGTATGTTATAATTTAAAAAAAAAAAAAAATTTTGGATACGAAAGGATTATAATAATAAGACCTAATGTTTGTAATTTATTCAATCAGACATGCCTAAAAGAGAATTTGCTGCCTAAATATATATATATATATATATTAGTGATTTTCCAAGCATAGCTCAGATGTGGCACAAGGCCGAAAGTATGGGGCACCCAGCGAGGATCAAACTCACTACTCAGTTGTAATTGTTCTAGCGAGACAAGCTTGCTAACCATTACACCATCCCAAGGTGCCCATATATATGTGTGTGTGTGTGTGTGTGTGTGTGTGTGTGAAAAAGAAGTTGAAAATTTAACTTGAGTCTTTAAGAATATTTGCTTAGAGTATGCACAGTGGAGTAATGGATAGAGGCTTGGATTGAGGAATCAGAGATCCGAGTTCAAATTCCAGTCAAATATTACATTCACTTCCATGCTAATACCATTGAGAAAGGTATGAATCCTCTTAACCCCCAGCTATGGGTAAATAGCAGGACAGACCGTTTCTATAGCCTTGGATGGCAACCAGTCTACCACAGAAAGAAATGGCAACCTAATGCGGGGAAGAAAAAAATCTACCTCGTCAGCCATACATTGAAAGATATGATACCTAAGCATGTATTACACATGGCACATCACTGACTGACTTAGAGTAACCTTGCCTGTTTCACAGCTTTATGATTTTCTAAAGTTAAATTTAGATGAAGAGACATTGTGGCTATGCCACAATGTGTTCCATATCTGTGTATGTGAGACATTGTGGCATTGCCACTAGACTCTCCATCTAAATTTAATTTTTGAAAATAAGAACTGTGAAACTGGTAAAGTTACTCTAAATAAAAACTCCAGTTGCATATTCAACTTCTTTTTCCCATAATTTTTACCAGTATGAGATATATATATGACAATAAGGAAAACCTACTAGTGACATGTTTCACTTAGAGAAGGGACTTTAGGCAAATAACAGTTTTACTAATGGAATCAATCTTCAACATAAAAATTTGGAAAGAAACAACAAATGCAGGTTATATTTTACATTAAAATGTTCAAGATACAGATGCTCAAACTTTGAATTTAAATTTTGATGTCTAAGATCTTAAACTTGGTCAATCGCATCTCGATTTTTATTGTTTACATAATTGTTGTTTTTAATTATCCCACATTCTATCAATGGTAATTTTGTGGGCAAAGGAGATATATTGCATGATACAGCATATTGCCTGATCCCACACTAGTTCTGTAGGCCCAAATGGAGAATATGGAGCCCTAGCTTTCAAGGACAGAGGAAAATAATGCATAATATACTTATTTAGCTTAAGTGAATGGATGGTGGGACAGGAGTTATGAGAATTAACAGAAAGACAAAATTTGAGTTACATAAGACAGGATGTTGTCAAGAGCTCTGATCGCCTACATCCTGAGGTGACCTAGCACATAATGGCAGTGGTGTTGGTGCCATAGTTCCCATAGTAAATAGGTTTGCACAGTTGTCACCAGCCAAGGCTAAAGAGTCCAGTCTTCCTTACTATTTAACCTATATAGTTGGGGAGAGAGAAGAGATGGATTCATATCTTTTCCAGGGGTATTTGCATTTAATAAACTTGAATGGAATTTGAACTCAGCTATCCATTACATCACCCACACACCTTACTGTACGAGACAGAATCCCCCAACATTAAATTTACTCCCTGAGATGAGTGCACTTTCAATATATTTTTGCCATAATAATTTTTCTCTTTTAATCAGAACAACATCCTTAAGTCAAAATTATGGTAAAAACTAATACAATGGATACCTAATGTAATAAGTGTGTTTAATAAATGATCCTTTTCAGCTTCATAAATTTTTTTTATCTAAATTTCTAGATGTCTTATCAATGTACACTGCAGTTCAAATGTATGAGGTACTCCTGGTAATTTAAAAAAAAAAAAAAAAAAAAAAAAAAAAAATAAAATAAAATGATTTTTTTTTATTAGAAATTTTATGAAAAAGAAAAAAGCATTTTATGATTACATTTTGCTCTCATCAAAATATCCTCCTTTAGCCTTGATTACTGCAGCACAAATTTTTGGCATTTGCTGCAAAAGTTTGCGAAAATATAAGTTTGATAAATACTTGAATTCTCGTTTCAATGACTCTAAGAGCTCTTTTCATTTTTTTTTTTTCATTCTTCTGTCAAGTTCATCTCATGCTAATTCTAGGGATGGCTTCAAACATATGAACTGAACTGTATACCGCAGAGCTACAGTTCAAAAGTTTGAAGCCACTCTCAGAATTAACATCGGGTGAATCTGACATAAGAATGAAGAAAATTAAATAGAACTCTTAGAGTCATTGAAACAAAATGGAGTCAAATATCAAACTTGTAATTTGAGAAACTTTTACAACAAATTCCAAAAATGTGTGCTGTAGTTTATTAGTACAAAAAGAAAAAAAAAAAGGCATTTTATGATTAAATTTTGTTCTCATCAAAATATCCCCCTTTAGCCTTGATTACTGCAGCACAAATTTTTGGCATTCGTTGCAAAAATTGCCAAAATAATAATGATAATTGCTTGAATTCTTGTTTCAATGACTAAGAGCTCTTTTTTTTTTTTTTTTTTTTCCATTCTGCTGTCAATGCTATTCTATGCTAATTCTGAGGGTGGCTTCAAACTTTTGAATTGTAGTGTATTTAATGGGATATTTTTTTTGCAACTTATTTTGTAAATTGCTTTTCATAATTAAGCTCAATGCATTAGTTATTCACTAACTGACCATAATCTTAAAGAAAGGAGCTCCAATTGAAACAAGAAATTTATTAAAAGGTGTAAATGTATTGAAAGTGCACTGATTTTGGAATTGTCTACAGTAAATTTATGTCCACTGTCACAGAATAGATCTCTCTGCCTCACAACTAATGCAACTTGGGATAATGAAAAACAATGAGAAAAATGAAATGATAGAATACTGACTGATGGCTTAAATTTGACATCCAGATACACTGGAAGTCAAAATTTAAACCTAAAGGCATCTCTGGGTCAACATTTCACCATAAACCATAAGCAGTGTTTGTCTTTCCACTCTGTCCCACTTATATATAAAATGGATTCCATCAATAAAACCAATGGTAGTATTAGCCACTTCCCTACACGGAAATATTTGGCATTCATTGAACAGAGCAGCCTGTACTGTTTTCGGTGGAAATTTATAAAAAATCTACCTCTTAAAACAATTTTTCATGAAAACAGGTTTCTCAAGTTCAGTAGCTGTTATTTTTCTTTCCATTATTGATGAGGGTTTCCTTCTGAACCTTTTACTTGATTATGTCATTTTTCTCTTCAAGTTACATATGCTAGGATGGTATCAGTTTTATTTGAAAAAGTTCATTCTTAGAATGAAACAACGCCAAAAGGTTTTTCTATCCCACAATTCATTTGATTACCCTTATTCTGATTTTATATACATATACGAATAAAAAGAGACAAGAGGAAACACTATACTCAGCCAATACATTTTTTCCTGAGGGACTTTGTTAAGGCAATGTAGGATTTATTATGCTGCAATGCAACAAAAATAACAACAATATCCACAGTAATAAATTTAAAAACAAAAAAAAAAAAACAAAATGATACATAATACTAACTACCAACTTCATAACATCCACTAAAATACTGTCTCCCGTCAAAACGACATCCAAATAGTCACAATCACTTCCAAAACTTATGTGGATATAATCAGAACTAAAACCACTCGTAACAATAATAATTCAGAAACAGGCATATACAAAAATAAAATTGCCAAAATTCTTCCTCACAATGCATTAGAAAAAACATGCAGCAATTTAAAAAACATATCTATGAACACAAAATGCATGTCAGAAATAACAATTTAACAAATGCACTAGTGATACACAGAAATAAATTAAACCATAATTTTGATCTAAAAAGGCGACACATCAAAAGAGAGTAATTTACTTGCCGCCATTGTATATTATCAAAATATCAATCCACACCTTGTCCCCCCCCCAGTCTCGACTTTCTCTGAAAGAATTACTGCTTCCCTATGCCAACATATACAACAAATATGTTGGAAAAAAAAAGTAAAAAAAATAAAAAATAAATAAATAAATAAATAAAAATAAATCAAAAGGAAATGGTTAAATCCATCACTGCAGTCTTTGAAGATGTACCACACAAATATCCATCTTCTTACACCATAACAATCTAATGACAATCCAAACATTCATTTAAGAGAAAAAAGAAAAAAGAAAAAAAAGAAAAAAAAAAAAAAAAAATATTACTCGCTCACTTTACTTTTCACCAGACTTTGAATTAGGTCACTTTGTTCCCTCTACATACTTTGACTGTCCCCTCAACCACCTGATGAACATTCATGAATATTCTCAAATTTCCAAGCCTTGATAAACCAATGACATTTTCTTCTCTGTGCAACTTAATAAATCCTACACTGACTTGATAAAGTCCCTTGGAGAGAAAAACGTTGGCTTAGTTTTTTTTTTACCATCTTGTCTCTTTTAGAGATACACTATCTGAGAATATTTTTACACACACACACAGCCAAGATCAAAATAGCTTAAAAAAAAAAAAAAAAAACAAACAAAAAAAAAAACAAAAGATTTTCCACTATAAACGGTTTACCAATGCAATAAAAAGTGCTCAATATCACAAGGAACAATAGCACCATTGGTAGAGGAGGTTTTTTCAAGCAAAAAAGTGCTCGACAATATTGGGCCACTAAAGACACCCATGTCAAATTTTTTTTTTTTTTACAGCTATTTTGATCTTGGACAGATAGGTTAAATACCCTGTGCAAGAAAAATGGTTCACTTATCTTGGACTTTCCTGCTGGTTATAAGAGTTCCTATTTTCATATAGAAGAGTTACTGATTGCTTGATGATTGTGCAAAAATGCATGAAACTGTAAATCGTGGTCGGTCCACTTGACTGAAAATATATTAAAGCTCTGCCATTTATGGCATCAAGCACTGCTTTTTTTTCTGTGTGCATTCTTAGGCAGACTCTTTTGAGAAATGCTCACTCATAAGGGCCCACTATTGTCGAGCACTTTTTTTTTTTTTTTTAAAGCAGTAGGCTCCTTTAGCATTCTTCTTTACTGCATTGACCAACCATGATTGCCACTTTCATATGGTTTCACCCAATCACCGTCAGTCAAAGCTTGCTTGGAAATTGACTTAAAATATATTATCGTTCTGCCATTTAGCACTGCTTTTTTTTCTGTGTGCAATCTTAGGCAGACTCCTTTTTTATTCTTATTTCTAATTATATATATTTCATAAAAAGAAAAGTTGACGCCTCCTTTTTTTTTTTTTAATTAATAAATAATAGAGGTAAGGTATGGGAAAGGTGGCAGTCTGAATGAACATTTTGAAAAAGGTCTTTTTCTCCCATATACATAAATATTGTTTTATCATCAAGTGACTAACAAATAACTGCAAAGTAAACATTGACAATAATAATAAACAAAAACATGAAGAGAAAAAATATATAGGCACATACAAGTGATTACTTCACAAATCCCTTAAAAAGGGAGGAGGAGATAGAGATGGAGGTATGCATAGATACAACATTGCAAACAGCAGCATGTAAACAAATTAAATAACCCATGCAGGAGAAACAGCTGATGATAGAAGACTCATGAATGCAAGTGAAAACATGGCTATCAATAATTGGTGGTGGAAAGAAAAATAAACAAATAAAAACAAAAAACAAACATGCATGATTGTATGCAGATTTAATTTCAGTGTGAAACAGCATACACCCCCACAAAAATCTGATATTTGAATGTAAGAAAAAAAAAAAATTAAATTATTGTCATAATAAAGAAAAGGGAATAAATAATTTTTTTTTTTTTTTTTTTTATTCTGGCTTTCTTTTTAAATACAAATATTCAAAGTGTAAAGAAAAACAAACAAAAAGTTTCATATACAAAAAAAGAAAAAAAGAAAAAAAAAAAAAAACAAAAAAACACTGGATCTATAAGCAGTACTGGAACTGCTAAGATAAAGTAAAGGTGCCCAAGTGTTGATTGCAAGATGCATCTCAGAGCTTAGCAATTACAAAAGGATCCAGGAATCTTACCAATGACCATTAAAAAGACATTTCTTTAGAACAACCAGAGGGTCGTGATGCTGTTAAATTAATTTTTTTTTTTTTTTTTTTTTTTTTTTTTAATAATAAAAATATTGCATTTAAAGGCTGTTAACTTAATAACTGGATTGGAATCGAGTGTGAGTTATTCCATTTTAATAATAATAATAATAATAATTAATTAATTAATTAATTATTCTCAACTTTCACTTTTCCTTGATTGGCTAATATATTAAATACACCTTACAAAAGACGACTGCATAAGGGTTAAAAAATAATTTTTTTTTTTTTTTTTTTTTTTCCTTCTTTTCCTGAATTTATAGAAAGAGGTGTTCTCAAACTTTTGGACAAGATGATTGTTTTAGATTGCAGGATTATCCGAGATTGTAAAACTCACCTTTATGCTTGGAGCAAAAATCTATATTCTTTAGGTGATGCCGAAGAAAGATGTTCTTGAAAACCAGTATCTGAATACTGCAATCATTTAAGAGTGCACTCAATAACACCTGCAGTTATATCACACACACATGCACACACACATACACACAGATCTCCAGACAGCAACTTTTACAAAAGATATAACTTAATTAACAACACAGCCATGAATCTCTCACCCGCAGTGGTATTCACATGAGAATAATAAAAAAAAAAAAAAAAAAACTTATTACATAGATCGATTTGGTCGACTCGATAGCATTGAGATTAGACTATTGAGTAGGTAAAACCAACTTTGATTTCTTTTACAAGAAACTTTATTTTCTTGTACAACACCAGAACTAAAAAGGTTAAATTACAGATCAAACTTTCAGTTTCCATCTGAATCTCTGGAATGAGGAGTTATTATTTACATTCAGACATAAATACTCTGCTTGACTATTATTATCACAATGTTTTGGCCATCTTCAGGTATCCTTCAGGGAATTTCAAACTGAACCCTTTATTTAATCTATGAGTGTAAATAGTTCTTCTCCTGTCTATTTCTAGGGACATCTCGTCTATTTTCATACTTCTCATTTACTGCTAGTCTGGTTTCCATCAAGTGGACCTGTACTATCCATGCCATGGATTGAACTCACAATTACTATGCCGCAAAACCCACAAGCTAACACTTTAATCCTCTAGGTACTATAATCCATCAGGTTAGTGGATTAAAGAGTCAGCTTGAGAATTTTATAGCACAGTAACTGAGCTGAAACATGCTTAGCAATAACTAAATAGTACTGAGGAGGAAAGAGAGAGAGAGAGAGAGAAGAAAGAGAGAGAGAGAGAGAGAGAAGAAAGAGAGAGAGAGAGAGAGAAGAGAGAGAGAAGAAAGAGAGAAGAGAGAAGAAAGAGAGAAGAGAGAAGAAAGAGAGAAGAGAGAAGAAAGAGAGAAGAGAGAAGAAAGAGAGAAGAGAGAAGAAAGAGAGAAGAGAGAAGAAAGAGAGAAGAGAGAAGAAAGAGAGAAGAGAGAAGAAAGAGAGAAGAGAGAAGAAAGAGAGAAGAGAGAAGAAAGAGAGAAGAGAGAAGAAAGAGAGAAGAGAGAAGAAAGAGAGAAGAGAGAAGAAAGAGAGAAGAGAGAAGAAAGAGAGAAGAGAGAAGAAAGAGAGAAGAGAGAAGAAAGAGAGAAGAGAGAAGAAAGAGAGAAGAGAGAAGAAAGAGAGAAGAGAGAAGAGAGAAGAAAGAGAGAAGAGAGAAGAAAGAGAGAAGAGAGAAGAAAGAGAGAAGAGAGAAGAAAGAGAGAAGAGAGAAGAAAGAGAGAAGAGAGAAGAAAGAGAGAGAAGAAAGAGAGAAGAAAGAAGAAAGAAAGAAAGAAGAAAGAGAGAAGAAAGAAGAAAGAGAGAAGAAAGAGAGAAGAAAGAAGAAAGAGAGAAGAAAGAGAGAAGAAAGAAGAAAGAGAGAAGAAAGAAGAAAGAGAGAAGAAAGAAGAAAGAGAGAAGAAAGAGAGAAGAGAGAAGAAAGAGAGAAGAGAGAAGAAAGAGAGAAGAGAGAAGAAAGAGAGAAGAAAGAAGAAAGAGAGAAGAAAGAAGAAAGAGAGAAGAAAGAAGAAAGAGAGAAGAAAGAAGAAAGAGAGAAGAAAGAAGAAAGAGAGAAGAAAGAAGAAAGAGAGAAGAAAGAAGAAAGAGAGAAGAAAGAGAGGTCCACAGATATAGACCCTGGAACAGTTTATGCTAAAGATTGAATAGAGCATTCAATTTGAAATTTCCTGAAGGTTACTTGGATCAGCAGACACCTGATGATGGCTGGAGGGTACAATGGCCAAAACGTTGTAACAATAACAAACAAAGGTAAAACGTAAATAAACCTCCAGTTTTGAACATTTTCGCAGTCTAAACAATCACTGCACCAACTTGAGTCAGTATGAACATGGAGCAGTAGAAAATTTTTTTACAGGTGAATAGCCAAGAGGAAGACAATGTGACCACCTAATGTTTTCATTTGCATACACGTATACAAGAACGAATAGTTTTAATATTCAAGCCTGAACAAATATATACGAAAAAAAAAAAAAAAAAAAAAAATGATTAGTTATTTATTTTAAATCTGCCACAACGTCCCCAGCTCACAAGAGTTAATGATAAAGGCACGTCAACATTTACAGTTAAATTCTAAGTTATAGTAGCCCGCAAGGGAGGCAACTCTGTACAATTTATCAGAAAATCTGTTATTCCCCTTAGAAGAAAGTGAGAGAGAAAAAAAAAAAAAAACAAACGAAAAAAATTATGCTATTCTTTCCCTGTTATAACGTGCAAGTGTGTGCATATATATATATATATATATATAATCTCACACATATGTACATAAAACAGTTAAATATTTTACATGTACAACTATCATATACATATTACAAATATATACTGCATATATATATATGTTACAGAAACTAAATATGTGCAAATATATACGCATATAGTACATATACAGGTGTATCATATGTATTTAATACATATAAAAGAGAACAGTTAACACAAAAAACAAAGGAAAAGAAGGAAAACATTTTTCTGAAAGATTTAAGGAAAAAAAACAAACAAAAAAAAAACAGCTATACATATGATTTTATACAAATGTATAATCCTAATAAATGCAAAAAAAGAGAACTTCACAGGGTGTGAAAAGAAAGAGGCAATGTGGAGATTCAGCAGTGTTCGTTTGGGCAAAGTAGAAAAGCACAGTTGAATATGATTGAAAGCTTTCAGGATGAAAGAGACTGCAGAAAGCAAATCAAATGGAGCTGAGTGTCAATAGGTTTTACTGCTGAGTTTTCTGTCAGCTGTGAGGAAAAATGTATTGTGATAAGGGCAGACAAAATAGGGGTGACTTCATGATAGGTATAACAATGTTTCCAGAAGGTCAAATGGTAAGAGGGGAAGAGAGTGTGTGTATGTGTGCGAGTAAGCAGGGAGAAGATAGGGGTAGGAGAGAATAGAGAGAGGTAGGAGAAGGTAGAGGAAAGGAAGAGAGAGTAGACGTCGATGAGGAGGGGGGAAGGGTAGACGAGTGGAGAGGAAAAGAGGTAGATGAGAAGGTAGAAGAGAAGTAGATAGAGGAGAGTAGGAGAAAGTCTGTCAAGAGGACATAATAATGAAGGTAAAAGAAAATACATAAATAATTATTTTTCTTTTCTTTATACATGTATAAAAAAAAAAAAAAAAAAAAAAAAACCTTCATCACTTTAGCTTTTGCTGCTGAGGATATCTCACATCGACCCTTCCCACAATGCTCGATTATCGCTTTGCACTCTCATGGAGTCAGGTTTCAAAGTCCTCAAGAAAGAAAGAAAAGAAAAATAAATTTACAATTTCTTCTCAGGGTCTTTGTGTCTTCTTTCTCTTCTTTCTCTTATCACTGGCTGCTGCTGAGGCTCTTGACGCTGACAGACCCCCAACAAAAAAAATGGTGAGGGTGGTAACCTGGCAAGGACCGCAGCCCCTAGCGGCCATCAGGCTTCACTTTCACCATTTAGAGCTGCTTGGTCTTCAAGAATAGGAACAATGAGATTGTCTTTTGGCATCAGATTGTACTTGGTTACGAATGTAGTGAATCGTCTACAGAGGTTGGTCTCATTCTGGTAAAAATAAATAAATAAAATAAATAAATAATACCATGGAAAGTTTTGCTTTTTCATCTAAGACAGAGGGTGTTCCCAATCAATGGGTCATGAACTGGTCCTGGTCAGTGGATCATTTGCTACTGAGCCGCAAAGAAATAATTAACTTGTTTAAAATTATATAATAATAGATAAAGTGAATATTGAGCTTTAAAAAGATTTGTTTAAATATTCAATGTTCATCTGCTATATCTATCGTAACTGTAAGTACATTTTACAATTAATGTATATTTTTATTTATTTGTAATAATTTCCTAATCCCAATTTTCAGATTCAACATTATGAGGAGGTTGATATTGATAATAGGGTAATAGGTATTGATTCAGGGAAAACGAAGAACGCAAATATGTGGTTTGGCTGGAGTGGGTTTGACACAAGACAAACTTTCTTTCCTTTAACCGTTATCATTCTGCATGTAACTTCATTTGCTGTGTGGAAAGTTTATCCTGCAACTGAAGGTGACTGATACTTGAATTTGCATGAATTTCATAGTTGTGTTGTCATATTCTGCTATGGCAACAGAAAACATTGAGTAAAATTAACAATAAGGATACTGCAATTGAGAGGCCTTGAAAAAGAATGCAGTGGAAAGAGAAGTAATGCAGAGTGCTAAATGTGTTCTTTTTATTATAGCTCTCTTTATTGAAATACACTTAAATTACACATGTGCCACTACTGGTCTGCGGAAAGATTGTCTGGCATGAAGCTATGCCATAATATAAAAATGTTTGGAGACAAACTGATCATCATGTGATGGTGGAGTGCCAAAAAAAATAGACATTAGCATTTTTGACACCAGCTTTTCTTAAAATTTCACTCAAGGTTCCAAAGCTACCACGAGACATTCGTGCTGTGTATGGAGAAGATGCTACTACAAAAAAGAACTGCACAGAAATAGTTTTCACAGACTCTCTACATTCAAGCTGGGTCTTGGCATCATTCTTTGAACATTGTCAACTGGACACTACAGATTCACAAACATGTTCAGGCTGACATTAAGTCCAAATGAACAAGCTCATTCACAACGATCTGTGCCAACCCGCCACGGAATTGGCCCAGCAAGTGTGAGAGGCTGTAATTTTTTATAGAAATTAAGATAAAAAAAAAAAAAAAACAATGAATTTATCTCAAATCCAAGGTTAAAATATTTAAAGCAGAAAACCAATTATTTATTACTAGCCTCAAAGCCAAACTCTGTGCAGGCTTTTAAGCTAACTCCTGCAGAGGGTTAATTGGGACTCTGGCCCAAAATTAAAGGAACCGTAGAAAATGGCATTGATAATTTTGAAGAAACAACACTGAATTCCTCAATTCACTCCAAGCAGAAAGTCCAATTTGGGCCAAATTCAGGCTGAAAATTGAGTTCTTCATCAAATGACAAACTTCAAAATCTCACACTTTAACTGATTCCTTGACATTTTGAAGAATTAAAATTGATTTTCTCAATTCAAAGTTTTGCAGATATTTTAAACTAAATTTAAACAAAAATTTTAAATTCAAAGTTTTTCTATTACTTTAAAATCAATATAAATTAAAACTTAAAATTACTACTTTTTTTCAGTTTCCTACTCATCTAGACATAAATCCCAATGCTGCATGTTCAAGCACCAGATGAAGGGCAGATTTTCAATCCCAGGATCATCCTGATTTCAAAAGGTTCATTGGTTGTTTTGTTTTATGGCTTATTAACCCCTCGTGGGTCATTTAAAGCTGAGGCAGTCTCATATTTCATGAAATTTAATTTTTTTTTCCTCAATCATATGGTATCAATTATTTATTTACTTATTTTTTATACAATCTTATGGTTCTCAGTTTTTTTCACAATCATATGGTGCCAACTACTTTGGTTGGTTTAGATATAAGTTTTCTTAACTGTTAGGTTTATATGGTTTGGTATTAACCGACTCTTTTGAGAAATGATATCATCCATCCTTGCTCTTTCAAAGGGCTCTTTTATGTTCTTTATATTGAAGTAGGTTTTCCTAGATGGAACAAGAGCTGTACACTCGGTCAAGCAACTCAATATTAACCTCTTTCCAACAGCTTTCCATTCCTACAATGCATCATCACAGAATTTTCTTTGTAAGTTGGAACATATTCACAATTTTCCATAACTAGCTACTTATATCACTCACCTATGCTAATGCAATAGTAAAATAATAATCTAGGACATAAGATATTTCTATGACATGTTAACATAATTAAGACTAAAAAAAAAACAACATATGGAGAACATAAATATGGATAATGAAATGAAAATAATATAATGAAATGATATTGATTTAAGCTGCCTGTATATTTATTGCCAGTGATGACATGATGAAGTGCAAGATCTTGCCTATTTTGCAGTACTTAGAAGCAGCAGTAATTCTGGCAAAGAAAGCAAAACAAATGCCATTTTTTTTTTTTTTTTAAATCAGGAATTCATTACCTTATATTGAAAAGGTCCTTATCTTCTAAAGAGAACACTATCTATCTATCTATATATATATATATATATATATATATATATATATATATATATATATATATATATAGTGAACATGTTTTAAGCTACAGTGGAATGGATTTAAACCAAGCAACCAGCCAATGTTTGTAGATGTTTCTCACTTTTCAGAGCATTTAACAATGTCTAATTTCACTTCCATTGTGATGGCTTACCTTTTCTTTGAAGCACCACCATCAGAAAAGATCACACTACACTTGAGACCCATAATGAAGAGCAATAAGTTTACACAAACAATTTAATATGGCGTACAATCATGCTGCCTTATGTACGAGGCAAACGGCTTAAGTCGAAACAAGCTTAATGAAGATTGCGTCATAACCATGAATTACTATGGCTTGGGACTGTCATAATCCAGAAACTGGCTGTATATTTATATAAAAAAAATAAAATAAAATGGTGTCTACTTAAACATGCATATCCACTACATATGTTTATAGTAATAAGAAATAATTTAAAATTCATTGATTCCTTAGAAATTACTTTGTTTACATTTCAGACATAAAAATAAAGACATCTTGAGTATGACAATAAACTATAT